>CAUJRU010000004.1:7930090-8530090 GCA_963277665.1 Viscum album | reverse complement strand
AAATGATCAACCGAAATCATTCCATTTTGCGAACACAATTGAATAAACCAATAGTGTCTTCAGTTATAAATGCCACAACAAAACCCTCTTCATCCGAGGGAAAATCCTCAAAGAAACGGAATAATTCAAAGAAAGAAGAGCAATCTGAAGAAGATGAAATCGTGTCAAAGCCCAAGTTGTCTTTGAATCTGGCAGATTTTATGCCATCTACTTAGAAGCAATGGGCACCGTCCCACCAAACGGCACATCCTAAACTGGCTAATCAAGAAGAGTCTTCATTAGATGAAGAGTTGATCTTTGTTTCTGTTAACATGATTCACTTAATAGATTCTTATGCCAGTCACAGTTTTGATTTTGATGAGCCTGAGTTCCCTTTATAAAAAAGAGGAATCAGAGGGAGTTCCAGAGGTCTGGGATATAGAGGAAGACGTGGATATCCCAGAAACAACTATTTCAATTCTACCCCTTCCAGAACTGTGTATGCAGCAGAAACTCGTGGAAAAGCCCTTCAATGAGCTCAAAAACACCGAGAAAATTCTTCCGCCAATAGCAGATTCCGTCTTGGAACAGTCATTCTGGAGGATCGGTTGGATGTTACACCTTCCTCTCACCAAGTAAATAGACCTAATCAGTTTAATCATCCAATGCCAGGAGTATTTCCAAATCCTACCCCGATACAGGAAGCATCTACATCCCAATCATCAACTTCTAATCCACCTGCTAAACCAAATGTTCTTGTTGGGAAACACAGACCTTTGGATAAAAAGTATGATGTAATGAAACACATGTCCCAAATACCGGCCAATTTATCAGTTCTAGATGCCTTGAATTTATCCAAGGATCTTCGGGAGGCACTCATCGATGCTTTGTCAAGTCCTCTGGAGTTTGAAACTAAATTTGCTGCACCTGAAGTCTACCAGGTAGAGAATAATCCAACAGAATGCTATGAAATGATATCTTTTACTGTTGAAGATGAAGATGATGTTATGCATGGAAATATTAGACCTTCGTACTTATCTAGAAAGGTCAATGGTGTAGACATCCGAAGAGCTTTCATTGAAAATGGTTCAGGAGTCAAATTCATCCCCATTTGTACACTTCGTCGATTGGGTCTCATAGAATCTGATTTATCTCCTTCTACTTTGATGTTGCAAGGGTATGATATAAATGAACAAGAACCAATGGGCGAGATTACACTCAGAACTCAGTTTGAAGATCTTTTATCCAATTCAAATTTCATGGTTGTCGATCACGATACAACCTTCAATATTTTTCTTGGAAGACCTTGGCTACATCAACATGTGGCTATCCCTTCATCATATTATCAATGTCTCAAATATTTTTTCGATGGTCAAATTGGGACATTGAATGGTGATAAAGATCCATTTAAGACATGTGAATCTCAATACATTGAGGCGGAATTCTATCACATGAAGGGTAAAGAAAAATCCACAGCAATGAAGATTACCAAGGTTAATGGTCCATTTGGTTTGGAAAAGATTGCAGTAAATCCATTTTCACATGTGAGTACAGATTATTTGTTTCCTATCAGTAAAATTGACAAGATAGACCCAAATCAAAATACTCTTATGGAAACTTCAATAATGTCAATTATGACAATCAAGCCAGACAGCATGGGAGAAGTTGGTGACTCACCAAGCAATGATGAAAGCTCAAATGGGGATGTCTTCATTTCATCCGTTGAAATCCAGCAAGTCTATACTTCGCCAAACAGGCCAGAAGAAGTTATAACAATGTCATAGGTGAACGATGATGTCGATTCTCAAGTTTTCATCTCCTCTTTATTACCCAATGAAGACCCTTCATCATCAATCAAGATAGAAATGGAAGCCTCCTCTTCAAGATGTTCAAATTTTAACGTCTCTACTGATTATGGAAATTCTACTTCATCATCTACTATGCAGGCAGAAACAGAAGAAACAACACATGTTAAAGAAGAAGCAGAAGATCTCAGAGATGCTCCTCCAGCATTTGAAGAGGGTATCTCTACCACTATGGAAGAACTCAGAGAAATAAATATGGGTACAAAAGAAGATCCATGCCCCACTTTGATTAGTGTGGCCATGACTCTTGAAAACCAAGAAAAGTATATTTCATTTTTGAAGAAAAATCGAGATATATTTGCTTGTGACTATATAGAGATTCCAGGCCTTGATCCTGATGTTGCAACTCATCGTTTGGGTTTTCCATAAGAACATCTAGGATTCAAGAAAGCCGCAAGAAGAACACACCCGACTTATGCTTCCAAAATTGAAACTGAGGTGGATAAGCTTATCAAAGCTAAATTCATTAGAGAAGTTAAATATCCCAAATGGTTGGATAATATTGTCCCTGTGAAAAAGAATAATGGACAAATTAGTGTTTTCATTGATTTCAGATATCTTAATCGGCATTGTCCTAAGGACGATTTCCAGTTCCGATCACAGAACTCTAAATCGATGCAACAGTTGGATATGAAGAACATTCCATCATGGATGGATATTCTGGGTATAATCAAATCCGAATGGCTCTATAAGAGAAGAATATGCAGCCTTTAGAGCCCATCAGGGTGTGTTCTGCTATCGAGTAACGCCCTTTGGCCTAAAGAATTAAGGTGAAACATATCAGCGTGCTTTGAATTGTATCTTCAAACCCATTTTAGGGATTTTTGTTGAATGTTATGTGGACGATTTGGTGGTTAAATCCAGGAAACGTTCTAATCACTTGATTTATTTGGAAGTCATATTCCACAAACTTTGACAACACAATTTGATGACAAACCCATTAAAATGTGCTTTTGGGGTAACCTCCGGAAAATTTCTCGGCATTGTTGCATGCCATCGTGGTATCGAAGTCGATCCTGAGAAGACAAAGTCAATCCTTGGTATGTCACCTCCTCGAAATTCTAAATAATTTGAAGGACTTCAAGGACACTTAGCCTATATTCGGCGTTTTATCACCAATTTGGCTGGAAAAAGTTTACCCTTCACCAAATTGATGAAGAAGGGAGTCACATACTAGTGAACCAAATAATGACAAGAGGCATTTGATATCCTTAAGAAATATCTCTTTAATCCACCGGTATTAATGCCACCTGTTGAAGGAAGACCACATATCCTCTATGTGAAAGCTTTAGAGCGTTCACTGGGTGCCTTTATTGCTCATTAGAATGATGCTGGGAATGAAAACAACCTCTACTATCTCAGTCGGACTATGCTTGAAGTAGAAACCCGATATTCAAGTATTGATAAGTGCTTCCAAGCATTAATATTTTCAGTTCAGAAGTTGAGACACTACCTGCAAAATCCACAATACATATTTTTATATTTTCAAATGACACTTTTAATGGTAAGTGTAAACCCAACACAAATCCAAGCAGATACAAGAAAATACAAAGTCATAACCCGCCCGCCATTGTAAAAACCAAAGAACCGCACCCAATTTTTTTTCAGATTTCAAATTCAAAATTTCAAACTGAAACAACACCATTCTCAGGAAATGTTCCATCCCACATCACGCGACCCATCCCTTCCAATAGACATCCATCATCATCGTTATCACTTCCTATCACCATCCACCATCGTCACCGTCCAAACTACACCACGACAGAAAAAATACACAACCAACCAGTAGAAGAAAGTCCAAAATTACCTCCACCAATACCACAAGGATCAACCGTAGCAGGAATCCAATGTCAAAGATGAAGCCACTGCTAGTGAAGATTTCTGAAACACAGATGATCGCTCGAACTACACATCCCAAAACACCATCAAAACCACCACTAAAATCCGTCTGGGAGAAGAGTGTTGGGATCTTGATGCCAGAGCAGAGTAAAAGCATCAACACCCAGCAGCAATCCTCATCGTGACCAGCAAACTCTTCCATCGGAACTACCATGGGCATCACCGTTAATGACTTCATATCATCATCTAAGCAAAGGAGCGGGAAACCATCATGAAGCAGATCCAGACATCTCGAACCACTGCATCCATTAGACTCCAAGAGACACCACCATGAGAGTTGAACCACCACAATTTACCACTAAAAAACCACTAAAAACATGAAGAAAAACCAGAAGAGAACCACCAGCAACCAAATGAACAAAACTCATAAGCACTCACACCAACTTTTCCTTCTCAAAGCAACGATCACAACAAATCAGGCCAGGGGATCAGACCAATGCCACTACGGGCTGGAAGGACCAGAACCCAGACATGAATGGACCACCGGAAACATCACCTAAAATACCTAGAATTGAGGCCACCACCAAGCGATTTCCTTCAGATCTAGAATGGGATAGGAAGAACAAATCCGTTCGATGCAGGAAGGACGAATCACATTATCAGGAGGGAACAGAGGAACAAGAACACATGGGGATCGAGTCAAAATGGAAAGGGTGAAGGAATTTGGCGATGAAAAGGACTCAAAACGAAAGGAAACCAGAAACAAATCAATGATCCAGGGTCAAATCACAATCCAAAAAATCAAAAAGAATGAAAAGAAACCAGTGTTGCTGATAGCATGCTCGGGTGGAAAAACCCTAGACAAGGGAGCGCGAGAGCGCCCAGAGAGAACGATGAAATCCTCTGAAAACGTGTTATTTATAACACTACCTACAACATCACGAGGTCCAATTGGTATCTTGTAATAACCCACTCAAATTTATCCTTAGCCTTCCAATGCTTACAGGATGTCTGGCAAGGTGGGCAGTTATTTTGCAGCAATTTGATATATAGTATGTGTCTCAAAAGGAAATAAGGGGACAAGCTCTAGCTGATTTACATGTTGAACATCCTTCAGTAGAAGATACATCTTCAGATATTGAACTCCCTGATGAGGAAGTCTTCTCTATTCAAGACAGTCCTCAAGTATGGGAAATGTACTTTGATGGTGCTTCCAGAAGTCCAACAGGGAAGAAAATGGAGGATTCTAAATTCAACTATGTTGGGTTAGGAATTGTACTTATTTCCCCAGAAAAGGTAATGTTACCTTATTCCTTCACGTTTTTGGGAGGCAGAACAAATAATGAAGTAGAATACCAAGCTCTCATCGCAGGATAGGATTTGGTGCTTCAGTCACAAGTGAATCACTTAAAGGTGAAATGTGATTCAGACCTAGTAATCAAACAACTGAATGTGGATTATGCCATCAGAAAAGAAGAACTAATCCCTTTTTATGATTACATAAGAGAGTTAATGGTGGAATTTCCTATGGAACTGTCATTTTTTTATGTCCCTCGGTCACAAAATTCTCAAGATGATGCACTGGCTAATATAGCTACAACTCTGGCAGATCTAAATCGGGATGAGGCAAACATCAATATTGCCTACCGTCGTACAATTTCACCCTATGTTAAAACCATAACAGAGGAAATTAATGAAATTAGTATCATCTCTGAACCATATGGTTATACTACATGATGGATGACACCTATCTTGGAATACCTTCAAAATGGAACACTTCCACCTGATAGAGCCGGGAAAGAACAAGTCCGGAGACGTGTGGTCAATTTTAAGCTTTATGACTTCCCAAATCACCTAGAGAAAATTCTCTAGAAGCGTGGCTTTGATGGAGTTCTCATCAGATGAATTGATGGTGAAGAGGCAATGGCTATCATGAAAGAGGTACATGCAGGAGTCTGTGGTACCCACCAATCTAGACATAGACTATTTGATCAAATTTGAAGGCTTGGATACTTTTGGCCTTAAATGATACAAGATTGTGTTGATTTCACAAAGAAGTTTCATTCATGCCAAGTACATTCCAACTTTATTCATCAGCCTCCAGAGTTGCTTCATACAGCTAAATACTCATGGTCATTTTCCACATGGGGAATGGATGTGGTGGGACCCTACCCTTCAGCTACAGCCAAGCAGTTTAAGTATATTCTTACTGCTATTGACTTATTTTCCAAATGGGCAGAGGCAATACCTCTCAAAGAATTTAGTTCTAAAAGCATTGTTAGATTCTTCAAGTCTAACATCAATACCATATTTGGTGTCCCTCATACCATATTGACAGACAATGGAACCAACTTCTGTTCATCCGAGGTGAGGAAGTTATATCTAGAATACAACATCAAGTCCAACCATTCATCTCGATATCATGCAGTGGACAATGGCCAGATAGAAGCTTTCAACAAGACTCTTTCAAAAATACTGCAAAAGATAGTGGATAATGATAAGAATTCATGTCCTAATAAAATCTTTCATGCTTTATGGGCTTATCGGACCACAACCCGCACTGCAACGTAGTCTACTCCATATTCACTGGTATATGGAACGGAAGCAGTCATGCCCATTGAAGTTCAATTTAATTCACATAGATTAGCCATTTGTGATCAGTCATCTACATATGAACAATCTCAAAAGTGATTGGATGAATTGGAATGGTTAGATGAAAAAATATTGTGCACCTTGCATCACTTAGAAGTATATCAGAATCGAATAGCACGAGCATTCAACAAAAAAGTTCATCTTTGTTCACTCATTCAGGGAGAATTGGTATTGGTTCTCAGAACTCCAATGAAACTAGGAAAGAAACTTCCCAAGCTTGAGCCAAAATGGGAAGGACCTTATTCAATACAAAAGGTCTACTCCAATGGAGCATACTCTTTAATCTTAATGGATAGAGAACTCATCACTACTCCAACCAATGCCATATTTCTAAAGAGGAATTTTTTATAAACACAAAATACATTAGTTATTGTCCATGCATATGACCTTAAACTATTTTCATCTGTTTCGTCCAACATGATGTTAAACTGTGTTGTCCTTGCTGCAAGACTTTAAACTGCATAGTCCCTTATGCTTAGTATGATGTTAAACTGCACCATCGCTGTTCTATGCATATGACGTTAAACTATTCGCACCATCGTCCAACATGACGTTAAACTATGAAAAGGTCTTTAATACGTCCAACATGATGTTAAACTGTGTCCTCTTCTGACCTTACTGCATGACATTAAACTGCACAGTCCCCCTTTCGTCCAACATGACGTTAAACTATATTGTCCCGATCATCCTAGCTACATGACGCTAAACTGTACAGAAATCCATTAATATGTCCTACATGACGTTAAACTATGCATATTTATGGTTGTTGCTACCTCTTGTTTCTAACACCGATTATAAATCATGTGATCTTAGATTAAACTTCAACTATAACACCTTATCTGGGCCACTAATCATGCATATGTCCCAACATAATTTTTAAGGTTGTTGTCCCTAAGAACAACTTGATCGCTAATTCATTCTTCAATTGAACTACACAGACTTTGATCCTTTCCATCTAGGCTGGGTACGTAAGCAACCTCCCGAGGATCAAGCCCAAAACCAATATCTTTACATCGGTTCACCTCCATCTCATAAGATGTTGATTCGTGAAGCCACTCCCAAAATAAATATCTTCATATTGGTTCACTTTTTTCCTTTCTATACAACGTTAAACTGTATAGCACTTTTGTCCTATATGAAAATAAACTACAAAATTCTTTGATACCTTCACCTGAGAGGGAATAATTATTTACATTGATCTCCAATCATGTTATATTCCAAAGACTACGCGCATAAATGGCAATGCCCAAACCTTTTATCTTGGGTCAAACCATCATTGCACTAAAGTCCCCTTTTCACACTTCACTTGTAAAAACCTAATCTGTACAAAGGGTATTTATAGAACTATGTGGGCTTGTTCTTTATCCTTATGGGATAAGTAGGAACGTTCGAGCATCCCTCAAATCCAGCCCCAAGTCTTTGGGCCTTACCCCAAATTCCACTTCCAGTCCCCTGGCTCAAAAGTCCCCCTATGAAAATAAACACTGTGTACTCCTTATAATGGTCCGAGCTCTATGACCCTAAACTAATATTTCCCATACTCTCATCCCACAGGATGTTAAACTGCATTTTAAGAACTAAGTATGGCTTGATTCCCATCCTTATGCGATATGTAGTGAAGTCCAACATTTTAATTTAGGACCCATCCACAACATGATTATGGTTAGCATTGGTTTTTGTATCTATACATGCATTGAACAATACCCATTTTTGTGTGTCATACTACTAACCTTAAATATTTTCAGATCTCCATAACCCTTTTCTTGACTTCTGGTCACAAAATATCTGAAACCCGTGAGTTCTATTGCCTGACTATGTAGCATGTGCCCTTAGGCGGCTTCGCAAAAACAGTCTACATAATGGACCTATCAGCCAAAAGATGCTATTATTTGACTATGCAACCAATGCCCTTAGGTAGCCCTGCATAATTCAACCCCCTAATGGGTTTGTTAAATAATGGTAACTTGGTTCTTAGGAAGAAAAACTATTTTTTCTTTAGTTTTCTTAACGACAATATGTAGGGTTCCGTAAAAAATAGCCATCCTTAATATATTTGTCTCATAATATTTTTCATGATCTGAAAGTATTCAAGTCTATGGTTTATATTTCTCTTCCCTACATTTGGGTCAGACCTTCGTAGGAGTGACATTCATCCTATTCTTAGAAAATCCTGATTGGAAATATCCTCTCCATATTCAAGTACCTCTCTACATACAGAAAACTCTATGATTTGGAAAATTTGAATCTCCATAAACTTCCACTGGCTTTTTAGCAGTAGAAAAGTAAATTTTTTAGAGTTATTTTGACTGACTATGCAGCACGTGCCCTTAGGTAGCCTTGCATAAGTAGTGTACATAACAGACCTGTCAGCCAAAAGATTATATTATTTGACTATGCATCCAATGCCCGTAGGTGGCCCTGCATAATTCAACCCTCTAACGGGTTTGTTAAATATTGGTAACTTCATTCTTGGGAACTACTTCTTCTAATGCCTTTTAGCCCTTTTTCATGTCATCCCTCATATTCAAAATTTATTAAGTCATAGTTTACATATTTTCCATCATACATTAGTGTAGTAATATGTTTTCAGATAAAATGTCAAGGAATTGAGTCAATTTTAATCCATTCAGTCAAAGCTATTTCGACCTTAAACATGAGCCTTTTTATGACCGATGTGCATGACTTTAAACATCCCACAAAAGATGAGGTAACTCTGAATAAAAGTCCTGTACCAGCTCACTAAACATACATTTTTTATGATTTTAGGTAATATTGAGAAATAAAAAGATTCAAAGTTTATAGGGTTATTTATAATAGTCCCAACAAAAATCAAACTATGCTTAATAGGCCCATTGGCTTAGGTAAAAATTTAAAGAAGGTAGCAAAATAAGGCATGAAAAAATGATTGAAGATGAAAGTGTTTTTCATTGGATGCACAAAAGTTAGAAGGACATCCACAGACTGGAGTCTCTTCTCTTTTCCAAGAATTACAAAAGGATATCAACATAAATCTTTATTTGATTTACAGCATCCCGAGCTTCATCAGCAGCCACTTGAATCTCATGAACTTGACCAACTTCACTCTTTTCTGTTTGATGGAGTACTTTCCTGGCATCTGTAATGGATTTCACACCATTTGTTTGAACTCCTTCCAGTGAATTATTGATCTGGTCAAGTTCTATAACGCCCCAACCCCAGTTACCCAGAGTTAGTGCCTTATTGTGTAACATTGTCATGATCATAAAAGATCAAGTCTCAAATGACTGATTAGTTTAGTAGTCTTGGAAGCACTAGATATATTCATAAGTATTACATTACATCATAAATTAAAACAAAACTACAACAGCATCTTGTCTTCATATCCCCTCATACTATCCTTGCAAGTCATTCATAAAATACTTCATCACATCCTGGAAAAATTAAAACATTGAATGGGGTGAGCTCAGATGCTCAGTAAGGATAACAATGTAGTAGAAACTTTCATAAATAAACATAAACATTTAAGGCAATGTATAACTGAAACAAAATCCTTTTAAACTTGAAATTCAGAAAAATATGGAAAAATAAAATGAAATAATTCCATTTACTTATTCACATGGATATTCTACTAATCGAATAATCACATGCAATATCAATAACCACTTTCATAATGATGGAATGCATAATTCCAGACTATCATAACCACGTAGCCAAGGCTTCGTGCCAAGACTACAAATAAAATTTTGTCAAGTCCTCGTACCAAGACACTAGTTTGTCTCATGAGACCTACTGATGCATCGAGGAGCTATAGCAGGCACCACCCTTCACTTATTAAGTCCAATTCATTCCTCATATGAATAGGTTTAAACATATCATAAACCATAACATAATCATATCACATAAAACATGCATAAAGGAAACATAACATTTCCACATTTCAATCACAAGATATCAATACAACACGTTGATATAATAAAAAAATTATCAAAACCATTTTCAATACCAAAATAAATGAAAATTAAAACTTGGTATTTATTTTTCATTTTAAAAAAAGTTATGGTTTGTAGAGAAAGCCGAAACTCAAATAATGGTCACGGTGGCGGAGAAGTTGTTGTCACCGCGTACGTAAGACAAAACATTCCTTTTGTTGTTTAGTAAAAATGATTCATATAAAAGATTCATTTTGAATAAATGTAAAAGTAAAAGGGGTTTATACACCATATAAAAGAAATTTGTGTATAAAACAAAATATACCTCAATGAAAGGAGATTGAGACGAAGTCCCTTACCTCGTGTCCGACTCGACTCGATCGTTCTTTAACCTCCTGAATAATAAACTAGAGTTAATTTATACTTTCTTATGAACCTTTTTAAAGTTCACTATCCCTTTTATATCACTTATTACCATGTTATGAAAATTATGTAATCATTTAATTTAATGATGGTCGTTTTGTCGATCTTTGGTACTTGATTCAACAATAAACATCTTATAATTACAAGTTGTTCATGTTGTAAAATATCCATTATATTCATGATGTATATATCATATATATCATATATATCCAGTATATATATGCATTTATAATATTACATAACATTAAGAGGTAAGAAATGAAATGCACCGTTCATGGAGACGGTAAGCCGTACGTACGCATGAACGCTACTTTCATTTCTATTTAGTATTTAATGGAATGAGATCATAATGATATAAAGGTGTATTATAATTCCAGTATAATATCATATATAATATAATTTACTCCATCCTTTACACGTCCCACATATGGCATTAACAATTCAAATCACTTTGAGGGGGCGGTAGTCCGCACTTCCTAAAATGAAATTATCGCGTTTACCCATAATGGAAATCATAAAGGTATGCCATAAATGAAAAATACAGAGGAATATGGAAAACATAAAAATAATATATATCATATATAAATATAGTTACATCTTAATGGCCACCATGATAGGTGTTAAAAGAAGATTGAACAATCATTGTTTCGTGAGGCAGTAATTCACCACCCACAGAAATAGTATGTTCTTTAACCATTAGACAAAGGTATGTGTAAGTTTAAATCAAATACATCTCATAAAACATCCTAGTATATTAAATATACTGGTGTTGTTACAAAATAAAGTAATAAAAAGAGTTTAAGGGGTTGGAGAAGCAAAATAAAACAAAGTAACATAAGAGAAGACATTACCTTAAAACCGGGTAACCCATTTTGATTTGAGCCAAATGATTCCTTGGGAAGACTTCTGCCAAAAGTGATGCTTCTAGGAGTAAGAGAGGGAAGTTGGGAGAGTATTTGGGTAGTGGTTGGCCGAGAAAAATGGCTTGAAGGTGTGAATAAGGTGGTAGAGGTGGGGGCCTTTTATAAGAGGAGAGGAGAGGCACTCTTGGAAAGTTATGAAATGTTACATTATTATATAATGAGTTTCAGATTTTACAGGTCCCAAATTTATATATTTTGAGGATAAGGTGATAAGGTTTATAAATATACTCATCCAATTGGTTTTTGACAAGTTTATGTCTTAGATTTTACATTATCTTTTCATTTTATTTAAATCGTTAATTAATGAGGTGATCGCTGCATCATTATGGTGTCAGAAGTAAATTTATTTTTTTAATGTCTAAAAATTATAAAAAAATAAAATGTTGTAGGAAATCATTTTTATCTTTCTAATTATTATTTATAGTAAAAAATATGACATGTATAACCCCATATAATAATTGTTTTAGTAAAACAAGACATGTTTGTGACATTTTTATCTTTACTTTAAATAAAAAGTTATTAATGTCATTTTCTTCCCCAAGTGGCTACATGGGGCCCCCCAAGTTGACCCATGGATTTTCTTGGTCAGCCATGACTTATCCAATTAGTGTAGGACAAGTGTAAAGGTAATTTCATATTATTATATCATAATATTTACCTAAAATTACACTAATTACCTTTAATCGCGGTTAATAAAACTCAAAAGTTACTATTCACCAAAAACTATTTTCATCCCCTTGAACCAAATTTTAATTCCTAATTAAAACCATGAATGTCATATTTTTGAAATTAAATTAACAGAAGTGGTAAAATTTCATTTAAACGAAAAATCAGTTTTTTAACTAGCACTTAGTGGTTTCACTATTGATCAAAAATTGAAGTTTTTCAGAAAAATTCCAAAAATTCACCCTAAGATATATTTGATATTCCAAATTCAAAGATGATGTATATTTTAAAAAATTAAAAACATATAAGTTTCATTAATTAATTTTATTATTAATTCCTATTGTCAAAACAAATAGCGTGTTTTTAAGAAAAAATATCAATCAAAAGATTGACAATTGTTTATGTCCAATTTCAAAGTGAAATTAATTCTAATGACAACCGTTGGATAAAATGGTAAAAATATATTATAATTATACTTTAAAACCACTCAATAGTATAATTTATCACTATAAATTATTTTGATTAAAAAAGTTGTTTTTAAGTATTTTTCACTATTCATCGAAAATTGGAAGTTCTTGGAAAAATACCAAAAATTCAACATAGGCTAATTCCGATATTCCGAATTCAAAAATGAAGTCCATTTTGAAATATAAAATTTATATAATTTCAAAAAGTGGGAATTACTATTCAAAACGACTACTTTGATTGGTCGCGGTGTGTTAGAATCTCGAACTTGCGTACAATGCAAGCTATTGCATTATTGAAAGAGAAGCATATCATGGAAGCTTGGGTTGTTACATTATACCCCCTTCAATAAATTGAGTCCTCGCAATTTGAAATTGTTTTTTGAAAATAAAAGGTTGAAATTAGAAAATACCTTTGTGGAAAACCCACATTAGAGATAAGGTTAATAAAAATATAACATTAAAAGAAAGAAAGAGAAGTACAAAGGTCACTCGAGATAGCCCATAATAGGATTCTATGAAAACAAGGATATGGAGGAGTAACAAACCATCAAGGTCTGATGGGGAGTTGTAGAAAATAGGATTACGATAAAGTTAACTATAAGAAAATCACAAACTTGTGATTGGTTAAACGGTCATTGGTTCCCCAATTGGAAAAGTTAACAAACATTAGTTTTGTTTTAAGTTACCTTTCATAAAGTTGAGGACTTTATTTAGGAGATTTACTAAGAACATAAGGAAATATACTTACTTGACATGTATACTTTCATTCTTTAATAAATTTTTACCACAAACCCATCTTTCACTCCAAAAGGTAATAGAAATCAAAAATATTCTATTTATCATAATTGTAAGGTTAAAAATATTAACAGATACCATTTAGATTAGGAAAACTATTTTGTAATAACCAGGGACTTCTTGTAGGCTAGTGGTAGGTAATAAAGTCTTGTCGCACTATGGTTGTGGGTTCAATTTCTGCAGTTTTGTCCGACGCGACAGGTTATCCCCCAACCTGCAGGTTGTCCTTTTCCTAAAACTATAGTATTATAATATTCCCAAAATAATCTTCAGAATTGTTTTAACCTTAAACAATATTATCCAAAGTTAAACTTAATCCATTTCAACCTTTATATTTATCCAAAATACCTCTTTCCAGACTTTCTCTAAAAGGTCTCCAAATTCCAAAATCAATTGTAACATCAGATTCCCCAAACAAAGTAAAGTTTCTCTTATTGTCACATACTAAAAATATGATTACCTTCATCATATTAAAACCTTACTGAAAATAACAAGTACTGCAGTTCAATCCTTATATATATCACATTATTCTTATAACCAGAATCTAATCCTTGAGTCCAAAATCACCAATACATTAATTATTCCACTTCAACTGTAGAAACAACATAAGATTGGCCTTGATCCCTTGGACTTTTCTGAGGTAAGTTTCCCTGATGCTTAGGACATTCATTTGTATAATTCCCCATTTCCCTACAGTTGTAGCATTCAACATTGATAGCCTCTTTCTTTCCCTTACAATCATGAGCCTGGTGACCTTTTTCTCGACATTTATAACAAACTCCCATTACTTTTAGGCATGTACCGAGGTGATTATTCCCACAATTATCACATAATGTAACATCTTTCTTTCCCTTTTTCCCATTATCTGTCTCTTGTTCCACCGTTCTCTTCTTCTCTTTCTTTATTTTATTATCATAAGATTTAGAGAATTCCTTTTCTGTCTTGATAGCACACGAGACTATATCTTCATAGGACAAGAAATATTGTGAGACTAAAGCTCGACGGAGAAATGGTTTTAATTCATAAATGAAATGATCAATCTTACTTCTTGGGATACGTATATAATCTGCAACATACCTCGCTAACCTTGCAAAGTTGGCCCCATAATTTGTGACATTCTCATCCTCCTTTTGTCTCAGACTCATAAATTGTGTTTCCATATCTACTCGATGGTCACGAGGAAATTATTTTTTGAAAAAAACTCTTTGAACTCCCTCCATTCCATATTTGATAATTCATCATCTTCCTTTGTGTTTGGAATCATTGACCACCATTGATCAACATCTTCAGGGAGGCGGTAAACTGCCATGATAACCTTTTCCCTTTCACTACCCCCAAGGCATGAAATATTTTCCCTAAGGAATGTATCCATTGCTTAGCAACTACGGAATTCTTACTCCCATTGAATGTTGGTGGTTGTTGCCTCATGAAGAGGTCTAGCATTGATCCTCCACATTGCGGATCAGGGTGCTCCATACGAGTAAGGTTATTATTCATAACCTGAGTGAGTTGTCCCAATATGGTGATAAGCTGATCAACACCAGTTGTATCACCAGCTCCATTATAATTATCTTGATCAGGAGAGAAATCTCTACATGGAGTGCGTGCATTGATACAGTTTCCATTCCTTCCACTAGGCACCATTTCTAAACAATGTCATAAACTAGATCAGTTTATGAATCAAAATACATAATTCCATACTTGTAAAACACTTAACATAAATTGAACAGTTTGTGGATATGATCCATAATCATAAAAATAAATTTTTTCTTTGAGGAATTATATACTCATAAACCCTTCATAATGGTTTGTAAAGAAATCGTGAATTATCCTAAGAATATCCCATGGGAGTGTCGTAACCAAGAGTGCAGCAAAGCCTATTTTCGTGCACCAATTCCCATTCAAGTCTAGCTCAAAGCGGTGTTTTAGGGTTTTACCCCTAGGTACATCTGTGCCAGAGCTTCCTCTACCTGATCATATCCAGAAAGGGATGTATTGCTCGGAAAACTCACAAAATCTCTATAATACCAAAATTTTAGGATGTTCTTCTATACTAATCCTCAAAGTCTATCTTAGGGCTATGTGCTCTAATCAGAGTGTTTCTAAATCTAGCTTACAAGGTTAGTACTAAACTACCTCTGATTCCAACTGTAACGCCCTGACCCCAGTTACTTAGAGTCCGTGCATTATTACATAACATTGGCATTATCATAAAAGATCATCTCTCGAATGACCGATTAGTTTAGTAGCCTTGGAAACACTTGATATATTCATAAGTATTACATTACATCATAAAGTAAAAAAAACAACAACAACATCTTGTCATCATATACCCTCATACTATCCCTGTAGGTCATTCATAAAATACTTCTTCACATCCTGGAAAAATTAAAACATTGAAAGGGGTGAGCTCAGATTCACAGTAAGGATAACAATATAGAGGAACCTTTCATAAATAAACATAAACATTTAAGGCAGCGTATAACTGAAACAAAAGCCTTTTAAAATTTAACTTCAGTATAATATGGAAGAATAAAATGAAATAATTCCATTTAATTATTCACATGGATATTATACTAGTCGAATAATCACATGCAATATCAATAACCGATTTCATAATGATGGAATGCATAATGCCAGACTATCATAACCACGTATCCAAGGCTTCGTGCCAAGACTACAAATAAGATTTTGCCAAGGCCTCATTCCAAGACACTAGTTTGTCTCATGAGACCTACCAATTCATCAAGGAGCTATAGAGGGCTCCACCCTTCACTTATTAAGTCCAATGCATTCCTCATATGAATATGTTTAAACATATCATAAACCATAATATAATCGTATCACATAAAACATGCATAAAGGAAACATAACATTTACACATTTAAATCACAAGATATCAATACAACACATTGATATAATGAAAACATTATCAAAACCATTTTCAATACCAAAATAAAAGAAAAGTAAAACTTGGTATTTATTTTTCATTTTAAAAAAACTTATGGCTTGTAGAGAAAGCCGAAACTCAAATAATGGTCACGGCGGCAGAGAAGTCGTTGTCGCAGAGTACGTAAGACAAAACATTCCTTTTGTCGTTTTGTAAAAATTCTTCGTATAAAATATTCATTTAGAATAAATGTAAAAGTAAAAGGGGTTTATACACCATATAAAAGAAAGTTGTGTATAAAACAAAATATGCCTCAATGAAAGGAGATTGAGACGAAGTCCCTTACCTCATGTCCGACTCGACTCAATCGTTTTTTAACCTCCTGAATGATAAACTAGAGTTAATTTCTACTTTATAAAGAACCTTTTTCAAGTTCATTATCCATTTTATATCACTTACTACCATGTTATGAAAATTAAGTAATCATTTATGTTAATACCGGTCATTTTGTCGATCTTTGGTATTTGAGTCAACAATAAACTTCTTATAATTACAAGTTCTTCATGTGGTAAAATATCCATTATATCCAGAATAATATTCATGATGTAGATATCATATATATCCATTATATATATGCATTTATAATATTACATAAAATATAGACGTACGAAATGAAATTCACCGTTCATGGAGACGGTAAGTCGTACGTACGCATGAACGCTACTTTCATTTATATTTCATATTTAATGGAATGAGATAATAATGATATAAAGGTGTATTATAATTTCAGTATAATATCATATAAAATATCATTTAATCCATCCTTTACACATCCCACATATGGCATTAACGATTCAAATCACATTGAGGAGGCAGTAGTCTGCACTTCCTAAAATGAAATTATCACATTTACCCATAATGGAAATCATAAAGCTATTCCATAAATGAAAATACAGAAGCATAAGGAAAACATAAAAATAATATATATCATATATTTATATAGTGACATCTTAATGGCCACCATGAGAGGTGTTAAAAGAAGATTGAACAATCATCGTTTCGTGAGGCAGTAATTCACCACCCACGGAAACAATATGTTCTTTAACCATTAGACGAAGGTATGTGTAAGTTTAAATAAAATAATCCTCATATAAAATCCTAGTATATTGAATATACTGGTTTTGATACAAAATAAAGGAATAAAAAGAGTTTAAGAGGCTGGATAAGCAAAATAAAACAAAAGAACATAAGAGAAGACATTACCTTAACATCGGGTAACTCTTTTTGATTTGAGCCAAAGCCTTCCTTGGGAAGACTTCTGCCCAATTTGAGGCTTATAGGAGTAATAGAGGGAAGTTTGGAGAGTATTTGGACAGATTTTGGCCGAGCCAAATGGCTTTAAGGTTTGAATAAGGTGGTAGAGTTGGGGGCCTATTATAAGAGGAGAGGAGGGGCACTCTTGGAATGTTATGAAATGTTACATTATTATTTAATGAGTTTCAGATTTTACAGGACCCAAAATTATATATTTCGAGTATAAGGTGATAAGGGTGTGAAATATACTCATCCAATAGGTTTTTGACAAGTTTATGTCTTAGATTTTACATTATATTTTAATTTTATTTAAATCTTTAATTAATGAGATAATCGCTGCATCATCAGGGTGTCATAAATAAATTTATTTTTTTAATGCCTAAAAATTATAAAAAAAATACCATGTTGTAGGATATATTTTTATCTTTCTAATTAATATTTATAGTTAAAACTATAACTTGTATAACCCCATATAATAATTGTTTTAGTAAAACAAGACATGTTTGTGACATTTTTATCTTTACTTTAAATAAAAAGTTATTAATGTCATTTTCTTACCAAGTGGCTACATGAGGCCCCCAAGTTGACCCATGGATTGTCTTGGTCGGCCATGCCTTATAAAATTAGTGTAGTACAAGTGTAAAGGTAATTTCATATTATTATATCATTATATTTACCTTAAATTACACTAATTACCTTTAATCGCGGTTAATAAAACTCAAAAGTTACTATTCACCAAAAATTATTTTCATCCCATTGAACCACATTTTACTTCCTAATTACAACCATGTATGTCGTATTTTTGAAATTAAATTCACAGAAGTGATAAAATTTCATTTAAACGAAAAATCAGTTTTTTAACTACCACTTAGTGGTTTCACTATTCATCAAAAATTGATTTTTTCCAGAAAAATACCAAAAATTCACCCTAAGATTTATTTGATATTCCAAAATCAAAATGATTTCTATTTTACCAAATTCAAAACATATAAGTTTCATTAATTAATTTTATAATTAATTCCCGTTGTCAAAACAAATAGCGTGTTTTTAAGAAAAAATATCAATCAACAGAATGACAATTGTTTATGTCCAATTTCAAAGTGAAATTAATTCTAATGACAGCCATTGGGTAAAATGGTAAAAATATATTCTAGTTATACTTTAAAACCACTCAATAGTATAATTTATCAGTATAAATTATTTTGATTAAAAAAGTTGTTTTTAAGTATTTTTCACTATTCATCGAAAATTGGAAGTTCTCGGAAAAATAAAAAAAATTCAACATAGGATAATTCCAATATTCCAAATCCAAAAATGAAGTCCATTTTGAAATATAAAATTTATATAATTTCAAAAAGTGGGTATTTCTATTCAAAACGGCTACTTTGATTGGTCGCGGTGTGTTAGAATCTTGAACTTGCGTACAATGCAAGCTATTGCATTATTGAAAGAGAAGCGTACCGTGGAAGCTTGGGGTGTTTCAAGTTCCCCAGTAACAACATATAACTGTTGCTGAAGGTGCATCTGATAGATGACTTTATCTTTCATATTACGCTTATGATCCTTCAACTTGGTAGTATAATCAGCCTCAGGTTGGGACACCGCAGCCTCAAATTCGCCGATATTGGTTGACAACCTTACTCTGGTCAAATCTTGATACTACTAATGCTCCTACCCCCTTCTTATGATGACTTGTTTTATCGCATCATGGATATTTTGATATCCAAGACTGCCAAGTCCCAACATGACGAATTGGGATGACAGTCAGGGAATCTTTGATGACATCTCTTCTAAAGGAACTTCTGATATGATCTTCCATATGTTATAACATGCCTTGCATCATGAAAATTAGAGCGCCTTTTGTACTTCCAAGTCTGACTCAGCATCACTGTCACAGGGAGGAATATAATTCGGGATTAATGCACTTAGGGAATTCCATGTTCTGCTCCTTTCCCCCTGACCTTAGTTACTTCACTTTCTATTCCCATTGGGGCGGAGGCTGAAGCTTCACCTCTAGATCTAGCCACTAAAATTGATGGCCCAATATAATCAATTGAATGCTTTGGTTAGTTTCAAAAGATAGAAAAAGTTAATTGGATGTCTTTAAAATTAAGTACAGTTGCAATTATTGTTATCCCTTACCCAACGGTAGATCAGCAACTTGAGAAGGCTCCTCCCCATATTTCCTAGCTTCAACAGGATTTTCAGGATGTGATTCAGGATTCTCTGCTAGGTTGAGCTCCAATTGAGCTAATTTCTCTTTAATAGTAGGGTTTTCTATACCCCCTTCAGGCATTGGCAGTTCAGCAGCTTGCTCAGGTGGAACTGCACATTTTAATCGATCATGATCAGATATGTAATAAGAAGTTTTTTTAACAGGACGAAGGATAACACTCACGTCCATAATCTTATAAATTACATGGTAATTTAACATGATCTAAAAAATCTTCAAAAGATGCTCCAAGTTCCATCATTTCATCCAATGTTATCTCAGAATCCTGGTTAGTCTCACCAGTGGAGGCATTCGATATGTCTTCTTGGTGACCATCATTCTGCGATTTCAGGCCCTAGATAACTTCTTCAGATAATGTAGCGGTGTCAGTTGCAATGGAAGCCGAATGCTATAGTACAGGGGTTTAACCTAAAGTATTATAGAATGTAAGTCAGTTGATGTTTCATTCAACATTTTATTAAGCATTGTTAACTTTCTAGAAGCAGGCTCTTCTCTTCTTGCAACAACTGCAGGAGGGATACTAGGAACATACGTTGGCTCTTCTCCAGGAGCAGCCAAGTCAGCTTGAACTTGTGATTGTTCACCAGTACCCTCTGTGGTACTCAGAGGAGGTTCAGTCCTCTCCCTCAAAGGGGAAATTTAAGATGCCCTTGTAATCCCAAAAAGCAGGAGTAATCTTTTCATTGGTTAAGACTAATGATTATCTGAAAGACTTACCACTACTGATGAAGCATTTAGTTGTGGACTTCATCCTTTGATGCCTTTGTCTCTTTGGATTTTTAGGATTGTTAGAAGTCTCCTTTATAGGTAAATGAATTGGAGAATGGAAAACCATGTCCAACTCCTCATCCATGGATTGTTGTCCTGGAGATATCTCGCCCGACTCGCGAGGATATTCATTAGACCCAATGGAATTACCACAAGGGATATACTGTGGCGAAGGAACCTAAACAGTTCCTTTCTTTGAAAGCTATAGGATGAAAAAAATAATTTCCATGAGTATCAAAGCTTTGACTGAAATCAAATTGCAAAGAAAATTAGGAAATAGACTTACATCTTCAGGAGCCACTTAATCATGCCACTCCTTATCTCCGGAACCACCAGTCCCCTCATTGGCGCCACGATCTATCATTTCCTTCACCCACTTGGTGACAGGAATAGAATCATAGATGACATATATGAGCATTTCTAGCTCTCTTATTTAAGCCCGCACTTTATCGGGGTTATCTTTGTAATGGATATATGTAGAATCCAGATGATTCCCTATTCCAGGGAGGTGTAGCCCCTCGCAAAAATCCAACCAAGCAGTTTCAGCACCTCAGTATAAACTCCGCCATGTCTAGACAGCCTCCGGTCATAGATATTCAGTATGTGTACCAGAAGGCTGCGAGGAGGGTCCTACAACCTTAGACTTTAGCTTCTTCCCAACTCCTTCAACTACAGATAGATAATATGAAAATAATACTTGTTTCTCTATAAAGTAATAGTGAATAAATTCCCCCAATGATGTAACTCATTAGGAGTTGTTGGAGTGGGTCTTTTGTTTCTGATAGGAGGATTATATCAGGCACGAGGCCACTTTGCCGCATGTTGTGCCTCATCATCCCCATCCTGGGAATCTGGCGAATCAGCTCCAGGTGGTATAGAAGAATCACCTTCCAGATGAAGGCTTTCTTTATCTACGGTTCTTTTCCTTTTTTCCACCTGATAAATCGGGTGATTCAACACCCCACCAGGGTATGATGCTATCCAGTTCTCGGCATACCATGTAGTCATGTTACTTGCCGCTTTATCAACTGGTAGATCAAACACTGCCCCGGTCCTCTCTATAGATGTTAGCAACCATAGTTGTTGGGCAACCATCGGATGCTGCTCTGACCTGACATGCATAGGGGGAGATACAACAGTCTTCTATAAACACTTGAATTGACATGAAAATATGTATGGATAATAGGCCTCACATATATTCTCTCTGTTAATCCTTGTGCCCAGTACACCATCTCTGCAGGCCTTCATGTATGCCCTCAATTCCAGTATGGCTATTCCATCATCAACAAACCGCCTGGTTTGCAGATTTCCATAAGGAAAAAAAATTTAATTCCTTATACATTCTCAGTCTCACCTTTATATCATAGGGGTTAAGGGCTAATAGAGCAATTCTAGAAAATTCCTGCACTGATGGCCTGAAGGAACTTCCAGGAACCTGTACTCTGTTCTGTACATTATATGTCCTAAAGTGAGTGGCGATCCATCCCCACAAAACTTGGAATGGTCCCGCTATTCTCAAAGGAGACATAACCATAAAAACATGGAGTAAGCTCATATGAATCTTCGCCAAAATGGGGGTGGCCAACCCAACCATTTTCTTCTCATCCAACTTGTCTGCTACATCGAAGATCCCTGGCCTGATGCCTCCCTTAGAATCCCTGACTGGAAAAAGATAAACACTGAGCCACAAGGCTGAGAAGCCCGCCAAACGGGTCTTTTTGGGGATTACTTGGTTTACTTAATAACCCCACTTCTCAAATGCTCCTGCTTCCATGGTCTGCCAAAATGTGCCAAGAGCACCCCTCTTCTCTGTTCTGGGGCAGGTAGTAGGATGAGTATAGGTGGGCCACTTCTCCTTCAACCCCTTCTCTATCGCCTCCTTCTCCTTCTTCTTGGTAAGAAACATATTCATCCACTCCTCTGGATGAATATCCTTTCTAGAATGAGTTAAGGAGGTCTCTGAACTCTTGAGCTTGTGAAAGATTTTCAACAATTCCCGATCCAAATCCGGGGTCTTCTCCGAATCATTCCAAGTCGCCTTGGGGGGGATGAATTCATCATACATGTCGCCTAGAATTGGATCCCCCGAGATCTTTTGTACATCCCACAGATTGAATCCTACTTCTCCATAATTTAAATGGAAATAATTGGTTTTTGGGCCCCAACGGCTAATTATCTCCGTCACAGACTCATCATTTCTGTAGACATATGTCTGCCCCGCCTAGACAGTTTCATATATCGCAGCTCCTTTCAAATCCTCAACAAACTCTACACAGGTTTGTCACACCCAGTATTCCCACATCCATGTTGTCTTCACACCTCCTCTAGGACAGAAGTCCCAACTTTTCTTCCAGCCTTTGGATTGATCCATATTTGAATTTCGGAAGATTGATAGATAATAATGTGGTTGCAGCTCGGGTTTGTGAGGATTCAGATCTGACGCACAGGGACTATGATGCATTATATAGGCCTTCTCCACTATTCCAGTATTTACAAAAACTCCTCCACTTGAGATATTTACAATGACAAAATTAGTGTAATTCTGAAACCAAGAATTTACGAGATAATTCATTGCCTCTAGAATTTTGACGTCTTATAGATGACCATGGTCATACACAGGCAAGTAGGTGCTCTCGGAAAAGTTACGATGATACTTCTTCAAATACATAGCCAAATCTGGGAGATTGATGTCGTAGACAGTATAATAATCATGTACAACAACATTCATCAGGTCATCAATTCGTTTGATAGCCAATTCATCAGCAGTTCTGATTCTTCTAGGAGCCATTAAATCTGCACAAAGGTTGAATAATTAAATCTTAAGTAAGTTGACTTTTTTCATAAAATTTGTGAATAAAATTGAAAAAATGGATAAGGCATTATGGCGCACAAGTCCCAAATTGGCACGCAAGTGTAACTTTGTCGCGCATGTTTTGGCACGCAGGCATCACAGTGCTAGTCCAAATACCTCTATAGCAGCGCGACACAAAAGGAAGCAGCGAAAAATTGAGTAACTTGCATGGCGAAGGCAACTTGCGTGACGAGAGGTCAGAAGAATTCAGATTCAGTGCTTTGCATGAGGAATGACAACATATATATAGGCAAGGCTGCACCCCTGCATGTCGAAGCCTATGTGGTTCACCCTTGCGCGCCGCCATTTGCACGCTCAACACTTGTGCGTCGTATGTTCTTTGGTTTTCTTCTTTACATCAGAGTCACATCCTCTTTCTTTCGGATCCAACTCTTAGGGGGGACTTTTGTGGATTCTCCTTTCCGTCATAGAGTCTAAATGACTAAAAAAGGGGGAATACCTTAGTCCAATGTGATTCATCCTTTAAAGAAACATCAAAAATCAACAAAGTCATGAACACAGATTCTTTCCCACTTGAGTCACACAAGTTTCCTCATGCTCATTCATGTAGACTAGCACACCGCCTAGTGGTCGCGCGTGTGACTTGCACGCCCTCTTTTATTCTCACTCGGGGTCTTCGGCAGCCTATAAATACTCCTGGTGGGCCCCCCATTTTGGGGATGAGAAATTCCAGAAACTCAGATTTGAGCTCCCCCCTCCCTAGTCTCTTCTCGAAGCTTCTGAACACTTCTATGGTAATTTCATACCTAGAACGGAAGATCTATAGAGGTGGGGGGGGGTAAAGGAAAAAGTGTTGAAATTCATCAACACCTGCACACCTATGTGTCTAACCCTTAAGGGAAATGAAGACACTTGCGCGTTGCCTTACCCCTTCAACAGAACTTGTGTGTCACTCTTATGGAAGCCTCTAGGGATAGTACTAAGGGATTGAGCCAAGTGTCTCCCAAGTATTACTCCATGGGTTGACCGTCATGCAAGTACTCTTGTGTCACGTAGGTATACCTGCACGACCAGTACCTGCATGCCCACGTAGGACCTACACGCCTCCTTCTTTTTGGGTGCCCCTCCTACCTATTCCACCTCTCTTATGCCTATCCACCTCTCATATTCAAGATTCATCCTTCAAAACCCTCTTCAAAGCCATTTCTTTTGGAATGGATCCCTTTTTGGCTTCCTTACCTGAAAAGAATTATGTGGAACATCTCTTAAAACCTAGTGATTTACATATCATTATATAACTAAGGTTAGAGATTTTATTCATTCAACCTCATCTAATAAGATGAGAGGATTGTTAATCTGGACCTCCTTTTAAGGAATAAGCCCCATTCCAAATTCTCTTAATTTGGGCATCCACCTTCAGAGTAAGCCCTAAGTCCCATATTCCTAGGCATCCTTCTTAGGAGTAATCCCCAATCACAAATTTCAAAATGTGGGTATCCTCTATAGGAGTAAGCCCCAGTAATAATTTCCCAGATCTAGGCATCCTTCTTAGGAGTAATCCCCAAGTTCCCAAATTCTAAATTCCATTTACCTGGGCCTCCTCATTAGGAGTAAGCCCGAGTTCTCATGTCCCCTAACCTGGGCCTCCTTCTCATAAATAAGCCCTAGTTCTCAAGATCTACAAATATGGGAATCCTCTTTAGGAATAATCCCCAAGTCCCTTTATTTGGGCTTCCTTCTCAGGAATAAAACCCAATCATAAAGTATCCTCTAATTTGGGCATCCATCTCAGGAGTAAGCCCTAAGTTATGTTTTCAAATCTCCATAAAGCACATATACCTTTATGGACCTTGTTCCTAGGTTTCTTCCCTGAAGTAAATCCCAAACCTATTCTTCATCTATCTGGGGAGCCACACATACTTAAGTCCCACATTATTTCTCATGATTGCATCTTTCGTGGAACAATTGTTTGGTTTTACAAATACCTCTTCTTTCTCACACCGAGCATGACTCACGTGAGCTTAGAGTGTAAAAGTAATTATGACATCTTTCTTTGAGCCATAAATCATGCATAAACATCATACTCCCTTAATTGAACTACGTGGTTTCCGATTCATTTTAAGGATACGTAGGTAACCCTTCTACGGGTACGATCCCAACTCTGAAATAATCTATGTCCTTCTGAATGACAATAAACTTCATGTGCCCCTCTGAGTGGCTTTAAATCCAGCATGGTTATCATAATAACCAAGAGATTTGTATATAATGTGTCGAAGGATACCATTGAATAATAATCTCTAAACAAATATAGATGATTCTCTATTGATGAAGAACCTCGAATACATATAAAAAGGTTCTTTAAATTTCCTGCATATCAATCATTGATTGCAAGTTCTAAAGTAAAGATCATTCTTATAATTTGTAATTTAATAAGGATTCACGAACATAAATCAAATCTATAAAGAGAGTCTTGGAGTAGACACTAATTCACCCCAAAAAGGTGTGATGAGTCCGACCTCCCATCCTCTCGACCAATGAAAATTCTTAAGCCTCATTGGTCCACAACTAATGAGCACCTACCTTTGGAAAGTAGGTCCAAATGGATATAGAATCATTGGATGTTTCTGGTTCTACGAACAAACATGTTAGAAACTGATTGGAATGTTTGATCTTTAAACCAATGAGGTCATCCCCATTTCTAGAGGAAACAAAAAATGATGCTCATTTCTATCATAGAGTCTAAACGACTAAAAATGGGGGAATACCTTAGTCCCAAGTGATTCATCCTTTGAAGAAACATAAAAAATCGACAAAGGCATGAAAAAAGATTCCTTCCCACATGGGTCACACAAGTTTCCTCATGGTCATGCTAGTAGACTTGAATGTCGTCTAGTGGTCGCGCAGGTGACTTTCAAACCCTCTTTGATTCTCGCTCGGGGTCTTCAGCAGCCTATAAATACCCCCGGTGGGCCCCCCGTTTTGGGTAAGAGAAATTCCAGAAACTCAGATTTGAGCTCCCGGTGCCCTAGTCTCTTCTCGAAGCTTCCGAACACTTCTAAGGAAATTTATTACCTAGAACGGATGATCTAAAGAGGGGTGGGGGGGAAGGCCTAAGTGTTTAAATTCATCAACACCGGTGTGCCTAAGTGTCTAACCCTTAAGGTAAATCAAGACATTTGTGCGCCACCTTACCCCTTCAACATAACTTGCACATAACTCTTCTGGAAGCCTCTAGGGATAGTACTAAGGGCTTGAGCCAAGTCTCGCCCATGTATTACTCAATGGGTTGGCTGTCGTGTAGGTACTCATGTGTCGCGAAGGTATACCTATGCGACCAGTACCTGCGTGCCCACGCAGGACCTGTGTGCCTCTTTCTTTTTGGGTGCCCCTCCTGACTATTTCACCTCTCTTATTCCTATCCACCTCTCATATTCAAAATTCAGCCTTCAAAACCCTCTTCAAAGCCATTTCTTTTGGCATATCACCCTTGTTGGCTTCCTTATCTGAAAGGAATTATGTGGAACATCTCTTAAAACCTAGTGATTTACATATCTTTATATTACTAAGGTTAGAGATTTCATTCATTAAACCTCATCCTTAAAGATGAGAAGATACTTAATATGGGCCTTCTTTTCAGGAATAAGCTGTAGTCCAAATTCTCTTAATTTTGTCATCCTCCTTAGGAGTAAGCCTCAAGTCCCCTATTCCTGGGAATCCTCCTTAGGAGTAAGCCCCAATCAAAAATTTCCGAATCTGGGTATCCTCATAAGGAGTAAGCCCCAGTCATAATTTCCCAGATCTAGGAATCCTCCATAGGAGTAAGCCCCATGTTCCCAAATTCTAGATTCCCATTACCTGGGCCTCCTCTTTAGGAGTAATCCCCAGTTCTCAAGTCCCCTAACCTGGGCCTCCTTCTCAGAAATAAGCCTCAGTTCTCAAGGTCTAAAAATATGGGCATCCTCTTTAGGAATAATCTCCAAGTCCCTTAATTTGGGCTTCCTTCTCAAGAATAAAACCCAATCATAAAGTCTCCTCTAATTTGGGCATCCTTTTCAGGAGTAAGCCCAAAGTTAAGTATTCAAATCTCCATAAAGCACATATACCTTTATAGACCTTGTTCCCGGGTTTCTTCCCTAATGTAAATCCCAAACCTAATCTTCATCTATCTGGGCAGTCACACATACACAAGCCCCACATTATTTCTCATGAATGCATCTTTCATGGCACAATTGTCTGGTTTTACCAATACCTCTTGTTTCTCACACCGTGCATGAATCACGCGAGCTTAGAGCATAAATGTAAGTATGACATCTTTCTTTGAGCCAATCATGCATAAAACTCATACTACCTTACTCGAACTACGTGGGTTCTGATTCCATTGAAGGATACCTAGGTAACCCATCTGTGGGTACGATCCCAACTTTGAAATAATCTATGTCCTTATGAATGAAAATAAACTTCAAGTGCCCTGGTGAGTGGCTTTAATACCAGCATGGTTATCATAATAACCAAGAGATTTCTATATAATGTGTCGAAGGATACCATTGACTAAGAATCTCTGAACAAATATAGATGATTCTATATAGATGAAGAACCTCGAATGCATATAAAAAGATTCTCTAAATTTCCTTCATATCAATCATTGATTGCAAGTTCTAAAGGAAATATCATTCTTATACTTGGTAATTTAATAAAGATTCACGAACATAACTCAAATCTATAAAGAGAGTCCCGAAGAAGACAAATATTCCCCCCAATAATGTATGATGAGTCCAACCTCCCATCCTCTCGACTAATGAAAATTCTTAAGCCTCATTGGTCCACAACTAATGAGCACCTACCTTTGGAATGTAGGTCCAAATTGAAATAGAATCATTGGATGTTTCCGGTTCTACGAACAAACCTGTTAGAAACCGATTAGAATGTTTGAACCTTAAACCAACGAGGTCATCCCCCTTTCCAGAGGAACCAAAAACCCCAATAAGTCTTAAATAACCCTAAAAAGGTCGATAAACCCTAGAAAAAGCTATCAATGCCTACAAAAGCCCAATAAAACCTTAATATACAATAAAAAATTCTAATAAATTATAAAAAATTGTAAGGAACACTAATAAACCCTAAAGAACCCTAATAAACTCTAAAGAACCATAATAAACTCTAAAGAACACTAAAAAACCCTAAAGAACCTAAAAAATGCTAAAACACATTATATAAACACTAAAAACCGCTACAATACCCAAACAAACCCTAAAACAAACTAAAAAAAACCCTAACAACCCCTATCAATCCCGATAAAACAAATAAACCCTTAAAAACCCCTCAAAAACCATTGAAAACTCCTCAAACACCATAAAAACCATAAACACCCGTAAACAACCCTTAAAACCCTAAAAAACACTACAAACCATAATCAACCATTAAAATCCTAAAAAACACAATAAATAGATACATAAACCCAAAAAATGGTACATAAACCCAAAAAAATCAACATTAACTCTAAAAACACAACATAAACCCAAAAAACGCAACATAAACCCAAAAAACGAGACATAAACCCAAAAAGCACTATGTAAACCCTAGAACCATAACATACACCCTAAACAACACAACAAAAACATTAAAAAATTCTATATAAAACCTAAAAACACCACAGAAAATTTAAAAACACTACATAAACCCTAAAAACGTAACATAAACCCTAAAAAATTATACATAAACGCTACATCGCCCCAAAAAAAGTTACAAAAACTCAGGAGATGCAACATAAACCCTAAAAAATCCTATATAAATCCTAAACCCTAAACACATTACATAAAACCTAAAAACGTTACATAAACCCAAAAAAATGCTACATAAAACCTAAAAACCGCTATCTAAACCCCAAAAATGCAACATAAACACTAAAAATGCTACATTAACTCTAACAATTCTACGCAAACCCTAATAAATGCTACAAAATCCCTAAAGATGCTTCAAAACCATCCATAATATTAAACACTAATATACAATAATATAAAAAATTAAACCCTAATTAACCCCTAATAAATTTTAATAATAAATAAAAATGCCTTATAATCCCAAAAAAACCTAAGAGACTCCACATAACCATAATAAAACCCCAAAAATACTTAATAAACCCTAATAAATGATAATAAAACCTAATAAACCCAAAAAACACACATTAAGAAAACATAAACAACCCTAACCAACCCAAAGAGACACTAATAAAAACTAATAAACCATAATAACCCCCAAAAAAACCATAAAAATCCCTAATAAACCATAAATAAATCCAAATAAACCCTACTCAATTCTAGAAAACATGAACACATCATAACAAATCATTACAATCGGAGTGAAAGTCATGGCCATTTGAAGTTGGAATTTTTTTGGAGTGGTATAACTAATATATCTTCTCTTTATTTGATCTTCTCATAGTTTTGATTAGACCTGGACCTCACCCATATCACGAGATTCGATTTTACTAGTTGCAGTGCTCAAACGGACACCCGAAGGAGAAGTTATGCCTATTTTAGTGAGTTACAGGTTTCTTAGGTTTTTAGGCGCTAGGAGGGTTGCTCAATTTAAAAAGACAATAACTTATGCTATGTTTGTTCATTTTGGTTCTCCCACATATTAAATCGAAGATTTTGAAAAGATATACACTCTGGTAACCACTGGAACCCTTTATGGCATTCTTCATCCCCCAAAAGACCCAAAATCCCTCTCGATGGTCAAAAGATTGGCTTCTAGTGTCTGTTTTGCAATAACTTCTTCTATGGGTGTCTGTTTTTCCTCAAACACATATCAAATCGAAGCTTGAGATTATACCTACACTCCTATAACCACTGAAGCACCTTCTCACACCCTTGAAGGACAAAAATGGTACTTAAACCCTCCAAAACACCAAAACTTCTACTCTAGGAGTCCGTTTAGCCTCTACCATATATCAAATCGATGATTTCAACTAGATCTACACATATGTGACCAATAGGAACACCTTATCACATTCTTAAAGATCCAATCATTCCTCAAGTACTCCAAATGAACATAACTTCTTCTCTAGGTGTCGGTTTCACCTCTACCACATATCAAATTGAAGCTTGTGACTTGTTCAACACATCTGTGACAACTATGAACAACTAAATAATCCTAACAAACCATGAATAACCCCATAAACACTAAAACCATTAAAAAACATGAAAAACCCTAAAAAAATCTAACAAACCCTAACAAACACTAACAAACCCCCAAAAAACCTATAAAAACATAAAAAACCTTAAAAACCCTAAAAACCCCTAACAACCCCTAACAAACCCCAAGAAGCACTAACAAATCCCAATAAATAGAAAAAACCGAAGAAACCCTAAAACCCCCTTATAAACCATAAGAAACCCTAACATAACCCTAAAACAACTAAAAACCCTATGAAAACCCTAAGCAAACCTAAGAAACACTAAAACACCCTTAGAAACCCCAGCACACCCTTAGAAACCATAAAACACCTTTAGAAACCCTAGCACACACTTAGAAACTGCAACACAACAATAGAAACCCAAACACAACCTTAGAAACCCATAGAAAACATAGCACACCCTTTGAAACCCTAACCCGCCCATAAAAACCCTAACCCACCCTTAGAAACCCTAACACACCCTTAGACAACCTAAATCACTCTAATAAGATCTAATAAATCCTAACAAACCTAAGCAACCAATAATAAACTATAATAAACCATAATAAACCCTAAATCCCACTACTAAACCCTAATAAACACTAATAAATCGTAATAAACCCTAAAAACCTATTAGACCCCCATAAAAGCTACAAAATACCTAAAAACCCAAATATACAACAAAAACACTATTAAACCATTCAAAATGTTAATATTAAAAAAAACCCTAACAAACTCGGAAACACATTACAAAACCCTAAAAAACCATAAAAACCCAAAAATCCCAAAAAAACCCTAAAAAACCCTAAAAAACTCTAAAACCCCTAAAAACCCGAAAAAAACCCTAAAAACCCTATGAACTGATAAACCACAAAAAAAACCCTAAAAATCGTAAAAATGCCTAACAAAACCCTAACCAACCCTCTAAAACCCTTAAAACCCAGAAAAAACCCCTAAGAAACCCTAAAAACCTCAAAAGAAATCCTAATACACCCTAAAGAACCCAAAAAAACCCTAAAAACAGTAAAGAACTCTAATGAACCACTAAACCCACTAACAACGCAACATAAACCCGATCAATTGCTACTAAAACTAGAAAAATGCTTCAAACCCCACAAAATGAAACAAAACCCCAAAAAATGCTAAAATAACCCTAACATAGCATAAAACATCCAAACACACCATAAAACCCAACAAACGCATCAAACCCCAAACAACTCAAATAAACCGTAACAAACCCTAAAAACCCTAACAAAACCTAAAAAACCCTAACAACCACTAATAACCCCTAATAACCACTAATATACCCTAATAACCCATAAAACCTAGTATTAAACCCTAAAACCCTAATAAACACTAATAAATTGTAATATCATGTGATAAACCCTAACAATCTCAATTAGACCCTAATAAATGCTAAAAACCCCTAAAACCCCTAATATACAATAAAAAACATGATTAAACCTTAATAAACACTAATAATCACTAAAACCCCTAACAAAACCGACAAAACGCTACAAAAATCTCCAAATAATAGCCTACAAAACCGTACAACCCACTAATAAACCAAAAAAACACTAATAACCCCAAAATTAATCATAACAAACCCTAACAACCCCAAATAAATCGTAACAAATCCTAACAACTCCAAATAAATTATAAAAAACTAAAACAAACCATAAAAACCCATAATAAATCCAAGTAAACCCTAAAAAATCATAATAAACCCCAATGAATCATAAAAAACCAAAATACATGTTACTAAACCCTAATAAATAAAGTAAACCATAATAAATCCTAAATAACCCTAAAAACGTTGATAAACCCTAGAAAAAGATATTAATGCATAAAAAATCCCAATAAAACCATAATATACTGTAAAGACCCGTAAAATTCAAGGGAAATTTTTTTTCTTATTTTTTTTTGGGATTTTACAAGAATGCAGTTTTCTGACGACACTTGATTCTGAGGCCCAGTGTACCCGGAATCAATTTCCGAAGTTTAGCTCGGGTACGTTCAGTGAACAAACGAGCGGGTTTTCCTAACTTTTGAACCGGTGCTCGGAATCGAAATTCGAGGGCACCAATGAAACCGCAGCGCCGGTAATTGCTTAGGAACACCTTTTCTGGAGTTGCGTTTGCTCAGGTGTGGTTATTTAAAAATGGGTTAACTAATGAATAAAATAAAAGTTGTGCAACTATTTTTATTTTATGTTCTAAGTAGTTTAAACCTACATATGGAAGTTGAGGTGGGACCCACTATATCCCAACCCCCTCTTGATAGGATTTTAGTGAGGTGGGCCCCACACGAGCCCTACCTATTCAACTTCCGCAAACCCCCATTATTTTGTAACACACCCACACCCCCTTATTAAATGCCAAGTCAACTCTCACATTAATTGGACATTTAAGACTCTTCAATTAATTCAATTAATTGAATGAATTCTTTTGAATTTAAAATGGAATGTAGGCTTGTGTGTGTTAATTAAGTAAGACAAGTCTTATTTCAATTAGGGGTTTCTTCGTTGTGTTGAGAGGGAGAGTTCTATGAAGAACTTCATCTTCCTCCTTGAAGAACGCGAAGAATGCACTGACACCGACGAAGAATGCCGGCCTCCGACGAAGGATGACGAATAACGCTAATTCCTCAGATATCAATGATTCGACACCATGTACCGCAACACCGACGATCATCTTATCCGCGATGACGTGTACCGCGATGTCGACGACCCTTACAGAGCCTCCTTCTACGACGCCTCTTCCGCGAAGTCCTTTTCCCACGACGAACCTTCGTTCGACAACACCTTGAGGTGGTGGTTAATTTTTTTTTCTTGAATTATTTGTCGTTCAATGACTATTATTCTTGCGTCGCCTATTATCATTATAACGGGAGGAGGTCGGACCACAAAAACACGGCCGACCCTCCTCCCCCTTTTATGTTGTACTTGTTGCGTCCCGAGCAAAGGCAATGCAGTGCAACGACACAGCGCGAAAGCAAGAGGAACGAGTGAAGAAGCGCGGCGACGTCGCGCCGCGTTGTTGAGGCTGAACAAATCAGCGGTGCCATCGTGCAGCACCGAAGAACCACGAAGAGGTTGCGTCCGGAGTGGGGCCGCGACCGAGGGGTGTGGCGCCGTCGCGCCATGCTAGTCAGACAAGGCTGCGGCTTACAGTCGCAGCGGTGCAAGGCGGGGCGGCCGAAACCGCTGGACGCAGGCACCTCCGAGGGGTGGGACCGCAGGGTCCCGTGGCGGCAGAACCGGCCGGCCGGGATGGGCCGGCAGTTTCAGAAGGAAGACCGGGGGGCGTAACCCACGGCTGGCAAAGGAGCAGCCCCCACGCAGAGCAGCGGTTTCAATAAGGGGGGAAGCGCCCCCCCCCCCCCCCCCCTTCCGCTCGGCTCGACCAGCGCCGAGCTGGACACATACGGGCCACGCCCACGCCAACGAAGCTGGGCTGCACCCACCGGGCCGGGCCGCGCCCTAATGGGCCGGACCCAGACCCAGGTTGGGTCGCCTGGTTTGGGCCAACACAGGGGGTCTCGGGCCGGGTTGATCCGGGCCCCAAACCCCTAAAACCGGACAGGTTCGTTCATTTGCCCATATCATGGGCTACGTACCTCTGATTGATGCACCGTCAGTTGCGATGCGATCCTTGGATCGAGAAGGTAGTTTCGGTATATTACACTCAAGGTTTTAGAGAACTTTGTGTATGGCCGGGTTGGTTTGAACTCGAAACCAACCGTGTCCTCGGAGCGGAAACGCTTATAACTTGCGCTCCGGACGTCCGATTGATGTGCCATCAACTTGGTTGGATTCCTCTTAGTGAGACGGACCATTTGTCTTACTCCTCTTGAGGTCTGGACATAGTTGGAGTGCGGTCGGGTTGGTTTTGACTTAAAAACTAACCGGGCCCCTGGAACGAAAAAGCCAATAACTCTAAGACCGGGTGTCCGATTGACGCGTCGTCTGTCACGTTGAGTTCCTTTTGTCGAGACAGAACTTTGGGATACATCAACTCCATACTACATGTCAGTTGATGTATCGACCCCCTTGGCTCATGGAGCGGACCCTCCCAGAATCGAGCATGCTGTGTGCGGGAACCCTAGATTTGGCTACGACTACGACGACGATGATGACTGCACTGAAATCCTCCGTGGGTTCGGCAGCGACGACGACTGCACTGAAATCCTCCATGGGTACGGTAGTGATGAAGACTGCACTGAAATCCTCCGTGGGTTTGGCAGCGACGAAGACTGTACTGAAATCCTCCGTGGGTTCGACGACAATGACTATTGTTCTTGTATCTTACGTGGGTCTAGCAGTACTACTGTTCGTGTATCCTACATGGGTATGGCAGTGTTTGACTCTGTTCTTGTATCCTACGTGGGTCTGGCAGAGTAACTGGTTTTTGTATCCTACGTGGGTCCTAGCTTAGATGAATCAAAGGTTACATCTGATCATCTCTATCAACTTACTAAGAAGTATACATGTGTGAGCTGAGTCTTGAATTTCAATCATTATCTTCGATATGATTTACTTGCTTCCTATGTGGATTGTGTTATGCTTTCCTGTGTGGAATGGGTTGTACTATCCTGTGTGGACTTGATCGAACTTGGGCTCAGATGTCAGAGCCAAACTGGAATTGATGACTTAGGTATATGTATGGGCATATAACTATGTAGTGTTGGATGTTACTTCGTGATTGTATCTTTCCTTTGTGGATTATCCTTTGTGGATTCTAGGAGACCTTTGGGGATCTCGGGGTCCCTACTGAGTAGTGTGTACTCACCCCTTCACGAGCTATGCCCGCACTACGTTGTGTTGGATGCAGACGATGGACAGCACTGATCGTGGTTGAGGTTGGTGGGGCAAGTCGATACCTGGAGGTGGACCACTGGGCGGGACGTACACGGAGCGGACGGCTGGACCCAAGGAGTTGAGTAGGCTATCTGTACCCACCCTTCAGGTGGGACTTCCAGTGGATGGCTCGACGTTGCTGCTTTATTTTCAGTTGTTGTACTTTCTTTCCAGTTGTACTTTACTTTCAGTTTGGGTTTGTATTCTAGCCTATTTACTTTCTGAACTTACTATTGTATCCAGTTTTACCTAGTGTTTATTTCTGCTTGCTTACTCTATGGTGTTTGTTTACTTTATAAAGGAAATTTCTTCCCCTTTTTGTCGGGATTTACGACTTTGGTGCAAGTTGCCACACTACTAGAAAAGGGGGCAGTGGAGGCCCCCTTACTCGGGCGACCGCCATTGGCGGTCGCTATAGCCCACCTTTAGCGACCGCCAATGGCGGTCGCTAACCTCCCTAAAAATATTCGGGGGGTTTCTGCCCCCCCCCCCCCCCGCGCCCTCTCGAGCCCTAACCCCTCGCCGCCCTCCCTCGCGCCGCCCTCCCCTCCCCCGCCGCCCGGCCTCCCCCGCCGCCCGGCTTCCCCCGCCGCCCGGCCTCCCCCGCCTCCCGGCCTCCCCCTCCGCCCGCCCTCCCCCGCCGCCCGCCCTCCCCCGCCGCCCGCCCTCCCCCGCCGCCCGCCCTCCCCCGCCGCCCGCCCTCCCCCGCCGCCCGCCCTCCCCCGCCGCCTGGCTTCCGGCCTCCGGCCGCCGCCCTCCGCCTTCGGGCCTCCGGCCGCCGCCCTCCGGCCTCCGGCCGCCGCCCTCCGGCCTCCGGCCGCCGCCCTCCGTCCTCTCGGCCCTCCCCCCCCCACCCCGGACGGCACCCGCACCCCGGACAGCCCCCGGCACGCACTCCGGACCGCCCCCCGCACCCCGGACGCCTCCCCGCACCCCGGACAGCACCCCCCCGCGCACTCCGGACCGCCCCCCACACCCCGGACGCCTCCCCGCACCCCGGACAGCACCCCCCCGCGCACTCCGGACCGCCCCCCGCACCCCGGACGCCTCCCCGCACCCCGGACAGCCCCCCCCCTGCACTCGGACACCCCCCTCCGAACCCGGACAGCCCCCCCGCACCCCAGACAGCCCCCCCTGCACTCGGACACCCCCCCTCCGAACCCGGACAGCCCCCCCGCACCCCGGACAGGCCCCCCGCACCCCGGACACCCCACCCCGCACCCCCGACAGCCCCCCTGCACCCCAGACAGCCCCCCCTCCCCCGCACCTCGGACACCCCCGCACCCCGAACACCCCTGCCTGCACCCCTGACAGGCCCCCGACACCCCGGACACCCCTCCCCGCACCTCGGACAGCCCCCCCCCCCCCCCCCCCCCCCCGACCCCGGACACCCCCCCCCCTCGCTGCCCGTCCCCCGTCCCCTCACCGCCTCCTCTCCTCCAGCTCCCCGCCGCCGCCGCTGCCCGTCCCCTCCCTTGCCGCACCGCCTTTGGCTCCGGCTCCCCTTCGCTGCTCCTCTCCCTCGCAGCACCGCCTTCGGCTCCCCTCCCTTTCAGGTTTGTAGCTCAATCAGGTAACATGAGCTTTCAGTTACATTATTATTTTATCAATGGTTCATAAACAAATGATTAATATTTATTTTGAATATAGTTGATTTGATAAATGTAAATGTAATAAGTATTGTGTAAATGTTTGTTATACAGATATTATTATGGATAAGAGTTGGATTGATCTTCCAAATCGAACTTCTAGAGAATATTTCAATGGCATTATGCAGTTTATTGACTTCACGAGAGGATTTGAAAGTGACTATATTAGTTGCCCATGTAGAAAATGTGCTAACAGATATCAATTCACACGAGATACTGTGAGGGAGCACCTTTTCTTTAATGGATTTCTGAAAAATTATAAGAGTTGGACTCGTCATGGAGAAGAATATGTTCGTTGTCAAAATACAGATGCAGCTCAGATGGATGTTGATGCAAGGATGACTGATCCAATGCATGAAATGCTTACTGAAATGGTACGTGGGTTTGATCCTGAAGGCATTGACATCCAGAATCTTGAGACCGGTGAGATAAATCTTCGCTCTGGTGCAGATCGTGATTCGAGGAGGTTTTATGAAGTACTTGATGATGCGAAAATAGAATTATATCCTGGATGTACTTCTTACAATAAACTGTCGTTCATCGTGGAGTTGTTGCATTTGAAGACTTTGAACAATTGGTCAGACACATCATTCGACATGCTTTTGGTTTTATTGAAAAAAGTTCTTCCTGTCGACGCTAAGATTCCTGAGTCGTATTACTATGCTCGTAAGTTGACAGAGAACTTAGGTTTTACATATGAGACTATAGATGCATGTGCAAACAACTGTATGTTGTTTAGAAATGAAACTGCTCATTTGGATATCTGTACGGTTTGTGGCGCTTCCAGGTGGAAAGAGAACAGGGGAAATAAGACTCATCAAAGTCAGATTGCGATACAGGGGAAACCGATTGCCGTAAAGCAAATGCGTTACTTTCCCCTTAAACCGAGGTTGAAAAGATTTTTTATGTCATCTAAAGTTTCTAATTTAATGAGATGGCATGCAGAAAGAGTTCATGAAAGTGACATGTTAACCCACCCGGCAGACTCTCATGCATGGAAGGATTTTGATAAGAGACATCCCGACTTTGCTAAAGATGTTCGTAATGTCCGATTGGGATTGGCAGCAGATGGTTTCAATCCATTCAAGTCTATGGTTGGTGCAACTCATAGCACATGGCCCGTGGTGTTGGTTCCATATAATCTTCCTCCGTGGCTTTGTATGAAGCAACAATTTATATTACTTTCCACTCTTATTGATGGACCTAAAAGTCCGGGGGATAAGATTGATGTTTACCTTCAGCCATTGATTGATGAGTTGAATGAATTTTGGGGCGATGGTGTGATGACTTATGACTGCGAAACGAATGAAATGTTCAAACTGCATGCAGCTTTATTGTGGACAATCAATGACTTCCCAGCTTATGCAAATTTATCAGGCTGGAGTACGAAAGGGGAATTTGCTTGCCCTTGTTGCAATAAAAGTAAAAAATCTGTATGGCTTAAACATTCCAAAAAATGGGCATACATGGGTCACAGGCGTTTTCTCCCTCCCCAGCACAGGTTCAGAAAGGACAGAGTGGCATTTGATGGTTCTAGAGAGTTCAGCCCAGCACCAAAGATCATGACAGGAGTCGAAATGTTATCGCAGATTGAGGAAGAAAACATCCGCACGGTATATGAAATTCAGGATTTGGTGGCTCCTCCAGTACGTAATATTCGTGCTGCGGGTAGGCAGCGCAGTCACAATTGGAAAAAGAAAAGTATTTTTTATAGTCTTCCGTATTGGAAAACTAACATGTTGAGGCATAATTTGGTTGTCATGCACATTGAAAAAAATGTTTGTGATAACATATTGTGGACCATTTTAGGTGTCAGTGGAAAGTCAAAGGACCATGTTAATGCACGCCGTGATTTGGAAGAAATGGGTTTAAGGAAACAGTTGCATTTACAGTTAGCTGAGGGAAACAAGGCATATATGCCTGCTGCACAGTATTCGATGACTACAGAGGAGAAAGAGACATTTCTTTCCATTTTGAAGATGGTCAAGGTGCCTGATGGTTACTCTTCTAATATTTCAAAGTGTGTGAATCTGACGAGCAAGACATTGCAAGGGTTGAAAAGTCATGACAATCACATATTACTTCAGTAGTTGATTCCAATCGCAATTTGTGATTGTTTATCCCCCAATGTTGTTCAGCCCTTGATTGAGATGAGTAATTTTTTTAGACAGCTTTGTTTAAGAAATCAACGAATGAGTGATTTAAAAAGTTTGCAGGACCGAATTGTACTTACGCTTTGTCACTTTGAGAAACTTTTCCCCCCCTCATTTTTTGATGTTATGGTCCACTTAACAGTGCACCTAACTGATGAAGTAATGGCTGCTGGTCCAGTGCAATTCAGGTGGATGTATCCTATTGAACGGTATTTGAGTACATTGAAAAGATTTGTACGCAACAGAGCTCGTCCAGAGGCATCAATAGCCAATGGTTATTTGATGGACGAGTGTACTACCTTTTGTGCAGAATATCTTACGGATGTTGAAACAAAATTAGATAAGCCCTCTCGGATTCATGATGGTCCAGTTGGAGAAGGAACCACATTTGATATGGACAACATCGAGTGGATACAAGCACATCGATATATCTTGTTCAATACTCCATCAGTTGCACCATTAATGCAGTAAGTATCTTATCAATGTGCTTGTATAACTTTTACATGTTTTCTTTGCATAAGTTGATCTTTTAAACATCGCGTAATCATTTGCAGGAAACACATTAATGAGATAAAAGAAGAGATGCATCGTGCGACTGAGTTGCAAATTCAACAATCTCATTATGCGGCATTTCATGATTGGTTCAAGGATTATGTATGTATAAATTGATTTTCATTATGAGTGAAGTATTAAACTAATTCTTTCTGCATATATCAGTATTGATTTTTATAAATTATGTAGGTTCGTAAGCTGAGGGAGTTAGGGGACCCCACGTTACCTGAAGTATTTATCCAACTGGCTGAGGGTCCATCTATAACCGCTCGTCGTTATAAAGCTATTGATGCTAATGGTTTTCGATTTCGCATTAAAGATGTTGATGACAAACGAGCAACACAAAACAGTGGAATCGGTTGTCCCTTTGTCGATTCTGGTTATTACTATGGTCAATTGATAGACATCATTGAAGTTGTATACACACACGGTTTGAAGTACATATTGTTAAAGTGTAATTGGGTTGATCCAGTGCGTGGATGTAAAGTCGATTAATATCAGTTTTCATTGGTGAATTTTAACTACATGTTATACAGAAATAATGAACGAGTTGAGAATGAACCTTTCATCTTGACATCACAAGCGGAACAAGTATTCTTCGTTACTTTGCCTTCGGATCCAAGTTGGCAAGTTGTTGTCAAAATGTCTCGGCGAGGAGTGTTTTTATTTGAAGAAGATGAACCCGAGACTGTTCCGTTTGTTTACCAACAACTTGATCAACATACCGTAGTTCAACGTGAAGAAGATATTTATTGGGTCAGAGCGGCTGTTGAAGGAGAAACGATCGATTTGCATGCTTAATGAAAGGTATAATTGTTTTCCCGCTATTCAGTAGAATGTCCTAGGATATCATAAATTATCAAATCATTTTATAAATCCTTATAAGTTTTAATCCTCACTTTTGTAAGTTAATTCAGTCATAAATATTTAGGTTGATTAACTTTCTGATTTTTTAAAATTCATTCACAACTAATTATTCAATCCATTTTTTGTTTGATTAACAGTTGTACAAGTTTGATTTATTAAGAACAATCCAATTTATCTTTTAAACACTTTGGACTCATTACTGATATTTTGTATGATTGCAGACATGTCAGGGGAAGAGGCAGAAAATCCACATCATCCATCTGAGGCATCTACGTCTCAGGGTCGAGGTATGTTTGACAGTCATTATCTATATTATTTATGTAATTAACATATATATATATATAAATATAACATTTGTCAATTTATATATAAAATTGTTTTCAACAGGATCAGACTCGGCTGCTTCTTCCTCTCGCAGGAGAGGCCCTGGTCGTGGCATATTAGCATGGAATTCCGACACGACGATAGATGTTTCATTTGATGAGGTATTTCATCCCGTGGGACCGAATTCCCCGGCATTTATTCGTCAGCTGGGTCATATCATACGTGACCCACATCGATTTCCATTGACCACGCGTGATTGGGCTTCTATCCCTCAGGACACATTAGATCGTCTATGGAGGGAGGTTCAGGTAAGAAAATAATTTTACTTTATTTTCTATTTATAAATAATACTAATATGTTTGATTATTTTCATTATAGAAAAATTTGAAAGTATGCCCTGAAGAGTTTCGGCCCGTGTGTATGAGCAAATGTCGTAAGCTGTGGAAAGATTATAAAGGCAAAGTGAAGAGGGACCACTGGGTACCAAATGTGGGTGCCCCTGACATTTTGGAAAAAGTCCCGAGAGGTGTCCTCCCAGCTCAGTGGCGTGACTTGGTTGCATATTGGTCTACTGAGGGTGTTGCGGTTTGTATATTAATTATTTTGCTGTATATATATTTTCAAGAATATGTGATTTGTTTGAAATTTGAATGAATTGAATGTAGGAGGTGTCAACACGCCATTCGGAGAATCGAGCGTTGCAGGGACCAGCTCACAGGCTCGGGACTCGTCATGTGTCTCAGATCCGACATGAGGTATATATTATTCACTTTTTAATTAATTAATTAATATGGTTTTGTGTTTATATTCTTTTAATATACAGTTGCGAGGGCAAGGTGCAGCAACTGATAAAATGTCGGTGTGGATAAGGACTCGTGATCGCAATGATCCAGAGGTTGCAGCATTGATAGTAAGTGTCTGTACTTACCAATAATTACATAAATCTTTATATTAACATATATATATTTATATATATTTAAATATTTCACAGGATCAATTTGAAGCTGAGTTAGAACATCTGCCAGAGGACCAGCGACAGCTTCCCATGCGACGGGATGAGATCTTTCATCGCATTATTGGTCGGGACGGGCATGGCTATAGTTTGACCTATGGAGCAGGGATTCCTCGTTCTGTAGTGTCACGCGCAGCGGTTGTCGGTCCTGCTGTTGCTCATATGACACAGCAGATGTCAGATTTTGAGGCACGGCTGTGCGCTTCCGAGGAGACAAATGCGCAATTGACAGCTGAGGTAAGAGCACTGCGGGAATATGTGCGTCGAGCTGATGGTACAGGGGATCATACGACGCAGGTATATACTGTATTTATTTATTTAATTTAAATTATTTTTGTTATTAAAATATTTATAATGTTTATTTGTTGTAGGCACCTGGTCCACCAGAAGGAGGTAACAGTGATGGCAACGCGTGACGCACTGTATATTCACGAGATATGTTTTTTGTTTTTACTGGTAGGGTTGACATTGATGTACTTTATTTATTCATTTAAGTAATGCATTATTACCATCCATGGTGGTCTTTTAAATATTTTATACACATATTGAGTTTTTGATCAGATAATCTTAAATGATTCTACATTTGAAAAAGTCGAACTAATTCCAACAGATCAATAAATCTGATATTATAGATTATGTATTATCCAATATATTTTTTATAAATTTTTGTATGGTATCGATAAAAGAAATATGTATTAATTAGATGTTATCACTTTTATTTTTCACTTTTGTAATCAATGGGATGACCTTTGCACCCCCGGAGAGCCCCCCGCACCGCCGTACAGCCCCCCGCACCCCCGTACAGCCACCCGCGCACCCCCGTACAGCCCCCCGCACCCCCGTACAGCCCCCCGCGCACCCCCGTACAGCCCCCCGCACCCCCGTACAGCCCCCCCGCACCCCCGTACAGCCCCCCACGCACCCCCGTACAGCCCCCCGCACCCCCGTACAGCCCCCCCGCACCCCCGTACAGCCCCCCGCACCCCCGTACTTCCCCCGCCACCCCCGTACAGGCCCCCGCCACCCCCGCACAGGCCCCCGCACCCCCGTACAGCCCCCCCGCACCCCCGTACAGCCCCCCGCCACCCCCGTACAGCCCCCCGCACCCCCGTACAGCCCCCCGCACCCCCGTACAGCCCCCCGCCACCCCCGTACAGCCCCCCGCACCCCCGTACAGCCCCCCCGCACCCCCGTACATCCCCCCGCACCCCCGTACTGCCCCCCACCACCCCCGTACAGGCCCCCGCCACCCCCGTACGGCCCCCCGCCACCCCCGTACAGGCCCCCGCCACCCCCGTACAGGCCCCCGCCACCCCCGTACAGGCCCCCGCCACCCCCGTACAGGCCCCCGCCACCCCCGTACAGCCCCCCCGCACCCCCGTACAGCCCCCCCGCACCCCCGTACAGCCCCCCGCACCCCCGTACAGCCCCCCCGCACCCCCGTACATCCCCCCGCACCCCCGTACTGCCCCCCGCCACCCCCGTACAGGCCCCCGCCACCCCCGTACAGGCCCCCGCACCCCCGTACGGCCCCCCGCCACCCCCGTACAGGCCCCCGCCACCCCCGTACAGGCCCCCGCCACCCCCGTACAGGCCCCCGCCACCCCCGTACCGGCCCCCTCCACCCCCGTACAGGCCCCCGCACCCCCGTACGGCCCCCCGCCACCCCCGTACAGGCCCCCGCCACCCCCGTACAGGCCCCCGCCACCCCCGTACAGGCCCCCGCCACAACCGTACAGGCCCCCGCCACCCCCGTACAGCCCCCCCCCCCCCCCCCCCCCCGCACCCCCGTACAGCCCCCCGAACCCCCGTACAGCCCCCCGCCACCCCCGTACAGCCCCCCCGCACCCCCGTACAGCCCCCCGCACCCCCGTACAGCCCCCCCGCACCCCCGTACACCCCCCCGCACCCCCGTACTGCCCCCCACCACCCCCGTACAGGCCCCCGCCACCCCCGTAGAGGCCCCCGCACCCCCGTACGGCCCCCCGCCACCCCCGTACAGGCCCCCGCCACCCCCGTACAGGCCCCCGCCACCCCCGTACAGGCCCCCGCCACCCCCGTACAGGCCCCCGCCACCCCCGTACAGCCCCCCCGCACCCCCGTATAGCCCCCCGAACCCCCGTACAGCCCCCCGCCACCCCCGTACAGCCCCCCGCCACCCCCGTACAGGCCGTTAAACACAAAAACGGCGTGCGGCGGTCCGATTCGGAGCAAACGTGCTCCGAACGACCTGAAACCGCACGGGGACGAGAGGAATATTATTCCTGAGATGCAGGAGGAGGCCGCACGTCCATCGGACGTGCGGTGCGCGCGGCACGCCCGATTGTGTCGTTTTCAGCAGCGCGGCGCGCGCTGAAATGGCGCGTTGGGGGGGTCAAAACCACCCGAACGACCTCCGAATGCCACGAAACCGTACGACAACATCCGGGGCGTCAATTGTGAAATGGTCGGCCAGACGGCACCTCATTCGGAGGTGCCGTGCGACCGCGGCGGCCGGAAACGCGTTTCCGGCGCCGTTAAACACCAAAACGGCGTGCGGCGGTCCGATTCGGAGCAAACGTGCTCCGAACGACCTGAAACCGCACGGGGACGAGAGTAATATTATTCCTGAGATGCAGGAGGAGGCCGTACGTCCATCGGACGTGCGGTGCGCGCGGCACGCCCGATTGTGTCGTTTTCAGCAGCGCGGCGCGCGCTGAAATGGCGCGTTGGGGGGTCAAAACCACCCGAACGACCTCCGAATGCCACGAAACCGTACGACAACATCCGGGGCGTCAAATGTGAAATGGTCGGCCAGACGGCACCTCATTCGGAGGTGCCGTGCGACCGCGGCGGCCGGAAACACGTTTCCGGCGCCGTTAAACACAAAAACGGCGTGCGGCGGTCCGATTCGGAGCAAACGTGCTCCGAACGACCTGAAACCGCACGGGGATGAGAGGAATATTATTCCTGAGATGCAGGAGGAGGCCGCACGTCCATCGGACGTGCGGTGCGCGCGGCACGCCCGATTGTGTCGTTTTCAGCAGCGCGGCGCGCGCTGAAATGGCGCGTTGGGGGGTCAAAACCACCCGAACGACCTCCGAATGCCACGAAACCGTACGACAACATCCGGGGCGTCAATTGTGAAATGGTCGGCCAGACGGCACCTCATTCGGAGGTGTCGTGCGACCGCGGCGGCCGGAAACGCGTTTCCGGCGCCGTTAAACACCAAAACGGCGTGCGGCGGTCCGATTCGGAGCAAACGTGCTCCGAACGACCTGAAACCGCACGGGGACGAGAGGAATATTATTCCTGAGATGCAGGAGGAGGCCGCACGTCCATCAGACGTGCGGTGCGCGCGGCACGCCCGACTGTGTCGTTTTCAGCAGCGCGGCGCGCGCTGAAATGGCGCGTTGGGGGGGTCAAAACCACCCGAACGACCTCCGAATGCCACGAAACCGTACGACAACATCCGGGGCGTCAATTGTGAAATGGTCGGCCAGACGGCACCTCATTCGGAGGTGCCGTGCGACCGCGGCGGCCGGAATCGCGTTTCCGGCGCCGTTAAACACCAAAACGGCGTGCGGCGGTCCGATTCGGAGCAAACGTGCTCCGAACGACCTGAAACCGCACGGGGACGAGAGGAATATTATTCCTGAGATGCAGGAGGAGGCCGCACGTCCATCGGACGTGCGGTGCGCGCGGCACGCCCGATTGTGTCGTTTTCAGCAGCGCGGCGCGCGCTGAAATGTCGCGTTGGGGGGTCAAAACCACCCGAACGACCTCCGAATGCCACGAAACCGTACGACAACATCCGGGGCGTCAATTGTGAGATGGTCGGCCAGACGGCACCTCATTCGGAGGTGCCGTGCGACCGCGGCGGCCGGAAACGCGTTTCCGGCGCCGTTAAACACCAAAACGGCGTGCGGCGGTCCGATTCGGAGCAAACGTGCTCCGAACGACCTGAAACCGCACGGGGACGAGAGGAATATTATTCCTGAGATGCAGGAGGAGGCCGCACGTCCATCGGGCGTGCGGTGCGCGCGGCACGCTCGATTGTGTCGTTTCCAGCAGCGCGGCGCGCGCTGAAATGTCGCGTTGGGGGGTCAAAACCACCCGAACGACCTCCGAATGCCACGAAACCGTACGACAACATCCGGGGCGTCAATTGTGAAATGGTCGGCCAGACGGCACCTCATTCGGAGGTACCGTGCGACCGCGGCGGCCGGAAACGCGTTTCCGGCGCCGTTAAACACCAAAACGGCGTGCGGCGGTCCGATTCGGAGCAAACGTGCTCCGAACGACCTGAAACCGCACGGGGACGAGAGGAATATTATTCCTGAGATGCAGGAGGAGGCCGCACGTCCATCGGACGTGCGGTGCGCGCGGCACGCCCGATTGTGTCGTTTTCAGCAGCGCGGCGCGCGCTGAAATGGCGCGTTGGGGGGTCAAAACCACCCGAACGACCTCCGAATGCCACGAAACCGTACGACAACATCCGGGGCGTCAAATGTGAAATGGTCGGCCAGACGGCACCTCATTCGGAGGTGCCGTGCGACCACGGCGGCCGGAAACGCGTTTCCGGCGCCGTTAAACACCAAAACGGCGTGCGGCGGTCCGATTCGGAGCAAACGTGCTCCGAACGACCTGAAACCGCACGGGGACGAGAGGAATATTATTCCTGAGATGCAGGAGGAGGCCGCACGTCCATCGGACGTGCGGTGCGCGCGGCACGCCCGATTGTGTCGTTTTCAGCAGCGCGGCGCGCGCTGAAATGGGGCGTTGGGGGGTCAGAACCACCCGAACGACCTCCGAATGCCACGAAACCGTACGACAACATCCGGGGCGTCAATTTTGAAATGGTCGGCCAGACGGCACCTCATTCGGAGGTGCCGTGCGACCGCGGCGGCCGGAAACGCGTTTCCGGCGCCGTTAAACACCAAAACGGCGTGCGGCGGTCCGATTCGGAGCAAACGTGCTCCGAACGACCTGAAACCGCATGGGGACGAGAGGAATATTATTCCTGAGATGCAGGAGGAGGCCGCACGTCCATCGGACGTGCGGTGCGCGCGGCACGCCCGATTGTGTCGTTTTCAGCAGCGCGGCGCGCGCTGAAATGGCGCGTTGGGGGGTCAAAACCACCCGAACGACCTCCGAATGCCACGAAACCGTACGACAACATCCGGGGCGTCAATTGTGAAATGGTCGGCCAGACGGCACCTCATTCGGAGGTGCCGTGCGACCGCGGCGGCCGGAAACGCGTTTCCGGCGCCGTTAAACACCAAAACAGCGTGCGGCGGTCCGATTCGGAGCAAACGTGCTCCGAACGACCTGAAACCGCACGGGGACGAGAGGAATATTATTCCTGAGATGCAGGAGGAGGCCGCACGTCCATCGGACGTGCGGTGCGCGCGGCACGCCCGATTGTGTCGTTTTCAGCAGCGCGGCGCGCGCTGAAATGGCGCGTTGGGGGGTCAAAACCACCCGAACGACCTCCGAATGCCACGAAACCGTACGACAACATCCGGGGCGTCAAATGTGAAATGGTCGGCCAGACGGCACCTCATTCGGAGGTGCCGTGCGACCGCGGCGGCCGGAAACGCGTTTCCGGCGCCGTTAAACACCAAAACGGCGTGCGGCGGTCCGATTCGGAGCAAACGTGCTCCGAACGACCTGAAACCGCACGGGGACGAGAGGAATATTATTCCTAAGATGCAGGAGGAGGCCGCACGTCCATCGGACGTGCGGTGCGCGCGGCACGCCCGATTGTGTCGTTTTCAGCAGCGCGGCGCGCGCTGAAATGGCGCGTTGGGGGGTCAAAACCACCCGAATGACCTCCGAATGCCACGAAACCGTACGACAACATCCGGGGCGTCAATTGTGAAATGGTCGGCCAGACGGCACCTCATTCGGAGGTGCCGTGCGACCGCGGCGGCCGGAAACGCGTTTCCGGCGCCGTTAAACACCAAAACGGCGTGCGGCGGTCCGATTCGGAGCAAACGTGCTCCGAACGACCTGAAACCGCACGGGGACGAGAGGAATATTATTCCTGAGATGCAGGAGGAGGCCGCACGTCCATCAGACGTGCGGTGCGCGCGGCACGCCCGATTGTGTCGTTTTCAGCAGCGCGGCGCGCGCTGAAATGTCGCGTTGGGGGGTCAAAACCACCCGAACGACCTCCGAATGCCACGAAACCGTACGACAACATCCGGGGCGTCAATTGTGAAATGGTCGGCCAGAAGGCACCTCATTCGGAGGTGCCGTGCGACCGCGGCGGCCGGAAACGCGTTTCCGGCGCCGTTAAACACCAAAACGGCGTGCGGCGGTCCGATTCGGAGCAAACGTGCTCCGAACGACCTGAAACCGCACGGGGACGAGAGGAATATTATTCCTGAGATGCAGGAGGAGGCCGCACGTCCATCGGACGTGCGGTGCGCGCGGCACGCCCGATTGTGTCGTTTTCAGCAGCGCGGCGCGCGCTGAAATGTCGCGTTGGGGGGTCAAAACCACCCGAACGACCTCCGAATGCCACGAAACCGTACGACAACATCCGGGGCCTCAATTGTGAAATGGTCGGCCAGACGGCACCTCATTCGGAGGTGCCGTGCGACCGCGGCGGCCGGAAACGCGTTTCCGGCGCCGTTAAACACCAAAACGGCGTGCGGCGGTCCGATTCGGAGCAAACGTGCTCCGAACGACCTGAAATGAGATTATTTCTTGAATCGAAGTTTTTAAATTATTATAGCACAATGATTTGATATTATATATATATTAAATATATATTAAATATATATTAAAACATTTAAAATATATTATATATATATATATATAATATATTTTAAATGTTGTATTTAATAGTATATATATATATATTTAAAATATTGTATTTAATAGTATATATATATATATATTTATAGCACAATGATTTGTATTTAAAAAATTGTATTTAATAGTATATATATATTATAGCACAATGATTTGTATTTAAAATATTGTATTTAATAGTATATATATATTATAGCACAATGATTTGATATTATATATATATTAAATATATATTAAAACATTGAAAATATATTATATATATATATATATATATTTATATTCAATTCAATAAAATTTTTTTTTTAGAATAGCGACCGCCAATGGCGGTCGCTATAGGGGACTGGGCAGAGGGCCTTCAGCGACCGCCTGGCGGTCGCTGAAGGCCGACCTGCGGGGCACCTATAGCGACCGCCATTGGCGGTCGCTAAAGGCCTCTAGCGACGAGGCAACAGCGACCGCCATTGGCGGTCGCTGCGCGGCCGCTAAAGCCCTTTAGCGACCGCCAATGGCGGTCGCTAATGGGCTTTTATATAGTAGTGCCAGCCCCTGGACTATGGAAGGCGGGCTTGGGGTAGTCACGACACGGGTCCCGAGGACGGGTGACATATACAATAAAAAATGCTAATAAACTATAAAAAATGCTAATGAACACTAATAAACCCTAAAGAATCCAAATAAACCATAAATAACCATATTAAACTCCAAAGAACACTAAAAATCCCTAAAGAACCCAAAAAAATGCAAGAACACATTATATAAACCATAAAAACCGCTACAATACCCAAAAATACACTAAACACACTAAAAAACTCTAAAACCCTATCAATCCCAAAAAAACAAATAAACCCATAAACCCCCCAAAAACCATTAAAAATCCATCAGATACAATAAAAACCCATAAAAACCTGTTAACAACCCTTAAAAACCCCTAAAAACACTACAAACCATAAACAACCATTAAAACCCTAAAAAAGTCTTCAAATAGAAATATAAATTCTAAAAACATTACATAATCCCTAAAAAATGCAACAAAAATCCTAAAACGAAACATAAACCAAAAAACACAACATAAACCCAAAAAAGGCTACATAATCCCTAACAACACTACATAAACCCTAGAAATGTAAGATAAACCCTAAAACACAAAAAAAACCTAAAAAACGCAACATAAACACTAAACAATGCTACATAAAACCAAAAAACACAATAAAACCCCCTAAATACACTATAAGAACCCTAAAAACGTTACATAAACCCTAAGAAATGCAACATAAATGCTATATCACCCCTAAAAATGCTACATAAACCCGGAAGATGCAACATAAACCCTTAAAAATGCTACATAAAACCTAAACCCTAAACCCACTACATAAACCCTAAAAATGTTACATAAACCCTAAAAATGATACCTAAAACCTAAAATCACTAACTAAATCCAAAAATGCTACATAAAAACTAAAAATGAAACATAAACTCTTACAACGTTACACAAACCCTAAAAAATGATACAAAAACCCTAAAGATGCTTCAAACCCCTCAAAAATATTAAACCCTAATATACCTTATTATAATAAATTAAACTCTAATAAACCCCTATTAAACCCCTAAAGAACCACTAAAGCCACTAACAACACTACAAAAACCCTAACAATTGCTACGAAAAACCGAAAAATGCTTCAAAACCCAAAAAATCCAATAAAACCCAAAAAATGAAAAAATAACCTAACAAAGCATAAAAAATCCAAACACTACCATAAAACCCAAAAGACGCATAAAACCCAAAACAACTCAAACAAACCGTAACAAACCCTAAAAACCATAAAAACCATAAAAACCCTATAAAATCACTAATAACCCCTAAGAACCACTAATAAACCCTTATAACCCCGAAAACCCACTATTAAACCCTAAAACCCCAAATAAACACTAATAAATCGTAATAACCAGTTTTAAACCCTAACAAACACTATTAAACCCTAATAAATGTTAAAAAAATCCCTAAAACCCCTAATATAAAATAAAAAACACTATTAAACCTTAATAAACCCTAATAATCACTAAAAACCCTAATAAACCCAACAAAACTCTACAAAACCACCAAATAATAGCCTACAAAACCCAAAAACCCACTAATAAACCCTAACAAACCTTAATAACCCCAAAATAAATCGTAAGAAACCCTAAAAACCCCAAATAAATCGTAACAAATCCTGAAAGCACCAAATAAATTGTAGCAAACTGAAACAAACCATAACAAACCTCTAATAATCTGCAATAAACCCTAACAAAGCATAATAAACCCTAATAAATCGTAATAAACCCTAATAAATCGTAATAAACCCAAAAACAGGTCACTAAACCCTAATAAATAAAATAAACACCAATAAACCCTAATAAATCCTAAATAACCATATAAAAGGTTGATAACCCCTAGAAAAATATATTAATCCCAACAAAAGCCCAATAAAACCCTTATATACAATAAAAAATTCTAATAAACTGTAAAAAATCCTAAAGAACACTAATAAACCCTAATGAACCCTAATAAACCCTAAAGAACCATATTAAACTCAAAAGAACACTAAAACCACTAAATAACCCCAAAAAAGCTAAAACACATTATATTAACCCTAAAAACAGCTACAATACCCCTACAAACTCTAAAACACACTAAAAACCCTAACAACCCCAATCAATCCCAAAAAAACAAATAAGCCCATAAAACCCTGAAAAACCATTAAAAATCCATCAGAAACCATAAACATCATAAACACCCTTTAACAACCCTTAAACAACATAAAAACACTACAAACCATAAACAACTATTAAAACCCTAAAAAATGCTTCAAATAGATACATAAACCCTAAAAACGTTACATAAACCCTAAAAAATGCAACCAAAACCCTAAAAATGAAACATAAACCAAAAAACGCATCATAAACCGAAAAAGGCTACATAAACCCAAAGAGCACTACATAAACACTGGAACTGTATCATAAACCCTTGAATACACAAAATAACCCCTAAAAACGCAACATAAACATTAAAAACGCTACATAAAACCTAAAAACCCAATATAAACCCTAAAAACACTACATGAACCCTAAAAACATTACATAAACCCTAACAAATGCAACATAAATGCTACATCACCCCTAAAAATGCTACATAAACCCGGAAAACACAACATAAACCCTAAAAAATGATACATAAAACCTAAACCCTAAACATGCTACATAAACCCGAAAAACATTACATAAACCCTAAAAAAGATACATAAAATCTAATACTGCTAACTAAACCCTAAAAATTCTACATAAACACTAAAAATGGTACATAAAATCTAAGAACGCTACACAAATCCTAAAAAATGCCACAAAAACCCTAAAGATGCTTTGAAACCCTCAAAAATATTAAACCCTAATATACCATAATATAAAAAATTAAACCCTAATAAACCCCTAATAAACTCTAATAATCCCTGAAATCCTAAGAAACTCTACTCAAAACTAATAAAACCACAAAAATACCTAATAAACCCTAATAAATAATAATAAAACCTAATAAACCCTAAAACACATTAAAAAACATAAAAAACCCTAACCAACCTGAATAGACACTAATAAACACTAATAAACCCTAATAAACCCCAAAAAAACCCTAAAAGCCCTAATAAACCATAAATAAAGGTAAATAAACCCTAATCAACCCTAACAAACCTTAACACAACATTATAACCCCTAATAAAACCCTACAAAACCCTAATAAAGAAAAAAATGCTAGTATGCCTTAAAAAATCCCTAGAAACCCTGAAAAACTCTAAAATAACTTAATAAACCCTAGAAACACTCACAAACAATACAAAATGATCACAAATAATAAAAATGCTCTATATTACTTAAAAGGACCTAAAAACACTACTATAACCTAATAAAGACATAAAATGCTAATAAACCTTAAAAATCCCTAGAAACCTGAATAAACCATAATGAACTCTAATATAACAAAAAAAACCATAAAACTCTCACAAATAAAAACAAAACACTCACAAAAAATAAAAACATGCTATATTATCTTAAAATACCTAACAAACACTAATATAACCTAATAAAACAAAAAATCAAATAAATCTCAAACAAACCCTAATAGACCCTAAAAATCCATAACAAACCCTAATAAAAATGAATAAACCCAAATAAAACTGTAATAAAACCCTAAAAATACCTTCTCAACCGTAATAAACCCTGACACACCATAAAAAACATAATAAAACCCAACAAAACCACAATAAAAATTGCAAACAAACCATTATAAATCCCTAGGAACCCTAATAAACCATAATAAATTCAAATAAAAGCTAACAAACCATTAACAATGCTCACAAAAACTAAAAACACGCTAATAAAACCTAAAAAGTCATAACAACCCCTCATATATACAAACAAAAACAAAAAACACTCATATACCCTAATAAAAACACTAACGAACCCTAGTAAACCCTAAAAATCCCTAACAAACCCTAATCAACCGTACTCAACCCTAATAAACACTAATAAAACCCTAAATATACCGACTCAACCCTAATAAAACCCTAAAAATACCTACTCAACCCTAACAAACATTAACATGCTATAATAAACCATAATAAACCCCACGAAACCCTAAAAAATTCAAATATAAGATTAAAAAGCCCTAAAACCCCTAATAAATTCTAATAAAACCTAACAAAGCTTAAAATCGCAAATAAACCTGAATAAACACTACTAAACACTAAAAAACCCTAATATACCATCTTAAAAACTGATAAACCATAATGAACCATAATAAACCCTAATAAATCCTAATCATACCCAAATATACCATAATATACCATAATATACCCTAATAAACTCTACCCAGTCCTAATAAATCTCTAAAAATACCTAATAAACCCTAATAAACCATAACACACCATAATAAACCCTAATAAAATCCTAATAACCCCCACCAAACCCAAAAAATACAAATATATCATTAAAAATCCCTAAAACCCTAACAAACCATAATAAATGTTAATATCACCTAAAAATCCTAAAAAATGATAGTAGACCCTAAAAATACCTCTAATTAATAATAGTAGTAATAATGCACGTGCATGTGCATATTCATGTGCATGGTTTAAATAATAAATCATAACACATGTGCATGGGCATATGCATGCACATTTTCTTGTGAATGATAATAAATAATAAATAATAACTCTTGTGAATTGCATGTGAATGTGCATGTGCTTGTAAATGATAATAAATAATAAATAATAACGCCTATCCAAGTGCATGTGCATGTGCGTGGTAATAATAAATAAATAATAACAAAGTCCACCTGAATGTGCATTGGCATGTGAATGATAATAAATAATAAATAATAACATATGTGATAATAGAATAACTCAAGTTCTTTGCATGTGCACGTGCATGAGAATAAATAATAATAACACATGTGATAATAGAATAAGGCAAGTGCATTGAATTTTCAGGTGCATGGTAATAAATAATATATAATAATGCACGTGTTTGTACATTTACATGTAATGATAATGATAATGATGAATGCACATGCATGGTAATAAATAATAAATAACAACGCACATGTATGTGCGTTTCTATTTGATGATACAAACAATAATAATTATAATAAATATAATAAAAATAATAATAATAGAAAAACGCAAGTGCATTGCATGTGCATGTGCATAGTAGTAAATAATAAATAAATAAGTTTAAATAATAACGCACTTGCATGTGCATGTGCATTTACATTTGATAAAATTATTAATAATACTAATTTTAATAATAATTGTAATAATAACGCATGCACGTGCATGGTAATAAACAATAAATAACAATGCACATGAATGTGGATTTGCATGTAATAATGATAATAATAATGATAATGATGATAATAATAATAATAATAATAATAAACTTTGATAATAATAATAATAATAATAATAATAAAAGAATAATACAAGTGCATTTCATATGCACGTGCATGGTAATAAATAATAAATAATAACGCATATGAATCTTCATTTGCATGTGATGATAATAATTATAACAACGGTAGTGGTAGTAGTGATAATAGTAGTTGTACCAATGCATGAGGTAATAGAATATTGCATGTGCATTACGTGTGCACGTGCATGGTAATAAAGAATAACGCAAGTGCATTGCATTTTCATGTGATGATGATGACGATGAAGATGATTAGGATAATAATAATAACAACAACAACAAAAACACATGTGATAATAGAATAACGCACGTGCATTGATTGTGCATGTTTATGTATTTGCATGTGCATTTTCACGTGCATTTACATATGATGATAAGAACAATAACAACAACAAAAACAACAACAACCACCAAAATAATAATAATAACAATAAGAATAATGATGTATGTGAAAATAATATAATGTGTGTGCATTACATGTGCACGTGCATGGTAATCAAAAATAAATAATAATGCATGTGCATTTGCATTTGCATGTGCATGTGCATGAGATGATGATGATAATAATAATAATAACATTATTAATAATAATAATAATAACAACAACGCATGTGATAACAGAATAACGCACGTGCATTGCATGTGTATTGCATGATAATAAATAATAACTCATAGCGCACTTGATGATAATAACAACAGTAATAGTAATATTAATAATAATAGCTCATGTGATAATAGAATAACGCGCATGTATTAAATGTGCGTGTGTATGGTAAAAAATAATAACACACGTGCATTTTCATTTGACTTTGACGATAACAATTATAATAAAAATAATAGTAATAATAAAAATAAAAATAAAATGCATGTGATAATTGAATAATGTAGGTGAAATGCGTGTGCGCGTGCATGGTAATAAATAATAACGGACGTGCATGTGCATTTGCATGCGATGATAATAATAATAATAATAATAATAGTAATAACAACAACAACAACATATGCACGTGCATGGAAATAAATAATATATAAAAAATAATAAATAACAACGCATGTGGATCTGCATTTGCATGTGATGATAATAATCATAATAATCGTAATAAAAATAATGATAAATATAATAATGATAATGATAATAATGATAATAATAATGTGTGTGATAATTGAATAACACATGTCCTAACATACCCTAAAAAAATCTAACAAACCCTAACAACCACTAATAACCCCTAAGAACCACTAACAAACCCAAATAACACCTAAAACCCACTATTAAACCCTAAAACCCTAATAAACACTAATAAATCATAATAACCTGTAATAAACCCTAAAATACCCTATTAGACTCTAATAAATGCTAAAAAATCCCTAGAACCCCTAATATACAATAAAAACACTATTGAACCATAATAAATCCTAATAATCACTAAAAACCCTAACAAACCCGACAAAACACTACAAAACCCGCCAATTAATAGCCTACAAAAACCTTCAACCCTCTAATAAACACTAACAAACCCTAATAACCCTATTATAAATTGTATCAAACCCTAACAATGCCAAATAAATCATAACAAATCCTAACAATGCCAAATTAATCGTAAAAAACTGAAACAAACCATAACAAACCCCTAATAAACCACAATAAACACTAACAAATCATAATAAACCCTAATAAATCGTATTAAACCCAAATACACATTAATAAACCCTAATAAATAAAATAAACCCTTAGAAACCCTAATAAATCTTAAATAACCCTAAAAAGGTTTATAAACCCTAGACAAAGCTATTAATGCCTACAAAAGCCCAATAAAACCTTAATATACAATAAAAAATTCTAATAAACTGTAACAAATCCTAAAGAACACTAATAAACCCTAAAGAACCCTAATAAACACTAAAGAACCATAATAAACTCTAAAGAACACTAAAAAACCCTAAAGAACCCAAAAAATGCTAAAACACATTATATAAAAACTAAAACTGCTACAATACCTAAACAAACCCTAAAACACACAAAAAACCCTAACAACCCCTATCAATCCCTATAAAACATATAAACCCTTAAAACCCCCCCAAAACCATTAAAAACCCATCAAATACCATAAAAACCATAAACACTCATTAACAACCCTTAAAACCCATAAAAACCACTACCAACCATAATCAACCATTAAAACCCTAAAAAAGGCAACAAATAAATACATAAACCAAAACAACGTTACATAAACCCAAAAAATGCAACATAAACCCTAAAAACACAACATAAACCCAAAAAACGCAACATAAACCCAAAAAACCCTGCATAAACCCAAAAAGCACTACGTAAACCCCAGAACCATAACATACACCCTAAACAATGCAACAAAAACATTAACAAATTCTACATAAAACCTAAAAACACAACATAAACCCTAAAAACACTACATGAACCCTAAAAACGTAACATAAACCCTATAAAATGCAACATAAACGCTACATCACCCCAAAAAACATTACATAAACCCAGTAGACGCAACATAAACCCTAAAATGCAATATAAATCCTAAACGCTAAACACATTACAAAAACCCTAAAAACCTTGCATAAACACTAAAAAATGCTACATAAAACCTAAAACCGCTAACTTAACCTAAAAAATGCAACATAAACACTAAAAATGATACATAAACTCTAACAACACTACACAAACCCAAAAAAAATGCTACAAAAACCCTAAAGACGCTTCAAAACCATCAAAAACATTAAACCCTAATATACCATAATATAAAAAATTAAACCCTAATAAACCCCTAATAAATTCTAATAATAATTAAAAACGCCTTATAATCCCTAAAACCCCTAAGATACTATACTTAACCCTAATAAAACCCCCAAAATACCTAATAAACCCTATTAAATGATAATAAATCCTAATAATCCCAAAAAACACGTTAAGAAAATCTAAACTACCCCAACCAACCCTAATAGACACTAATAAACACTAATAAACCATAATAAACACCAATCAAACCCTAAAAATCCCTAATTAACCATAAATAAATCCAAATAAACCCTACTCAACCCAAACAAACATGAACACATCATAATTACCCCTAATAAAAACCTACAAAAACCTAATAATGAAAAAATGCCAGTATACCTTAAAAAATCCCTAGAGACCCTGATAAACTTTAATATAACCTAATAAACCCTAAAAACACTCAAAAAAATAAAACTGGATCAAAAACAATAAAAACATTCTATATTACCTAAAAAGACACAAAAACACTAATATAACCTAATAAAGACAAAAAACGCTAATATACATTAAAAATCCCTAAAAATCATAACAAACCATAATTTCCTCTAATATAACCTACAAAAACATAAAAATGCTCATAAATAAAAACATAGTGCTCACAAATAGTAAAAACGCTATATTATATAAAAAGTCATAACAAACACTAATATAACCTAATAAAACAAAAAAAACTAATAAACCCCTAACAAAGCCTAATAAACCCTAAAAATCCCTAATAAACCATAATAAAAACTAATAAACACAAATAAAACCATAATAAAACCCTAAAAATAGCTTCTCAACCCTAATAATCCTTGACACACCATAATAAAACCTATTAAAACCCAACTAAACCCCAATAAACAAAAAAACACAAACAAACTATTAAAAAGCCCTAGAAGCCCTAATATACCATAATAAATTCTAATAAAACCTAATAAAACATAAAAAAATATTCACAAACACTAAAAACACGCTAATAAAACTTAAAAAGTCCTAAAAACCCCTCATATATATTAAAAAAAACTAAAAAACACTCATATACCCTAATAAAAACACAAAAAGACCCTAGTAAACCATATAAATCTCTAACAAACCCTAATGAACACTACTCAACCCTAATAAACCCTAATCAAATCCTCAAGATACCTACTCAACACTAATAATACCCTAAAAATACCTACTCAACCCTAATAAACCTTAACAAACTATAATAAACCATAATAAACCCCACTAAAACCTAAAAAACACAAATATACCATTAAAAATCCCTAAAACCACTAATAAATTCTAATAAAAGCTCACAAAGCATGAAATCATTAATAAACCTTAATAAACAATACTAAACCCTAATATACCCTCTTAAAAATTAATAAACCATAATGAATGATAATAAACCCTAATAAATCGTAAACAAACCCAAATATACCATAATATACCATAATACACCATAATAAAACCAACTCAATCCTAATAAAACCCTAAAAATACCTAATAAACCCTAATAAACTTTAACACACCATAATAAACCCTAATAAAATCCTAATAACCCCCACCAAACTTTAAAAAATGGTAATATACCATTAAAAAACCCTAAGACCATAACAAACCATAATAAATGTTAATAACACCTAAAAATTCTAAAAAATGCTAGTAAACCCTAATAATACCTCTAATAATAATAATAATAGTAAGAATGCACGTGCATATGCATATGCATGTGCATGGCTTAAAAAATAAATCATAACGCATGTGCATGTGCATATGCCAGCGCATTTTCATGTGGATGATAATAAATAATAAATTATAAGTAATAATGCATGTGAATTACATGTGTATGTGCATGTGCATGTGAATGATAATAAATAATAAATAATAACGCACATCCAAGTGCATGTGCATATGCATGTGCAAGTGCATGGTAGTAAACAATTTATAATAACTAAGTCCACATGAACGTGCATTTTCAAGTGAATGATAATAAATAATAACACATGAGATAATAGAATAATTCACGTGTATTGCGTGTGCACATGCATGAGAATAAATAAAAATAACACATTTGATAATAGAATAATGCAAGTGCATTGCATTTGCATGTGCATGATAATAAATAATATATAATAATGCACGTGCATGTGCATTTACATGTAATGATAATTATAATAATGCATGCATGTGCATGGTAATAAATAATAATTAACAACGCATGTGCATGTGCATATGTATTTGATGATACAAACAATAATAATAATAATAATAATAATAATAATAGAATAACGCAAGTGCATTTCATGTGCACGTGCATAGTAGTAAATAATAAATATATAATAATAAATAAGAACGCACATGCATGTGCATGTGCCATTACATTTGATGATAATATTAATAATACTAATTGTAATAATAATAATTACACATGCACGTGCATGGTAATATATAATAAATAACAATGCACATGCATGTGCATTTTCAAGTGATAATGATAATAATAATGATAATGATAATAATAATAATAATAATAAGAATAATAATTGTGATACTAATAATAATAAGAGAATAATACAACTCCATTGCAAATGCACGTGCATGTTAATAAATAATAAATAATAACGCATGTGCATCTATATTTTCTTGTGATGATAGTAAAAATAACAATAGTAGTAATAATAGTAGTGGTAGTGGTGATAATAGTAATTGTACCAATGCATGTGACAATAGAATATTGCATGTGCATTACGTGTGCACGTGCATGGTAATAAATAATAACGCTCGTGCATTGCATTTTCAAGTGATGATGATGATAATAATAATAATAATATTATTATTATTATTATAATTATAAATAACAACTTATGTGATAATAGAATAACGTACATGCATTGAATGTGCGTCTATGTGCATTCTCATATGAATTTTCATGTGATGATAATATAAAGAACAACAAGAACAACAACAACCACAATAATAATAATAACAATAATAATTAAAAACTATGTGATAATAAAATAACGTGTGTACATTGCATGTGCACATGCATGGTAATAAAAATATAATAATAACTCACTTGCATGTGCATGTGCATGTGGATGAGATGATGATAATAATAATAAAAATAAGAGAAATAATAAGTTATATTTGTTTGAAAAAACAGCATATAGGATAAAAATAATAGAAATGGGGTCTCAAAAAACCTAACAAATCACAGTGTTATTGAAAAAGACAGAAATTCTTCTTCATGTGTCCCTTTATGCTCTGTGAATTGTCCATCTAAATCTCATGGAATGAACTATGATAAAAACAGGTGTCGTAGGCTGAACAGACACACATATCAGAAGTTATGACCAATTTAATAAAAATTTGGCAGGGATCCGTACACGGAAATGGAGTTTTTGAGGACTAGTGATGGGTTTCTGGGATTTTAAGGTCTCAAACATGACTTGAATTTTTTTCAAGTCATCCTTCTGCGTAGATCGCTTTTCTACTTTCGATTTGATATGTGGTAGAGCTGAAACAGACAACTGGAGCGGAAGTTATGGTCTTTTGAAGTTAGACTTTTTTTGGAGTGGTATAACTAATATATCTTATATTTGTTTGATATTCTCTTAGTTTCTACTAAACTTGGTCCTCATTCATCTCACGTGCTTCATTTTTACTGTTCACCGCGCTCAAACGAACACCCGGAGGAGAATCTATTCCTATTTTAGTGAGTTGAGGGTTTCTTAGTTTTTTAGGCGCTAGGAGAGTTTCTAAATTTAAAAACAACAATAACTTCTGCTTCGTGTGTTAATTTTGGCTCCACCACATATCAAATCAACAATTGTGAAAAGATACACACTCTGGTAACCACTGTAACCCTTTCTGACATTCTTCAACCACCCAAAAGACCCAAAATCCCTTTGGATGGTCAAAATACTGGCTTCTGGTGTCCGTTTTGCAATAACTTCTTCTATGGGTGTCCGTTTTGCATCTACCACATATCAAATCAAAGCTTGTGACTAGACCAACACTCCTAAAACCACTTATGCACCTTCTCAAATCCTTGATGACCCAAAAATTACTTAAACCCTCCAAAAGACCCTAACATCTACTCCGGGAGTCTGTTTTGCCTCTACCATATATCAAATTGAAGCTTTCGACTAGAACTACACATCTTTGACAAATATGAACACCTTATCACGTTCTTAATGTCCTAAAAGGTCATTAAGTCCTCCAAATGACCATAACTTCGGCTATGGGTGTCCATTTCACCTCTACCACGAATCAAATTGAAGCTTGTGACTAGCTCTACACATTCGTGACAACCATGAACAACTAAATAACCCTAACAAACCATGAATAACCAAATAAACACTAAAAATCATTAAAAACAAGGAAAAACCCTTACAAAACCTAACAAACACTAACTAACCCTAAAAAACCCTAAAAACCCTAACAACCCATAAAAAACCCTAAAAACATAACAAACTCTAACAAACCCTTACAAACCCTAAAATCCCTAAAAACCACAATAAGCACTAAGAAACCCCAATAACCCAATAAACCCCAAAAAACCCCTAAGAATCTACAAGAAACCCTAAAATCCCTAAAAACCCTAACAAAACCCTAAGAAAACCTAAGAAACCCTAACACATCCATAGAAACCCTAACACACCCATAGAAACCCTAACACACCCTTAGAAACCCTAGAAAACCCTTAGAAACCCCAACACACCCATAGAAACCCTAACACAGCCTTAGAAACCCTTAGAAACCATAGCACACCCTTAGAAACCCTAACCCACCTATAAAAACCCTATCCCATCATTAGAAACCCCAACTCACCCTTAGAAACCCTAAAAAACCCTTAGACACCCTAAAACACTTTAATAAAAACTAAAAAATCCTAACAAACCCTACCAACCAATAATAACCCATAAAAACCCTAATAAACCCTAAAGCCCCTACTAAACCCTAATAAACATTAATAGATCGTAATAAACACTAAAACCCCTATTAGACCCCAATAAAAGCTAAAAAATACCTAAAATACTAGATATACAAAAAAACACTATTAAACCATTCAAAATTCTAATATTCACAAAAAAACCCTAACAAACCCGGCAAAACCTGACAAAACCCTAAAAAAACTAAAAAACCACAAAAAACCCAAAAAACCCAAAAACCCTAAATACCATAAAACCCTAAAAACCCTAAAAACCCAAAAACCCAAACACACCTAAAACCCCTAAAAAACCGGAAATCCCCAAAAAACCTGAAAACAAACCTAAAAAATCCTAAAAAAACCAAAAAAAAACCTAAAAACCAATAAAAAATACAAAAACCCAGAAACCCTAAAAATGCATAAAAACCCCTAACCAACCCTATGAAACACTTAAAAACCCTAAACCCCCTAGAAAACCCTAAAAACCTCAAAAGAAACCCCAATACACCCTAAAATCCCCTAAAAATCCTAAAAATCCTAATGAACCCAAAAGAACCCACAAGAACCAATAAAGACACTAAAAACACTACATAAACCCTATCAATTGCTACAAAACCTGAAAAATGATTCAAAACCCACAAAATTCAACAAAACCCAAAAAAATGCTAAATAACCAGAACAAAGCATAATAAATCCAAACACAACCATAAAACCCAAAAAAAATTCATAAAACCCCAAACAACTCAAACAAAACGTAACAACCCTAAAAACCCTAGTAAAACCTAAAAAACCCTAACAACCACTAATAACCCCTAAGAACCACTAATAAATCCTAATAACCCATAAAACCCACTATTAAACCCTAAAAACCCTAATAAACACTAATAAATCATAATAACATGTAATAAACCCTAACAAACTCTATTAGAGCCCAATAAATGCTAAAAAATCCCTAAGACCACTAATATACAATAAAAAACACTATAGAACCATAATAAACACTAATAATCACTAAAAACCCTAACAAACCCTACAAAACACTACAAAAATCTCCAAATAATAGACTGCAAAACCCTACAACCCACTAATAAACCCTAAATAAACCTAATAACCCCAAAATAAATTGTAACAAACCCTAACAACCCCAAATAAATATTAAAAAATCCTAACAGTGCCAAATAAATTGTAACAAACTTAAACAAACCATAACAAACCCCGAATAAACCCCAATGAATCCTAAAAATCATTATAAACCCTAATAAAACATAATAAACCCAAATACATGTTACTAATCCTTAATAAAAAAATAAACCCTAATAAATCCTAAATAACCCTAAAAAGAGTGGATAAACCCTAGAAAAATCTATTAATGCCTACAAAAGCCCAATAAATCCCTAATATACAATAAAAAACGCTAATAAACTGTAACAAATACTAAAGAACAATAATAAACCCAAACCCTAAAGAAAAATATTTAACTATATAAAACATTAAAAAACCCTAAAGAACTCAAAAAATGCTAAAACACATTATATAAATCCTAAAAACCACTACAATACCCAAACAAACCCTAAAACACACTAAAAATCCCTAACAACCCCTATCAAACCCAAAAAAACAAATAAACCCAAAAAACACACAAAAACCCAATAAAATCAATCAGATACCCTAAAAACCCATAAACACCCGTTAATAGCCCTTAAAAACCCTAAAAAATACTATAAACCATAAAAAACCATTAAAACCCAAAAAAGGATTCAAATAGATACAAAAACCCTAAAAACAATACATAAACCCTAAAAAAATGCAACAAAACCCCTAAAAACGCAACATAAACAAAAAAAATTGCAACATAAACCCAAAAAATGCTACATAAACCCTAAAAGAACTACATAAAAACTAAAAGCACAACATAAACACTAGAACTATAACATAAACCCTAAAAACACAACATAAACCCTATAAACATTACATAAACCCTAAAAAATGCAACATAAATGCTACATCACCCCTCAAAATGATACATAAACCCAGAAAACACAACAAAAACCCTAAAAATGCTACATAGAACTTAGACTCTAAACATACTACATAAACCCTAAAAACGTTACCTAAACCATAAAAATGATACATAAAACCTAAAACAGCTAACTAAACCCTAAAAATGTAACATAAACACTAAAAATTCAACATAAACTCTAACAACGCTACAAAAACCCTAAAAAATGCTACAAAAACCCTAAAGACACTTCAAAAACCTCAAAAATATTAAACCCTAATATACCATAATATAAAAAATTAAACACGAATAAACCCCTAAAGAACTACTAAAGGCACTAACAATGCTACATAAAACCTAACAATTGCTAAAAAACATTGTAAAATGCTTCAAAACCCACAGAACGCAACAAAACCCCAAAAAAGGCTAAAATAACCCTAACATGGCATAAAAAATCCAAACACACCGATAAAACCCAAAAAAATGCATAAAACCCCTAACAACTCAAAAAAATTGTAAGAAACCCTAACAAAACCTAACAAACCCTAAAAACCACTAATAACCCCTAAGAACCATTAATAAACCCTAATAACTTCCAAAACCCTCTATTAAAATCTAAAAAATCCTAATAAACACTAATAAATTGTAATAACTAGTAATAAACCCTAACAAACTCTATTAGACCCTAATAAATGCTAAAAAATCCCTAAAACACCTAATATACAATAAAAACACTATTAAACCATAATAAACCCTAATAATCCCTAAAACCCTAACAAACCCGACAAAATGATACCAAAACCTTCAAATAATAGCCTACAAAACCCTACAACCAACTAATAAACTTTAATAAACCCTAATAACCCCAAAATAAATCATAAGAAACCCTAACAACCCCAAATAAATTGTATCAAATCCTAACAACGCGAAATAAATCGTAACAAACCGAAACAAACCATAACAAACCTCTAATAAAGCGCAATAAACCCTAACAAAGCATAATAAACACTAATAAATCCTAATAAACCCAAATATACATTACTAACCCCTAATAAATAAACTAAACCCTAATAAATCCTAAATACCCCAAAAATGGTTGATAAACCCTAGAAAAAGCTATTAATGACTACAATAGCCCAATAAAACCCTAATATACAATAACAATACCAATAAACTGTAACAAATCCTAAAGAACACTAATAAACCCGAAAAACCCCTAATAAACCCAAAAAACCATGAATAACTAAAAAAAACACTATAAAACCCTAAAGAACCCCAAAAAAGGCTAAAACACATTATTTAAACCCAAAAAACTGCTACAATACCCAAACAAACAGTAAAACACACTAAAAACCCTAAAAACCACTATCCATCCCAAAAAAAACAAATTAACCCATCAAAACCACCAAAAAACATTAAAAAGCCATCAGATACCATAAAAACCATAAACACCAGTTAACAACCCTTAAAAACCCTAAAAAACACTACAAACCATAAACAACTATTAAAAAACATAAAAAGGCTTCAAATAGATACATAGAATCTAAAACCGCTAACTAAACCCTAAAAATGCAACATAAACACTAAAAATGCAACATAAACTCTAACAATGCTACACAAACCCTAAAAAATGCAATAAAAACCCTAAAGATGCTTTAAAACCCTCAAAACAATTAAACCCTAATATTCCATAATATAAAAAATTAAACCCCAATAAACTCTAATAAACTCTAGTAATTTCTAAAGACAACTCAGAATCTCTAAAATCCTAAGAAACTCTACTCAACCCCAATAAAACCGCAAAAAATACCGAATAAACCCTAATAAATGATAATAAAACCTACTAAACCCTAAAAGTATGTTAAGAAAACCTTAACAACCCGAACCAACCCTAACAGACACCAATAAACACTACAAACCCTAATAAACCCCAATCAAACCCAAAAAAGCTTTCATAAACCATAAATAAAGCCAAATAAACCCTACTAAACCCTAACAAACCTTAACACACCATATTTACCCCTAATAAAACCCTATAAAACCCTATTACAGAAAAAAACTAGTATGCATTAAAAAATCCCTTGAAACCCTAATAAACTCAAATATAACCTTATAAACCCTAAAAATGCTCACTAACAATAAAAAAACGATCACAAACAATAAAAATGTGCTATATTACCTAAAAAGACCTAAAATCAATAATATAACCTAATAAAGACAAAAATTCTAATATGCATTAAAAATCCCAAGAAACCCAAATTAACCATAATAAACTCTAATATAACCAAATAAACCCTAAAACGCTCACAAAAAAATAAAATGCTCACAAACAATAAAAACACACTTATCTAAAAAGACATAAAAACACTAATATAAACTAATAAAACAAAAAATAATAATAAACCCCCAACAAACCCTAATAAACCCTAGAAAAACCTAATAATCTCGAATAAAGATGAATAAACCCTATGAAAAACCAAATAAAACCCAAAAAATGTCTTCTCAACCCTAATAAACCTTGACACACCATAAAAAAACCTATTAAAACCCAACTAAACCCCAATAAACGAAAAAATCCAAAAAATCCATTAAAAATCCCTAGAAACCTTAATAAACCAAAATAAATTAAAATAAAAGCTAATAAACCATTAAAAATGCTCACAAAAACTAAAAACACGCTATTAAAACCAAAAAAGTCATAACAACCCCTCATATATATTAACAAAAACTAAAAAACACCCATATACCCTAATAAAAACAGTAACAAACCCTAGTAAACCCTAAAAATTCATAACAAACCCTAATAAACCGTACTCAACCCTAATAATCCCTAATCAAACCCTAAAAATACCAACTCAACCCAAATAAACCTTAACACACTAAATAAAAGAAAAATGCCCACAAACAATAAAAACATGCTATATTATCAATAAAGACATAACACACACTAATATAACCTAATTAAACAAAAAAATAAATAAACCCCTAACAAACACTAATAAACACTAAAAATCCCTAACAAACCCTAATAAAAACTAATATAACTAAATAAATCTATAATAAATCTATAATAAAACCCTAAAAATACCTTCTCAACCCTAATAAAACTTGACACACCATAATAAAACCTAATAAAACTAAACTAAACCCCTATAAACAAACAAAATGCAACAAACCATTAAAAAACTCTAGAAAACCTAATAAACCATATTAAATTCTAATAAAACCTAATAAACAATAATAAATTCTCACAAACACTAAAACCATTATAATGAAACATAAAAAGTTCTAACAACTGCTCATATATATTAACAAAAACAAAAAAACACTCATATACCCAAATAAAAAGAGTAACAAACCCTAGTAAACCCTAAAAATCCCAAACAAACCATAATAAACCCTACTCACCCCTAATAAACCCTAATAAAACACTAAAGAAACCTAATAAACACTAATAAAACCCTAAAAATACCTAGTCAACCCTTGTAAACCTTTACACACCATAATAAACCATAATAAACCCCACTAAACCCTAAAAAATGAAAATATACCATTAAAATTTCTTAAAACACCTAATAAATGCTAATAAAACCTAACAAATCTTAGAAGCGCTAATAAACCCTAATAAACACTACTAAACCCTAAAAACCCCTAATATAACCTCTTAAAAATTAATATACCATAATGAAACATAATAAACCCTAATAAATCCTAAACATACCCAAATATACCATAATATCCCTTAATATACCCTAATAAACCCAACTCAATCATAAAAATTGCTAGTAAACCCTAAAAATACCTCTAATAATAATAATAGTAATAACGCACGTGCATGTGCATATGTGTGTTCATGGTTTAAAAAATAAATAATGATGCATGTGCATGTTCATATGCCTATGCATTTGCATGTGAATGATAATAAATAATAAATAATAACGCATGTGAATTGCATGTGTATGTGCATGTGCATTTGAATGATAATAAATAATAAATTATAACGCACATACAAGTCGAGGTGCATGTTCATGGTAATAAACAATAAACAATAACCAAGTCTACATGAATGTTCATTTGAATGTGAATGATAATAAATAATAAATAATAACACACGTGATAATAGAATAATGCACATGCATTGCGTGTGAACACTACTACAAAACAGCCTTTATCAGCACTAGAAAAGTGCATTAACAGCGCCAAAAAAGTGTTTTTAATCAAGGAGAGGATATTGGGGGGTCACTTTTATCTGTGCTTAGAAAAGCGCTGATAAAGGAATCTTTTATCAGGGCTTCTAAAAAACACTAATAAAAGTCAAAAAAATTAAAAAATATTTATATAATGTGGGGGGAGCTTTTAACATCGCTTGACCCTCCCTTTATCAGCGCTAGGCAGACCCCCTCAATCTCTACCGCACGCTGCCCTTCCCGTGCATCCCCCACACGCGCACACCTACTTGCTTCTACCTGAACTCGAAACTGTGAACTCACCCCTTGTGTGCCTGCACCTTTACCACTAATCAATTTCGTTTTTTCTCTATTTAATGATTTATCTATTGATTTTTATATATAGTTATATTTATTCATATATTAAAATAGATTCATATTAATATAAATATATTTAGTTATATTAATACATATATATTTATTCATATATTAGTATATATATATATTTATTCGTATATTAATATATATTTATATAAATATTTTTTTATCCGTATATTTATTATTATATTAATATATATTTATAAGATTAGTTTTAAATACATTTATAAAATAATTTTTATATCTCTTTTTGTAAATAAATAAATACATACATATATACCACACACACAGAGAGACACACACACACAGACACAAATATATTTACGAATAAATACATATATATGTGAATTTGAAAAGCCATAGAATCATAAAATTACTATAACTTCTAATATAGAAGCCTATTTCAACTCCACAACCAGTCTAATTGAATAAAATGAAACAATCTTCGATATGATATGTTGTACAGGCCTAATAGATATCCAGATCTGATGTTATACTTATTTGAATGTTAACAAATCATGGTATCCCGACTAAAGCCACTAACAACGCTACCTAAACCCTATAATTGCTACAAAACTAGAAAGATGATTCAAACCCCCCAAAATTCATCAAAACCCCAAAAAACAATAAAATAACCCTAACAAAGCATAAAAAATCCAAACACACCCATAAAAACCAAAAAACACATAAAACAAAAAATAACTCAAAAAAACCGTAACAAACCCTAAAAACTCTAACAAAACCTAACAAACCCTAACAACCACTAATACCCCCTACGAACCACTAATAAACCCTAATAACCCCTAAAACCCACTAATAAATCCTAAAAACCCTAATAAACACTAATAAATCGTAATAACCTCTAATAAACCCTAACAAACTCTATTAGACACTAATAAATGCTACACAATCCCTAAACCCGTAATATACAAAAAAACACTATTAAATCATAATAAACCCTAATAATCACTAAAACCCCTAACAAACCTGACAAAATGATACAAAAAACCTCCAAATAATAGCCTACAAAACTGTACAACCCACTAATAAAATGTAACAATCCATAATTACGACAAAATAAATCGTAACAAAACGTAACAACACCAAATAAATTATAACAAATCTTAACAACGCCAAATAAATCATAACAAACTGAAAAATACCATAAGAACCCCCTAATAAACCACAATAAACCCTAACAAAGCATAATAAACCCTAATAAATCGTAATAAAAAAAAATACAAGTTAATAAACCCTAATAAATAAAATGAACCCTAATAAACACTTATAAATCCAAAAATAACCTTAAAAAAGGTTGATAAACCCTAGAAAAAGCTATTAACGCCTCCAAAAGCCCAATAAAACCCTAATATACAGTAAAAACGAAAATAAACTGTAACAAATCCTAAAGAACACTAATAAACCCTAAAGAACCCTAACAAACCCTAAAGAACCATATTAAGTTCTAAAGAAAACTAAAAAACCTAAAGAACGCAAATAAATGCTAAAACAAATTATATAAACCATAAAAACTACTACAATACCCAAACAAACCCTAAAACACACTAAAAACCCCAAACAACCCCAATCAATCACAAAAAAACAAATAAACCCATAAACCCCCCCCCAAACCTTTAAAAAGCCATCAGATACCATAAAAAACCATAAACACCTGTTAACAACCCTTCAAAACCCAAAAAAACGCTACAAACCATAAACAACCATTAAAACCCTGAAAAAGGATTTAAATAGATACATAAACCCTAAAATGTTACATTAAACCTAAAAAATGCAACAAAAAACCCTAAAAACGTAACATAAACCAAAAAGTGCAACATAAACCCAAAAAACACTACATAACCCCTAAAAGCACTACATAAACCCTAGAACAGTAACATAAACCCTAAAAAACACAACATAAACCCTAAAAACGTAGCATCAACATTAAAAAACGCTACATAAAACCTGAAAACACAATATAAACCCTAAATACACCCCATGAACCCTAAAAATGTTATATAAGCCCTATAAAATGGAACATAAACGCTACATCACCCCTAAAAATGCTACATAAACCCAGAAAACACAACATTAACACTAAAAATCCTACATAAAACCTATACCCTAAACACTCTATATAAACCCTAAAAACGATACATAAACCCTAAAAATGAAACATAAAATCTAAAACCACTAACTAAACCCTAAAAACAATACATAAACACTAAAAATGCTAAATAAACTCTAACAACACTTAACAAACCCTTAAAAATGCAACAAAACCCCAAAAGACGCTTTAAAACCCTCAAAAATGTTAAACCCTAGTATACCATAATATAAAACATTAAACCCTAATAAAATCCTAATAAACTCTTATAATCCCTAAAGATGCCTTATAATCTCTAAAATCCTATGAAACTCTACTCAACCATAATAAAACCCCAAAATACCTAATAAACACTAATAAATGATAATAAAAACTAATAAACACTAAAAACATGTTAATAAAACCTAAACAACCCAAACCAACCCTAATAAACATTAATAAACACTAATAAACCCTATTAAACCCCAAGCAAACCCTAAAAATCCCTAATAAACCATAAATAAACATAAATAAACACTACTCAACCCTAACAAACCTTAACACACCATAATAACCCCTAATAAAACCCTACAAAACCCTAATATATAATAAAAATGCTAGTATACCTTAAAAAATCCCTAGAAACCCTGATAAACTCCAATATAACCTAATAAACCCTAAAAACACTCACAAAAAATAAAAAAATGATCACAAATAATAAAAACATGCTATATTACCTAAAAAGACCTAAAAACACTAATATAACCCAATAAAGACAAAAAATGATAATATTCCTTAAAAATCCCTAGAAACCCTAATAAACCATAATAAACTCAAATATAACCAAAGAAACACTAAAATGATCACAAACAAAAACTAAACACACCCAAACAATAAAAACATGCTATATTATCTAAAAAGAACAAACAAACACTAATATAACCTAAAAAACCTAAAAACTAATAAACCCCTAACAAACCCTAATTTCCCAAAAAAATCCCTAATAAACCCTTATAAAAACTAATAAACCCGAGTAAAACCCTAATAAAACCCTAAAAATACCTTCTCAACCCTAACAAACCTTGACACACCATATAAAACCCTAATAAAACCCAACTAAACCCCAATAAACAAAAAAACGCAAACAAACCATTAAAAGGCCCTAGAAACCCTAATAAACCATAATAAATTCGTATAAAAGCTAATAAACCATTAAAAATTCTCACAAACACTAAAAACATGCTAATAAAACCTAAAACGTCATAACAACTGCTCATATATATTAACAAAAACTAAAAAACACTCATATACACTAATAAAAACACTAACAAACACTAATAACCCTAAAAATCCCTAAAAAACCCTAATAAACCGTACTCAACCCTAATAAACCCTAATAAAACCATAAAGATACTGACTCATCCCTAATAAAACCCTAAAAATACCTACTCAATCCTAATAAAACTTAACACACCATAATAAACCATAATAAACCCCACTAAACCCTAAAAAATGCAAATATACCATTAAAAAGCCCTACAACCCCTAATAAATGATAATAAAACCTAACAAAGCATTAAAGCGCTAATAAACCCGAATAAACACTACTAAACACTAAATAAAACCTAATACACCCTCTTAAAAATTAATAAACAATAATGAACCATAATAAACCCTAATAAATCCTAAACATACCCAAATATTCCATAATATACCATAATATACCCTAATAAACCCAACTCAATCCTAATAAAACCCTAAAAATACCTAATAAACACTAATAAACCTTGACACACCATAATAAACCCTAATAAATCCAAATAACCTCACCAAACCCTAAAAACTCTAATATACCATTAAAAACCCTAAAACCCTAATAACCATAATTAATGTTAATAACACCTAAAAATCTTAAAAAATGATAGTAATCCCTAAAAATACCTCTAATAATAATAGTAGTAATAACTCAAGTGCAAGTGCATGTGCATATTCATGTGCATGGTTTAAACAATAAATCATAATGCGCGTGCATGTGCATATGCATGCACATTTTCATAGGAATGATAGTAAATAATAAATTATTAATAATAACGCACATGAATTGCATGTGTATGTGCATGTGCATGTGCAAGATAATAAATAATAAATAATAACAAATTCCACATGAATGTGCATTTTCATGTGAATGATAATAAATAATAACACATGTGATAATAGAATAGCGTAAGTGCATTGCGTGTGTATGTGCATGAGAATAAATAATAATAACACATGTGATAATAGAATAACGCAAGTGCATTGCATTTTCATGTTCATGGTAATAAATAATATATAATAACACATGTGTATGTGCATTTACATGTAATGATAATTATAATGACGCGTGAACGTACATGGTAATAAATAATAAATCACAACGCACGAGCATGTGCATTTGTATTTGTTGATACAAACAACAACAACAACAACAACAACAACAACAATAATAGAATAACGCAAGTGCATTGCATGTGCATGTGCATAGTAGTAAATAATAAATAAGTAACAGTAAATAATAACACACATGCATGTGCATGTGCATTTACATTTGATAATAATATTAATAATACTAATTGTAATAATAATAATAATAACGCATGCACGTGCATGGTAATAAATAATAAACAACAATGCACATGCATGTGGATTTGCATGTGATAATGATAATAATAATGATAATGATGATAATAATAATAATAATAATAATAAAAGAGTGATAATAATAATAACAATAATAAAATTATAATACAAGTGCATTGCATGTGCACGTGTATGAGAATAAATAATAATAACAGATGAGGTAATAGAATAACGCAAGTGCATTGCATTTTCATGTGCATGGTAATAAATAATATATAATAACACAAGTGTATGTGCATTTACATGTAATGATAATGACTCATGCACATGCATGGTAATAAATAATAAATAACAATGCACATGCATGTGAATTTGTATTTGTTGATACAAACAACAACAACAACAATAATAATAATAATAGAATAATACAAGTGCATTGCATGTGCACGTGCATAGTAGTAAATAATAAATAAATAATAGTAAATAAGAATGCACATGCATGTGAATGTGCATTTACATTTGATAATAATATTAATAATACTAATTGTAATAATAATGATAATAACAATAACGCATGCACGTGCATGGTAATAAATAATAAATAACAACGCACATGCATGTGGATTTTCATGTGATAATGATAATAATAATGATAATAATAAATATAAATATAATAAAAACTATGATAATAATAATAATAATAATAATAAAATAATAATACAAGTGCATGGCATATGCACATGCATGGTAATAAATAATAAATAATAATGCATGTGCATCTATATTTGCATGTGATGATAATAATAACAAATACAGTAGTAGTAGTAGTGATAATAGTAGTAGTACCAATGCATTTGATAAGAGAATATTGCATGTGCATTACATGTGCACGTGCATGGTAATAATTAATAATGTGCGTGCATTGAATTTGCATGTGATGATGATGATGATGATGATGATGATGATAATAATAATAATATTAATAATAATAACAATGCATGTGATAATAGAATAACGCACGTGCATTGAAGGTGCATGCTTATGTATTTGCATGTGCATTTTCATGTGATGGTAATAACAACAACAACAAAAGAAACAACAACAACCACAATAATAATAATAACAAAAAGAATAACAATGTATGTGATAATAAAATAACGTGTGTTCATTGCATGTGCACGTGCATGGTAATAAAAAAATAAGAAATAATGCACATGCATTGGCATGTGAATGTGCATGAGATGGTAATAATAATAGTAATAGTAATAATAATAATATTAATAATAACAAAAACACATGCGATAATAGAATAACGCTTGTGCATTGCATGTGCAGTGCATGATTATAAATAATAACTCATAGCACATGTGATGATAATAATTACAATAATAGTAATATTAATAATAAGAGCGCATGTGATAATAGAATAGCGCACATGTATTGAATGTGAACGTGTATGGTAATAAATAACAACACACGAGCATTTTCATTTGCATTTAATGATAATAACAACAATAAAAATAATATTAATAATAACAATAACAATAAAAATGCTTGTGATAATAGAATAATGCAGGTGCATTGCGTGTGCACGTGCATGTTAATAAATAATAATGGATGTGCATGTACATTTACATGTGATGATATTAAAAAAATATTAATAATAATATCAGTAACAACAACGACAACAACATATGAACATGCATGGAAATAAATAATAAATAATAAATAATAAATAATAACACATGTGCATCTGCATTTTCATGTGACGATAATAATAATAATATTAGTAGTAATAACAATAATGATAATTATACTAATGATAATGATAATAATGATAATAATGATAATAATAACATTTGTGATAATAGAATAACACATGTCCTAACAAACCCTAACTAAACCTAACAAACCCTAACAAACCCTAACAACCACTAACAACCCCTAAGAACAACTAATAAACCCAAATAACACCTGAAACCCACTATTAAACCATAAAACCCTAATAAACACTAATAAATCATAATGACCTGTAATATACCCTAAAAACCCTATTAGACTCTAATAAACGCTACAAATTCCCTAAAAGGCCTAATATACAATAAAAACACTGTTGAAACATAATAAATCCTAATAATCACTAATACCCATAACAAACCCGAAAAAACCCTATAAAACCTGATAAATAAATAGTCTACAAAACCCTACAACCCGATAATAAACCCTAATAACCCCATAATAAATCATAACAAACCCTAACAACCCCAAATAAATCGTAAAAAATCCTAACAATGCCAAATAAATCGTAACAAACTGAAACTAACCATAACAAACCCCTAATAAATAGCAATACACCCAAATAAATCACAATAAACCCTAATAAATCGTAATAAACCCAAATACATGTTAATAAACCCTAATAAATAAAATAAACACTATGAAACCCTAATAAATCTTAAATAACCCTAAAAAAGGTTGATAAACCCTAAAAAAGCTATTAATGCCTAAAAAAGCCCAATAAAACACTAATATACAATAAAAAATGGTAATAAACGGTAACAAACCCTAAAGAACACTTATAATCCCTAATAAACCATAATGAACCATAATAAACTCTAAATAACACTAAAAACCCTAAAGAACCCAAAAAACACTAAAACACATTACATACACCCTAAAAACCACTACAATACCCAAACAAACCCTAAAACACACAAAAAACCCTAACAACCCCTATTAATCCCGAAAAAACAAATAAACCGTTAAAACCCCCTAAAAACCATAAAACCCAATCAAGTACCATAAAAATCATAAATACCTTTTAACATCCCTTAAAACCCCTAAAAACCACTACAAACCATAAACAGCAATTAAAACCCCAAAAAGGCGACATATAGAAACATAAACACAAAAAAACGCTACATGAACCCTAAAAATGCAACATAAACCACGCAACATAAACCCAAAAAATGCTACATAAACCCAAAAAATGTAATATAAACCCAAAACGCACTACATAAACCCTAGAACCGTAACATAAACCCTAAACAACGCAACATAAACATTAAAAATGCTACATAAAACCTAAAAACACAAAATAAACCCTAAAAACACTACATGAACCCTAAAAATGTTACATAAGCCCTAGAAAATGCAACATAAACGATACATCACCCGGAAAAATGCTACAGAAACCCAGAAAACGCAACATAAACCCTAAAAAATGCTACATAAAACCTATATCCTAAACATGCTATATAAACATAAAAATGTTACATAAACACTAAAAAATGCATCATAAAACCTAAAACCGCTAACTAAACCCTAAAAGTGCTACATAAACACTAAAAATGCTACATAAACTCAAACAATGCTACACAAACACTAAAAAATGCTACAAAAACCCTAAAGACGCTTCAAAACCCACAAAAATATTAACACCCTAATATACCATAATATAAAAAATTAAACCCTAATAAACCCCTAATAAATCACTAAAAATCCCTAAAAACACCTTATAATCCCTAAAATCCTCAAGAGACTCTAATAAACCCTAATAAATCTACAAAAATACCTAATAAAACCTAATAAATGATAATAAAAATGAATAAACCCAAAAAACACGTTACAAAAACCTAAACAACCCTAACCAACCCTAATAGACACTAATAAACACTAATAAACAATAATAAACCCAAACCAAACCCTAAAAAATCCTAATAAACCATAAATAAATCCAAATAAACCGTACTCAACCCTAAAAATCCTGAACACACCATAATGACCCCTAATAAAACCCTACAAAACCCTAATAATGAAAATAAATGCATGTATACCTTAAAAAATCCCAAGAAACCCCGATAAACTCTAATATAACCTAATAAACCCTAAAAACACTCCCAAACAATAAAAAATGATCAAAAAACAATAAAAACCTGCTATATTACCTAAAATGACCTAAAAACACTAATATAACCTGATAAAGACAAAAAACACCAATATACCTTAAAAATCCCTTAAAACAATTATAAACCATATTAAACTCTAATATAACCTAAGAAACACTAAAATGCTCACAAAAAAACAAAACTCTCAAAAAAAATAAAAAACGATATATTATCTAAAAAGACTTAACAAACACTTATATAACATAATAAAACAAAAAAAACTAATAAACCCCTAACAAACCCTAATAAACCCAAAAATTCCAAAATAAACCCATGTAAAAACTAATAAACCCTAACAAAACCATAATAAAACCCTATAAATACTTTCTCAACCCCAATAAACCTAGACACACCATAATAAACCCAAATATACCCCAAGTAAACCCCAATAAACAAAAAAATGCAAACAAACCATTAAAAATCCCTAGAAGCCCTAATAAACCATAATAAATTATAATAAAACCTAATAAACCATAAAAAATGCTCAAAAACACTAAAAACACGCTAAAAAAACCTAAAAAGTCATAGTAACCCATCATATATATTAAAAAAAATCTAAAAAACACTAATATACCCTAATAAAAAGAATAACAAACCCTAATAAACCTTAAAAATCCCTAACAAACCCTAATAAACACTACTCAATCCTAATAAACACTAACAAAACCCTAACGATACCTAATCAACCATAATAAATCCCTAAAAATACCTACTCAGCCCCAATAAACCTTAACACACTATAATAAACCATTATAAACCCCACCAAACCCTAAAAAATGCCAATATACCATTAAAAAGAACTAAAACACCTAATAAATTCTAATAAAAACTAACAAAGCTTAAAAGCACTAATAAACCCTAATAAATCCTAAACATACCCAAATATAACATATTATACTGTAATTCACCCTAATAAACCCAACTCAATCCTAATATAGCCCTAAAAATACCTAATAAACCCTAATAAACCTTAACACAACATAATAAACCCTAATAAAATCCTAATAACCCCCACCAAACCCTAAAAAACGCTAATATACCATTAAAAACCCTAAAACCCGAACAAACCATAATAAATGTTAATAACACCTAAAAATTCTAAAAAATGCTAGTAAACCCTAAAAATACCTCTAATAATAATAATATTAATAATGCACGTGCATGTGCATATGCATGTGCATGGTTTAAATAATAAATCATAACACGTGTGCATGTGCATATGCCTGCGCATTTGCATGTGAATCATAATAAATTATAAATTATAAATAATAATGCATGTGAATTACATGTGTATGTGCATGTGAATGTGAATGATAATAAATAATAACGCACATCCAAGTGAATGTACATGTGCATGCGCATGTACATGGTAATAAACAATAAATAATAACCAAGTCCACATAAATGTGCATTTCATGTGAATGATAACAAATAATAAAAAATAACGCATGTGATAATATAATAATGAACATGCAATGTGTGTTCACGTGCATGAGAATAAATAATAATAACACATGTGATAATAGAATAACGCAAGTTCATTGCATTTTCATGTGCATAATAATAAATAATATATAATAACACATGTGAATGTGCATTTACATGTAATGATAATGATAATGACACATGCACGTGCATGGTAATAAATAATAAATACCAACCCATGTCCATGTGCATTTGTATTTGATGATACAAACAACAACAACAACAATAATAATAATAATAACAACAACAACAGAATAACGCAAGTGCATTTCATGTGCACGTGCATAGTAGTAAATAATAAATAAATAATAACAAATAAGAACGCACATGGATGTGCATGTGCATTTACATTTGATTATAATAATAATAATACTAATTGTATTACTAATAATAATAACGCATGCACGTTCATGGTAATAAATAATAAATAACAACGCACATGCCTGTGCATTTTCATGTGATAATGATAATAGTAATGATAATGATAATAATAATAATAATAATGATAATGATAAAAATAATAATAATAAAAGAATAATACTAGTGCATTGCATATGCACATGCATGGTAATAAATAATAAATATTAACACATGTGCATCTACATTTTCATGTGATGATAGTAATAATAATAGAAGTAGTAATAATAGTAGTAGTAGTGGTGATAATAGTAATAGTACCAATGCATGTGATAATAGAATATTGCATTTTCATTACGTGTGCACATGCATGGTAATAAATAATAACGCCCATGCATTGCATTTGCATGTGATGATGATGATAACAATAATAATATTGTTATTATTAATATTAACAATGCATGTTATAATAGAACAATGCACATGCATTGAATGTGCATGTATGTGCATTCGCATGTGCATTTGCATGTGATGATGATAACAATAACAACAACAACAACAACAACCACAATAACAATAATAACGATAATAATAACAGTGCCTGTGATAATAAAACAACGTGTGTGCATTGCATGTGAATGTGCATGGTAAGAAAAATATAATAATAACGCACATTCATGTGCAAGTGAATGTGGATGAGATGATGATGATAATAATAATAACAGTAATAATAAGTTATAGTTGTTTGAAAAAACAGCAGACATGACCAAAATGCTAGAAATGGGGTCTTGAAAAACCTAACAAATCATAGAGTCATTGAAAGAGGAATATCTTCTTTTTTGGGTGTCCATTTCCCCTTTTCGAATAGTCAAACTGAATCTCATGGAATGAACTATGATAAAAAGAGGTTTTGGAGGCCATACAGACACACAAATCAGAAGTTATGGCCATTTTAAGAAAAATTTGATAGGGATCCGTACATGGAAATGGAGGTTTGGAGGCCTTTGGATGGGTTTCTGGAATTTTAAGGTCTCAAACATGACTTGAACTATGTTCAATTCAACCTTCTGTGTAGATATCTTCACTACTTTCGATTAGATAAGTGGTAGACCTCAAACGGATAACCAGAGCGAAAGTTATGGCTGTTTGAAGTAGGACTTGTTTTTAGAGAGGTATAACTAATATATATTATTTTTCATTGATCTTATCATAGTTTCTACTAAACTTTGTCCTCACTCATCTAACGATATTTGATTTGACTAGTCACAATGCTCAAACGGACACCCAAAAGAGAAGTTATGCCTATTTTAGTAAGTTGTGGGTTTCTTAGGTTTTTAGGCCCTAGGAGAGTTGCCCAATTTAAAATGACAATAACTTCTTCTACGTGTGTTCATTTTTTATCTAACACATATCAAATCGAAGATTAAGAAAATATACACACTCTGGTAACCACTAGAACCCTTTCTGACATTCTTCGACCCCCCAAAGGACCCAAAATCCCTTTGGATGGTCAAAAGATTGGCTTTTACTGTCCGTTTTGTAATAACGTCTTCTATGGGTGTTCGTTTTGCCTCTACTACATATCATATCAAATCTTTCCACTAGACCTAAACTCCTATAACCACTAAAACACCTTCTCACATCCTTGAAGGGCCAAAGGGGTACTTAAACCCTCCAAAAGTCCATAACATCTACTCTGGGAGTCCGTTCTGCCTCTACCATATATTTAATTGAAGCTTTCGACTAGATCTACACATATGTGACCAATTGGAACACCTTATCAGTTTCATAAAGTACTAAAAGGTCCTTATGTTTTCCAAATGATCATAACTTCTGCTCTGGGTGTCCGTTTCACCTCTACCACATATCAAATTGAAGCTTGCGACTAGCTCTACACATCTGTGACAACAATGAACCACTAAATAATACTAAAAAACCATGAATAACACCACAAACACTAAAAACCATTAAAACCCATGAAAAAACCCTAAAAACACTAACAAAACCTAACAAACACTAACAAAGCCTAACCAACCCTAACCAACCCTAACAATCCCCAAAAACCCTAAAAAATAACAAACCCTAAAAAGCCCTATCAAACCCCAAAAGCACTATGAAACTCCAATAAACCCAAAAACCCTGAAGAAACTCTAAAAACCCCTAAGATACCATAAGAAACACTAACAAAACCCTATAAACCCGCACAAAACCCTATGAAAACCTAAGAAACATTAACACACTGATAGAAACCCTATCACATCCTTATAAACCCAAAGAAACCCTTAGAAACCATATCACAACATTAGAAACCCCAACACACCCAAAGAAACCCTAACACAACCTTAGAAACCCTTAGAAACCATAGCACACCCTTAGAAACCCTAACCCGCCCATAAAAACCCTAACCCACCCTTAGAAACCCTAACACGCCCTTAGAAACCCTAACAAAACGTAAGATACCCTAAATAACTCTAATAAGCACTAATAAATCCTAACGAACCTTACCAACCAATAATAAACAACAACAAAACCCAATAAAACCTAAAGCCCACTATTAAACACTAATAAACACTAATAAATCGTAATAAACCCTACAAACCCTATTAGACCCCAATAAAAGATACAAAATACCTAATAACCCAAATATACAAAAAATATTCGACTAAACCATTAAAAACGCTAATATTTACAAAAAATGCTAACAAACCCAGCAAAACCAGACAAAACCCTTAAAAAACCCTAAAAACCCAAAAAACTAAAAAAACCCTAAAACCCCTAAAAAACCCTAAAAACCCTTAAAACCCCTAAATAACCCTAAAACCCCTAAAAACATGAAAAAAGAAAAGAAAACCTGAAAACATACCTAAAATCCCTAAAAAACCTCAAAAAAACCTCAAAAACGCTAACAACCCTAAAAACCCCTAAAAACAGTAAAAACCCCTGAAAGCCTAAAAATGCCTAACAAAACCCTGACCAACCATATGAAGCCATTAAAAACCCAAAAAACACCCTAGAAACCCTAAAAATCACAAAAGAAACACTAATACACCATAAAGAACCATAAAAAACCCTAAAGAACCACTAAAGCCACTAACAACGCTACATAAACCGAAACAATTGCTACAAACAACCAAAAAATGCTTCAAAACCCACAAAATGCAACAAAACCCCAAAAACACTAAAATAACCCTAAAAAAGCTTAAAAAATCCAAACACACCCATAAAACCCAAAAAATGCATAAAACCCCAAACAACTCAAAGAAACAATAAAGAAACCCTAAAACCCCTAACGAAACCTAATAAACCCTAACAACCACTAATGACCACTAAGAACCTCTAATAAACCCTATTAACCCCTAAAAACCACTATTAAACCCTAAAACCCCTAATAAACACTAACAAATCATAATAACCTATAATAAACCTTAACAAACACTATTACACCCAAATAAACGTTTCAAAATCCATAAAACCCCTAACATACAATAAAAAACACTATTAAACCATAATAAATCCTAATAATCACTAAAAACCATAACAAACAAGACAAAATGCTAAAAAACCACCAAATAATAGCCTACAAAACCCTACAACCACTAATAAACCCTAACAAACCCCAACAACCCCAAAATAAACCGTAACAAACCCTAACAACCCCAAATAAATTTTAAAAAATCCTAACAACACCAAATAAATTGTAACAAACTGAAACCAACCATAACAAAACTGCAATAAACCCTAACAAATCATAATAAACCCTAATAAATCGTAATAAACCCAAATACATGTTACTAAACCATAAAAAATAAAACAAACCATAATAAACCCTAATAAATTTTAAATAACCCTAAAAAAGGTTGATAGACTCTAGAAAAAGCTATTAATGCCTACAAAAGCCCAATAAGACCCTAATATACAATAAAAAATGATAATAAACTATAACAAATTCTACAGAATACTAATAAACCCTAAAGAACCCTAATAAACCCTAAAGAACCATATTAAACTCTAAAGAACACTAAAAACCCTAAAGAACCCAAAAAACGCTAAAAGACATTATATAAACCCTAAAAATCTCTACAATACAAAAAAACCCTTAAACACATTAAAAAAACCCTAAAACGCCTATAAATCCCAAAAACAACCATTAAAACCCTAAAAAACCTTCAAATAGATACAAAAACCCTAAAAACGTTACATAAACCCTTAAAAATGCAACAAAAATCCTAAAAACGTAACGTAATCCAAAAAACGCAACATAAACACAAAAAACACTACATAAACCCTAAAATCACTACATAAACCCTAGAACTATAACATAAACCCTAAAAAACACAACATAAACCCTATAAAACGCAACATAAACATAAAAAAATGCAACATAAAACCTAAATACACAATATAAACCCTAAAAACACTACATGAACCCTAAAAACATTACATAAACATTAAAAAATGAAACATAAATGCTACATCACCCCTAAAATGCTACATAAACTCAGAAAACACAACCTAAACCCAAAAAATTGCTACATAAAACCTAAAATCTAAACACGCTACATAAACCGTAAAAATATTACATAAACTCTAAAAATGATACATAAAATCTAAAATTGCAAACTAAACCCTAAAAACACTATAAAAACACTAAAAATGCTACATAAACTCTAAAAACGCTACACAAACCCTTAAAAATGCTACAAAAACCCTAAAGACGCTTTAAAACCCTAAAAAATATTGAATTATAATATAAAAAATTAAACCCTAATAAACCCCTAATAAAATGTAATAATCCCTAAAACACTTTATAATCCCTAAAAACCCTATGAAACTCTACTCAACCATAATAAAACCCCAAAAATACCTAATAAAGCCTCATAAATGATAATAAAACATAATAAACCCTAAAAACATGTTAAGAAAACCTAAACAACCCTAACCAACCCCAATAGACACTAATAAACACAAATAAACCCTAATAAACCCCAAACAAACCCTAAAAAGCCCTTATAAACCATAAATAAATCCAAATAAACACTACTCAACCCTAAAAAACCTTAACACACTATAATAACACCTAATAAAACCCTAAAAAACCCTAATAAAGAAAAAAATGCTAGTATAGCTTAAAAATCCATAAAAATCCTTATAAAATCTAATATAACTGAATAAGCCCAAAAAATGCTCACAAATAATAAAAAAATGAACACAAACAATAAAAATGAGCTATATTACCTAAAAAGACCTAAAAACGCTAACATAACCTAATAACGACAAAAAAAAGCTAATATACCTTAAAAATCCCCAGAAACCCTAATAATCCATAATAAGCTCTAATATAACATAAAACCCTAAAAACGCTCACAAACAAAAACAAAACACTCACAAACATAAAAACATGCTATATTATCTAAAAAGACCTAACAAGCACTAATATAACCTAATAAAACACAAAAAAAAATAAACACCTAACAAACCCTAATAAACCCTAAAATCCCTAATAAACCCTAATAAAAAACGAATAAACTCTAATAAAACCATAATAAATCCCTAAAAATACCTTATAAACCCTAATAAACCTTGACACACCATAACAAAACCTAATAAAACCCCACTAAACCCCAATAAACAAGAAAAACACAAACATACCATTAAAAAGCCCTAGAAACCCTAATAAACCATAATAAATTCAAATAAAAGCTAATAAACCAATAAAAATGCTCACAAACAATAAAAACACGCAAATAAAACCTAAAAAGTCATAAGAACCCCTCATATATATTATCAAAAACTAAAAAACACACATATACCATAATAAAAACACTAAAAAACCCTAGTAAACCCTAAAAATCTCTAACAAACCCTAATAAACCGTACTCAACCCTAATAAACCCTAATAAAACTTTAATGACACCGATTCAACCCTAATAAAACCCTAAAAATACATACTCAACCCTAATAAACCATAACACACCATAATAAACCCTAATAAACCCTAATAAACCCTAAAAAATGAAAATATACCATTAAAAATTCCTAGAACCCCTAATAAATCCTAATAAAACATAACAAAGCTTAAAAGCACTAATAAACCTGAATAAACACCACTAAACACTAAAAACCCTAATATTCCCTCTTAAAAATTAATAAACCATAATGAACCATAATAAACCCTAATAAATCCTAAACATACTCAAATATACCATAATATACCCTAATAAACCCAACTCAATCATAATAAAACCCTAAAAATACCTAATAAACCCTAATAAACCTTGACACACCATAATAAACCCTAATAAAATCCTAATAACCCCCACCAAACCCTAAAAAATGCTAATATGCCATTAAAAATCCTAAAACCCTAACAAAACATAATAATTGTTAATAACAACTAAAAATCATAAAAATGATAGTAAACACTAAAAATACCTCTAATAATAATAGTTGTAATAATGCACGTGCATGTGCACATGCATGTTCATGGTTTAAATAATAAATCATAACGCACATGCATGTTCATATGCATTCGCATTTTCATGTGAATGATAGTAAATAAAAAATTATAAATAATAACGCATGTGAATTTCATGAGTATGTGCATGTACATGTGAATGATAATAAATAATAACGCACATCCAAGTGCATGTGCTTGTTCAGGTGCATGGTAATGAACAATAAATAATAACAAAGTCCACATGAATGTGCATTTTCATGTGAATGATAATAAATAAAAAATAATAACACATGTGATAATAGAATAACGCAAGTGCATTAGGTGTGCACGTGCATGAGAATAAATAATAATAACACATGTGATAATAGAATAACGCAAGTGCATTGCATTTTTATGTACATGGTAATAAATAATATTTAATAATGCATGTGTATGTGCATTTACATGTAATGATAATGATAATGACACATGCACATGCATGGTAATAAATAAAAATAACAACGCACGTGCATGTGCATTTGTATTTGATGATACAAACATTAATAATAATAATACTATTAATTATAATATAATAACACAAGTGTATTCCATGTGCATGTGCATAGTAGTAAATAATAAATAAATAATAGTAACTAAAAATGCACATGCATGTGCATGTTCATTTACATTTGATAATAATATTAATAATACTAATTGTAATAATAATAATAATAATAATAACGCATGCACGTTCATGGTAATGAATAATAAATAACAACGCACATGCATGTGGATTTTCATGTGATAATGATAACAATAATAAAAATAATAAATACTGTGATAATAATAATAATAATAATAAAAGAAAAATACAAGTGCATTGCATATGCACATGCATGGTAATAAATAATAAATAATAACGCATGTGCATCTTCATTTGCATGTGATGATAATAATAAAAATAATAGTAGTAGTAGTAGTAGTAGTGATAATAGTAGTAGTACCAATGCATGTGATAATAGAATATTGCATGTTCATCACATGTGCACGTGCATGGTTATAAATAATAACGCGTGTGCAATGCATTTGTTTGTGATGATGATGAAAATAATACCAATAATAGTAATAATAACAATTAAAATAAAAATTCTTGTGATAACTGAATAATGTAGGTGCATTGCCTATGCGCGTGCATGGTAATAAATAATAATGGATGTGCATGTGCATTTTCATGTTATGATAATAATAATAATAATAATAATAATAATAATAATAATAATAGTAATAATAATAATAATAGTAGTAATAAAAATAATAATAATAACAACAACAACAACATATGCACGTGCATGGAAATAAATAATATATAATAAATAATAAATAATAATGCATGTGCATGTGCATTTGCATGTGACGATAATAATATTAATAATAACAATAATGATAATTATAATAATTGTATTGATAATAATGATAATGATAATAATGATAATAATAACGTGTGTGAAAATAGAATATCACACGTCCTAACAAACCCTAACAAAACCTAAAAAACCCTAACAACCACTAATAACCCCTAAGACCCACTAATAATCCCAAATAACACCTGAAACCAACTATTAAACACTAAAACCCTAATAATCACTAATAAATCATAATAACCTATAATAAACCCTATTAGAAATTAATAAATGCTACAAAAGCCCTAAAACCCCTAATATACAATACAAAACACTATTGAACCATAATAAATCCTAATAATAACTAAAAACCCTAACAAACCTGACAAAACACTACAAAACCCACCAAATAATAGCCTATAAAACCCTAAAACCCGCTAATAAACCCTAACAAACCCTAATAACCCCATAATAAATCGTAACAAACCCTAAAAATCCCAAATAAATCATAACAAATCCTAACAACACCAAATAAATCGTAACGAACCGAAAAAAACCATAACAAACCCCTAATAAACTGTATTAACCCCTAACTAATCATAATAAATCGTAATAAATCATAATAAACCCCAATACACATTAATAAACCCTAATAAATTAAATAAACTATAAGAAACCCTAATAAATCCTAAATAACCCTAAAAAATGTTGACAAACCCTATAAAAAGCTATTAATGCCTACAAAAGCCCAATAAAACCATAATATACAATAACAAATTCTAATAAACCATAAAAAATCCTAAAGAACACTTATAAACCTGAAAGAACTCTAATAAACCCTAAAGAACCAAACTAAGTTCTAAAGAACACTATAAAACCCTAAACAGCCCAAAAAATGCTAAAACACAATACATAAACCCTAAAACCCGCCAAAACCAACTATTAAAATCTAAAAAACCCTAATAAACATTCATAAATCATAATGACCTGTAATAAAACCTAAAAAAATATATTAGACCCTAATAAATGCTAAAAAATCCCTAAAAGACCTAATATACCATAAAAAGGTATTAAACCATAATAAACCCTAATAATCACTAAAACCCTAACAAACCCGACAAAACGATACAAAAACCTTCAAATAATAGCATACAAAACCCTACAACCCACTAATAAACCCTAATAACCCCAAAAAAAATCGTAACAAACCCTAACAACCCCAAATAAATTGTAACAAATCCTAACAACGCCTAATAAATCATAACAAACCGAAACAAACCATAATAAACCTCTAATAAACCGCAATAAACCCTAACAAAGCATAATAAACCATAAAAAATCGTAATAAACCCAAATACACCGTACTAACCCCTAATAAATAAAATAAACCCTAATAAACCCTAATAAATCTTAAATAACCCCAAAAATGGTTGATAAACCCTAGAAAAAGCTATTAATGACTACAAAAGTCCAATAAAACCCTAATATACAATAACAACTCTAATAAATGGTAACAAATCCTAAAGAACGCTAATAAACCCAAAAACCACTAATAAACCCAAAAAACCATGACAAACACTAAAGAACACTATAAAACTCTAATGAACCCAAAAAAATTCTAAAACACATTATATAAACCCTAAAAACTGCAAATATACCCAAAAAAACATTAAAACACACTAAAAAACCCTAACAACCCCTATCAATCCCAAAAAATCACAATAATCCCATCGAAACCCCCAAAAAACCATTAAAAAGCCATCAGATGCCATAAAAAACGATAAACACCCGTTAACAACCCTTAAAAACCCTAAAAAACACTACAAACCATAAACAACTATTAAAAACCAAAAAAAGCTTCAAATAAATACATAAACCCAAAAAATGTTACATAAACCCTACAAAATGCATCAAAAACCCTAAAAATGAAACAAAAACCAAAAAACGCAACAAAAACCCAAAAAACACTACATAACTCCTAGAACTGTAACATAAACTCTAAAAACAAAATATATACCCTAAAAACGCAACATAAACATTAAAAAACACTACATAAAACCTAAAAAAACAATACAAACCCTAAAAACACTTCATGAACCCTAAAAATATTACATAAACCCTAAAAATGCAACATAAATGCTACATCACCCCTAAAAATGCTACATAAATCTAGAAAACGCAACATAAACCCTAAAAAATGCTACATAAAACCTAATTCCTAAACACGCTACATAAACCCTAAAAACGTTACATAAACCCTAAAAATGATACATAAAATCTAAAACCGCTAACTAAACCCTAAAACGCTACATAAACACTAAAAATGCTACATAAACTCTAACAACGGTACACAAACCCTAAAAAATGCAATAAAAACCCTAAAGACGCTTTACAACCCTAAAAACTATTAAACTCCAATATACCATAATATAAAAAATTAAACCCTAATAAACACTAATAAAAACTAGTAATCCCTATAAACACCTTATAATCTCTAAAATCCTAAGAAACTCTACTCAACCCTAATAAAACTGCAAAAAAAATACCTAATAAACCCTAATAAGTGATAATAAAATCTAATAAACCCTAAAAGCACGTTAATAAAACCTTAACAACCCTAACCAACCCTAATAGACACCAATAAACACTAATAAACCCTAATAAACCCCAAACAAACCCCAAAAATCCTCTAATAAACCATAAATAAAGCCAAATAAACCCTACTAAACCCTAACAAACCTTAACACACCATAATAAACCCTAATAAAACCCTATTAAAGAGAAAATGCTAGTATACCTTAAAAAATCACTTGAAACCATCATAAACTCTAATATAACCGAATAAACACTAAAAACGCTCATAAACAATAAAAAAATGATCACAAAAAAAACACGCTATATTACCTAAAAAGACCTAAATCACTAATATAACCTAATAAAGAAAAAAATGCTAATATGCCTTAAAAATCCCTAGAAACCTTAATAAACCATAATAAACTCTAATATAACCAAAGAAACCCTAAAATGCTAACAAAAAAAATTCTCAAAAACAATGAAAACACACTATATTATCTAAAAAGACCTAACAAACACTAATATAACCTAATAAAACAAAAAAAACTAATAAACCCCTAACAAACCCTAATAAACCCTAAAAATACCTAATAATCCCTAATAAAAATAAATAAATCCTAGGAAAACCCAAAAAATACCTACTCAACCCTAACAAACCTTGACACACTATAACGAAACCTTATAAAACCCAACTAAACCCCAATAAACAAAAAATGAAAACATACTATTAAAAAGCCCTATAAACTCTAATAAACCATAATAAATTAAAATAAAATCTAATAAACCATTAAAAATGCTCACAAACACAAAAAACACTCTATTAAAACCTAAAAAGTCATAACAACCCCTCATATATAGTAAAATAACTAAAAAAACACTCCTATACACTAATAAAAACACTAATAAATCATAGTAAACCCTAAAAATCCCTAACAAACCCAAATAAACCGTACTCAACTCTAATAAACCCTGATAAAACCCTAAATATACCAACTGAACCCAAAAAAATCTTAACACACTACACAAAAGCAAAATGCTCACAAATAATAAAAACACGCTATATTACCAAAAAAGATGTAGCAAACACTAATATAACCTAAATAAACAAAAAACTAATAAACCCCTAACAAACCCTAATAAACCCTAAAATGCCTAATAAACACTAACAATAACTAATAAAACCTAATAAAACTATAATAAAACCCTAAAAATACCTTTTCAACCCTAATAAACCTTGACACACCATAATAAAACCTAATAAAACCAAACTAAAACCCCAATAAACAAAAAAAAATTCAACATACCATTAAAAACCCTATAAAACCTAAGGAACCATAATAAATTCTAATAAAACCAAATAAACCATAAAAAATTCTCACAAACACTGAAAAAACGCTAATAAAACATAAAAAGTTCTAACAACCACTCATATATATTAACACAAACTAAAAAACACTCATATACCCTAATAAAAATAGTAACAAACCATAGTAAACCCTAAAAATCCCTAGCAAACTACAATAAACCCTACTCACCCCTAATAAACCCTAATAAAACCCTAAAGATACCTACTCAACCCTAATAAAACCCTAAAAAACCTAGTATACCCTAATAAACATTAACGCACCATAATAAACCACAATAAACCCCACTAAACCCTAATAAACGTAAATATTCCATTAAAAATCCCTAAAACACCTAATAAATACTAATAAAACCTAACAAAGCATAGAAGCGCTAATAAACCCTAATAAAAACTACTAAACCCTAAAAACCCCTAATATACCCTCTTAAAAATTAATAAACCATAATGAACCATAATAAACCCTAATAAATCCTAAAAATACCCAAATATACCATAATATACCATAATATACCCTAATAAACCCATATCAATCCTAAAAAATGCTAGTAAACCCTAAAAATACCTCTAATAATAATAATAGTAATAACCCATGTGTGTAACACCCCGAGATTTTATGAAAAATATTATTTTAATTTCATTAATGTCTTGTGTTGTATTATACACCAAGATTACCTTGCGCTATACGCAACACCGTATTAGCATGCAGTATACGCAACACTATTCTTGGACCGTGTTACACACAATTTTGATAATAGTTAATCTACGCAACATTCAGTATATATATATATATATATATATATATATTAAATGTATAAATGAAATATGGTTGGATTCTTTTATACGAAACAACGAAGGATTCTTTCACAACATGCAACCCTAACTTGGATTTCATTACACGCAATCGCGACCTTCCTCGATAGCATGTGTTGTATGCAATACCGGGTTTTAATAAACAATGATATATTATTATAATATTGTCATGAACTAGCCGTTATGAATAGTATTAACTAAATTTTGAATTTTATAACATTATTATTCATCTTACACATTTTCTAGAACATGGTATAAGAACAAAAGAAATTTTTCGGGTAAAATAAGTATTTTTCAAAAAATGCAGTTTTGCCGCCTTTTGATGGCGCACCCACATTAAATCTAGTTTTTGACATGTTTATATGTTCAATTTGACAAAATAAAATTCTTCTTTTGAATCAAGATGTAAAAATTTACATTAGATAAAGTTTTGATATTTTTCCGATAACTTTCATATTTTAATGAATAGTAAAAACACGCTATATTTTAATTAAAAACAACTTTTTTCATCATAATATCTTATGTGGTTAAATTATAATATTGAATGGTTTTAAAGTATAAATAGAATATATTTTTACCATTTAATATAATGTAAGTCATTAGCCTTGATTTTACATTGAATTCGTAGGTTAAATAAATTCAATCTTTTGCAATGTTTTAAACAAAAACCCGTTTTCTTTCGACAACGGGATTAATTTTAATTTAATTTCTTCAACTTTTGTTTATTGAATTTGTATAAATGTATTCCATATTTGGAATCAGTGGGTCCAAATTATGTTAATATTCCACTTTTTATTTTTGGGCATTATGAATAGTAACTACGGTAAATTTTATTTACCATAGTTAAAGATAAATCGGGTAATTAGGGGTAAATATAAGATTATAAAATTACCCTAACACCTGCCAAAATCCTATTGGATGACTAAAAGTCGACCAATATCACCTAAGGGTCGGATTAGAATCATTTAATGGACTTTGGCCCTTGAAAATAACTTAATTATTATCAAAACCAAAGAAAGTGACAACATGTCACTCTCTTAAATCTTATAAGTATATTAATTTTAATTTAGTGATAAACTTCATGAAACATCGAACATGAATAGTCTACCGAAAGATAATGAAATTATCTACATCATATAAATTTATTTATAATTTTTAGGGATTAAATAATTATCATTAATTATGACACAATAGTGATGCAGAAATTGTTTATCTAGTGAAAAATCAAGAATATAGTTTTTATTAAAAAAATAGTGACCATAAAATGCACAAAACCCTAACCAAAACTTATTTTCCATGTAAATGTAAACCATAAGCATCCAATGGTCGAATATTTGACCATTTTGAGCCTTATAAAAGCGATTATGACACTTATATTATTTTATTTTAAATGATGCCAAAGTTGTCACCTTCATAATTTAATAAATATAACAATTTAAATATTGTGATTTTAAGATGATAAATTCGAGTAAAAGTATTATTGTAAAGGTTAATAGATTTAGTTTCATCATAGGATTTTATTTTTAATTTTTAGGCAACAAATAAGTATATGAAATAATTATACAAAAATGTTGTAGTATTTATTTTATTAAGAGATAAACCAAATAAATGGTTTTAAAAATAATAAAATAAATATTATATTAACTATTTAATGTGCTCCACTAATTTCCTAGATACATATTATATTTTATAAATCTATTAAAGCTTTTAGTTCGAACATATCTTCTGTATTTATTTTATTTAAATTCAAATAAATGAATAGTGTCCAAATTGACACTATTGTTATTTTATAAAAATAACATATTATAAAATAGTTTAAAAATCACAAAAATATTTAAAAATTCAAAATTTAAATTTATTTGATCTAAAATGTTATTAAGTATCCAATTATGGACAATTCACAACAAATAAGTAATTATTTTTTATAATTTAAAATTTAGAATGTTATTACCACAAATAAAATTAAATTGATTAAATAAGGATAAATCATGTTGATAATGTTTAAAATAAATTCCTAACATGTCTAAATTCTATTGGTTGATGAGATTACAACCTTATATTTTCTAATATTCGAATATGAGTCATTTTTGGATGTTTTTAAGTGGGGTTAGATTTATTATAAATTATCATTTTTAAGAATTCCAAAGGTGCCCCTCTCCTCCCTTATAAAAGGGCACCTCCTCCCTCTCTTCCTCACACAACATTGAGCCTCAAGCTCCGCAAACCCCTGCCAAATTCTCTTCTCCACTTCCCTAGAAACATCCTAGAGGTTCTAGTCTTTCTCAAAGACCAATTTTAGTGCCCTAAGAGGAGGTCTCAAAAAGGTGCTTCAAAGAAGAGGCAATTTCCGTTACCGATTCGTTCACCTTTATTTCTTCTTCCACTCCTTCTTCTTAGGTTGTTTCATTATGAAGTAATAACATCAGTATCACTCATATACTGATATGTTATTATAATTATGAAACAATCCTAATTCACCATCTATCCATCCTACGGAAAATGAAATCACCGCGCGTGCGTACGTACGGAATACCGTCTCCACGTCGTGGTGTAATCTGTTTTTCCACCAACACCTTACATGGATGGGTATTATGGTGTAAAGAATAACTATACATAGTTATTATAACATCATAATTATTCTGATACATTGTATCATCCAATCCAATTCAATTCAATAATTATGGAAATGATATCATCGCTCGTGCATACGTACGGACTACCGTCTCCACGACGTGATGAGATTCATTCTCCATGTTAACCATTTAAGAATGATTATAAAGTATATATAAGCAATAATAATGAAATATATGACATTATAAAGCTACTGGATTTATGTGTATATATATGTATGTCATCTACTTAATTCCACTCAATTCAATAAGGAAACGAAAACAGCGTTCATGCGTACGTACGGCCTACCGTCTCCATGAACGGTGTATTTCTTTCCATTTATAGATCCATTATATATATTTATATTATGAATATATATTATATATAAATCATGTTTTATATTCTATAATTAAGTAATAATGATCTAAGTAATCATATGAATAATTACAAGTTAAAACACGAACGACAAATGAGACGATTTTACCCAAAACGCTACTTTAACATGAATTTACAAAAGAATGGGTAATATAAAGTCATAAGTGATTCATATATGATATAATAACAATGAATATGATTCTGTAATAAGTCAATGACATTATTTAAATCATTATACAGGAGGTTCGGACACTAACGAAGCAAATCAGACCTAAGGTAAGGGAAATATCACAATCTCATTTTTATCCGAGATTTTTTATTCGTAAGAATTTACTTGGGTGTATTTTATCATCCACATCCATGTTCCCTCAATATGTAATATTTTTTCCATCCACTTACAATAGTTTAAATCCAATTTTACCCTTCGGTGAGTTTTTAGTAAAGAATATGAAAGGAATCTTTTGTCGTTTTTTCGTACGAGGTACTTTTTGACTTTTCCGACAAAAGTACGAAGATTGTTTTTTTTAACTTATACGGAATGAATGGATTTTTAAAACATTATTTCCAAGAAGCTTCCTTTACAAGTTTTCAAGTTTATTTTTAATCAACTTCTTTTATTTTAAAGTCGTATGACATGTTATGAAAGGAAAAAAAATTTTGAAGAAGAAAGGATATTTTCCTCAAGAATGGAGTTCAAGTATTTTATCAAAATTATTTTCCATCTAAGATAATAAAAGGGTTCTGTTTTTATCCCTATTATTACATGGATTTGATTATGTTGTGATGAAAATATTTTTATGAATTCCTTTATCATATATGAATTGTTTTATGATGTCATGTTGTTTAAGAATTCCATTTTTATTACATGGGTTACGCTATGATGTATGGTTTATGATTATGTGGAACACATAAGAAAGGATTCATTATAAGATGGGTGGGACCTATATCTCCCTCCAATGCATTGGGTAAAGATTTTATATCTCATGAGAGAGACATGGCTGGAACGGTAGGTTATACCGGTTCAGTGAAACAGGACTGGAACGAGGGTGACTCGATTCAGAAAGGGACTTTGTCCACTAAGATAGTCTTGGAAATGAGTCTTGACTAACAAGAAATGATTCTCTATGATTATGTGTGTATGCCACTAAGCTTCAGGTTTTATGTTATGATTATTGGTATTACATTTCACTTCTATGATTTATCCCATGTTATGATATTATGAGCTCTTTTGCAGGTTAAGATTTCCAAAATCTATGTTCTTATGTATATGATGTGATTGATATTTCTTTTGTTTACCCTTACTGAGCATTTGAGCTCACCCTTTTATGTTTTCATTTCCCCAGGATATAAATAAAGGTTTTAGGTATAAAAAAAGAAGATCTTTATGGGAGATGTTGAAGATCTTTCACCAGGATTAGAAGATTATATTCTGAGTTTCCAAAGACACTAAACTATTACGATCCTTGTGTGTGTGTTTTTGTTATGTACTAAGTTTTCCGCAAATGTAATGTAATGTAAATGTACGTTAAGCTTCGGGTCTCTACAGTTGGTATCAGAGGAAAGGTTTAGTCAACCTTTGGAAACTAGGATGCGAAAACGTTAGTGAGATCCCTAGAGATATTTCTAAGGTATGTCTAGGGATGCCCCTAAGGATAAGTATACATATAGGATATAGTCCTAGAACTATGGTAACGATATTAGATTAAACCAAAGATGTTAGATATTGAATTTACTCCCCCTTTATTATGATTTTTGCCTCTCACACTATTCTTTTTGGGTTTTAGAAAATGGCTGGAAACAAGATGATTCACGATAATGGAGGATATGATGGACAATGGAATGATATTTTTCATGAGCAACCAAATGAAATGGGATTTGGAAGTCCAAACATCATTATTATGCCGAATCAGCAATCTCATAATATGATCAATAAAGTAAAATTTGGTAAGTTTCCTGACTCGGCTAATAAGAGAAAGATGGAGTTTTATGATGATCATAGAGGAAAGAAAGTTCAATTTCCCCTATGTAAATCATGTGGGAAGAGGCATCAAGGAGAATGTTTCAAAGGAACTGGAAGATGCTTTGGGTGTGGAAAAGAAGGACACAAAGCCAGTAAGTGCAAAGGAAAAGGTTCAGTTAACACCAGAGATGAGGATAATGGTATTGCTACGACATCAACAATGGTTAAATGTTTTAAATGTGGAATGTACGGGCATTATGCAAACCAATTCCCTAAGGGAAAGTCTCATGAAGAGAATCAGTATGGTTGTATGAGTAGTATTTATGTAGATAATGATGAAGAGACTACAAATGATATGTGAGATGAAAGAATTGTTGAAGCTCGGTCAATGGTTTAAGAATGTAGTGGAATGATTACATGTTTATCATGTGTAATTTTGTATAAGTAATCTCATGGTACTATGGAATAAAGAGACATCTAAGGATTGTTACACTGTTGTCTTTACTTGAGTTTTGAAAGTGTATGATTAATGGTACCGGTATCCATGAAAGGTTATTCAGATATTTTTGGAATGTAGATGATATGCGCATAATGAAGGGATAAGATGATAATGAGATGTTTGATTTTATTCATGAGCTCATGATTGATATAAGGACTAAGTGATATCATGGTTTGGGTATATAGAATTTTGAGGATTTTGGTATGTGGAAAGTGTTAACTTTTAACCGCATTCATGTTTTCACTGAGGTTCAATGGATATTCATTCTTCAAGAGAATACATTATTAAGGTATTCACGTATTTTAATTTGACCAACAAGATATATCTTATGATATATGGGGGATAAATGATGGCATTCACGTGATTGTTATGTGACATTTCAAGTAATCATTTTCTTTATACTATGAGCTTGGACCGAAGTAGTTTAGATAAGCCTAAAGATTGGAATGGATTATGTTAGACATAAGTTAGTACTGTTTAAGGATAAAACTTTTTTGATATTATTTATGGGATGTTATAGTAATATAGTTTTAGAAAAAGGGACAACCTGCAGGACGGGCGACAGCCCATCACGACGGACAAGGTCGTAGGAATCGAACCCACAACCGAAGTGCGACTGGCCTTTATCGCCTACCACTGGTCTATAGGAAGTCCCTGTTTAGTAGAAACTAGTTTTATTATATTAAGAAGTATGATATATGAAGTATAAAGTCTATTTTAGGAACCATATATGATTAATCTCACTATAGATCGACTTATGTATATATCTTTTGCTAACCTTTTGTTTGAGACAGATGGAATGACCCGTTATTCTATCACATGATCTGCTAACACTTCACGAATAACAAATTCAACTTCATTTATTTAAGAGATGAAGTAGAAATTTTTCAAGGCACGAACAACAGTGAGATTGTACCAAAATAAAGTAAGTATTTATTCTAATTCAAATTATTCAACTTTAGGGAAATGATCTTGAAAACCAAAAATGTTGTCCTAGTTCTCTTATATATGATTAATCAGATGGTACCTTAGATCATCACAAATTTATGGATTTGTGATTGTTGGCTTTTCCATAGCCATGTTCTCTACCACTCTCCATCAGAACATGATGGTAAGATTTCTCTTCCATATCCATATTTTCATCTATGTGGAAACCCAGTGATTAGTTTATTTGGGTAACCGTTACGTTTCATACTTTTGTTTTTTAAAGAATGGTTTTGGTATTCCTTTTTACGATGTGGGTTTCTATTAAAGAAACTTTCAAATAGTAAACCATTTATAACCCCGACGAATTTCGAGGGCGAAATTCATTTTAAGGGGGGTAGAATGTAACACCCCGAGATTTTATGAAAAATATTATTTTAATTTCATTAATGTCTTGTGTTGTATTCTACACCAAGATTACCTTGCGCTATACACAACACCGTATTAGCTTGCAGTATACGCAACACTATTCTTGGACCGTGTTACACACAATTTTGATAATAGTTAATCTACGCAACATTCAATATATATATATATATATATATATATTAAATGTATAAATGAAATATGGTTGGATTCTTTTATACGAAACAACGAAGGATTCTTTCACAACATGCAACCCTAACTTTGCTTTCATTACACGCAATCACGACCTTCCTCGATAGCGTGTGTTGTATGCAATACCGGGTTTTAATAAACAATGATATATTATTATAATATTGTCATGAACTAGCCGTTATGAATAGTATTAACTAAATTTTGAATTTTATAACATTATTATTCATTTTACACATTTTCTAGAACATGGTATAAGAACAAAATAAATTTTTCGGGTAAAATAAGTATTTTTCAAAAAATGCAGTTTTGCTGCCTTTTGATGGCGCACCCACATTAAATCTAATTTTTGACATGTTTATATGTTCAATTTGACAAAATAAAATTCTTCTTTTGAATCAAGATGTAAAAATTTACATTAGATAAAGTTTTGATATTTTTCCGATAACTTTCATATTTTAATGAATAGTAAAAACACGCTATATTTTAATTAAAAACAACTTTTTTCATCATAATATCTTATGTGGTTAAATTATAATATTGAATGGTTTTAAAGTATAAATAGAATATATTTTTACCATTTAATATAATGTAAGTCATTAGCCTTGATTTTACATTGAATTCGTAGGTTAAATAAATTCAATCTTTTGCAATCTTTTAAACAAAAACCCGTTTTCTTTCGACAACGGGATTAATTTTAATTTAATTTCTGCAACTTTTGTGAATTGAATTTGGATAAATGGATTCCATATTTGGAATCAGTGGGTCCAAATTATGTTAATAATCCAATTTTTATTTTTGGGCATTATGAATAGTAACTACGGTAAATTTTATTTACCATAGTTAAAGATAAATCGGGTAATTAGGGGTAAATATAAGATTATAAAATTACATAAAACCTGCAAAAATCCTATTGGATGACTAAAAGTCGACACATATCACCTAAGGGTCGGATTAGAATCATTTAATGGACTTTGGCCCTTGAAAATAACTTAATTATTATTAAAACCAAAGAAAGTGACAACATGTCACTCTCTTAAATCTTATAAGTATATTAATTTTAATTTAGTGATAAACTTCATGAAACTTCGAACATGAATAGTCTACAGAAATATAATGAAATTATCTACATCATATAAATTTATTTATAATTTTTAGGGATTAAATAATTATCATTAATTATGACACAATAGTGATGCAGAAATTGTTTATCTAGTGAAAAATCAAGAATATTGTTTTTATTAAACAAATAGTGACCATAAAATGCACAAAACCCTAACCAAAACTTATTTTCCATGTAAATGTAAACCATAAGCATCCAATGGTAGAATATTTGACCATTTTGAGCCTTATAAAAGCGATTATGACACTTATATTATTTTATTTTAAATGATGCGAAAGTTTTCACCTTCATAATTTAACAAATATAACAATTTAAATATTGTGATTTTAAGATGATAAACTCGAGTAAAAGTATTATTGTAAAATTTAATAGATTTAGTTTCATCATAGGATTTTATTTTTAATTTTTAGGCAACAAATAAGTATATTAAATAATTATACAAAAATGTTGTAGTATTTATTTTATTAAGAGATAAACCAAATAAATGGTTTTAAAAATAATAAAATAAATATTATATGAACTATTTAATGTTCTCCACTAATTTTCTAGATACATATGACATTTTATAAATCTATTAAAGCTTTTAGTTCGAACATATCTTCTGTATTTATTTTATTTAAATTCAAAGAAATGAATAGTGTCCAAATTGACACTATTGTTATTTTATAAAAATAACATATTATAAAATAGTTTAAAAATCACAAAAATATTTACAAATTATAAATTTAAATTTATTTGATCTAAAATGTTATTAAGTATCCAATTATGGACAATTCACAACAAATAAGTAATTATTTGTTATAATTTAAAATGTAGAATGTTATTACCACAAATAAAATTAAATTGATTAAAAAAGGATAAATCATGTTGATAATGTTTAAAATAAATTCCTAACATGTCTAAATTATATTGGTTGATGAGATTAAAACCTTATCTTATCTAATATTCTAATATGAGTCATTTTTGGAAGTTTTTAAATGGGGTTAGATTTATTATAATTTATCATTTTTAAGAATTCCAAAGGTGCCCCTCTCCTCCCTTATAAAAGGGCACCTCCTCCCTCTCTTCCTCACACAACATTGAGCCTTCAAGCTCGGCCAAACCCTGCCAAATTCTCTTCTCCACTTCCCTAGCAACATCATAGAGGTTCTATTCTTTCTCAAAGACCAATTTTAGTGCCCTAAGAGGAGGTCTCAAAAAGGCGCTTCAAAGAAGAGGTAATTTCCGTTACCGATTCTTTCACCTTTATTTCTTCTTCCACTCCTTCTTCTTAGGTTGTTTCATTATGAAGTAATAACACCAGTATCACTCATATACTGATATGTTATTATAATTATGAAACAATCCTAATTCACCATCTATCCATCCTACGGAAAATGAAATCACCGCGCGTGCGTACGTACGGAATACCGTCTCCACGCCGTGGTGTAATCTGTTTTTCCACCAACACCTTACATGGATGGGTATTATGGTGTAAAGAATAACTATACATAGTTATTATTACATCATAATGATTCTGATATATTGTATCATCCAATCCAATTCAATTCAATAATTATGGAAATGATATCATCGCTCGTGCGTACGTATGGACTACCGTCTCCACGACGTGATGAGATTCATTATCCATGTTAACCATTTAAGAATGATTATAAAGTATATATAAGCAATAATAATGAAATATATGACATTATAAAGCTACTTTATTTATGTGTATATATATGTATGTCATCTACTTAATTTCACTCAATTCAATAAGGAAACGAAAACAGCGTTCATGCGTACGTACGGCCTACCGTCTCCATGAACGGTGTATTTCTTTCCATTTATAGATCCATTATATATATGTATATTCTGAATATATATTATATATAAATCATGTTTTATATTCTATAATTAATTAATAATGATCTAAGTAATCATATGAATAATTACAAGTTAAAACACGAACGACAAATGAGACGATTTTACCCAAAACGCTACTTTAACATGAATTTACAAAAGAATGGGTAATATAAAGTCATAAGTGAACCATATATGATATAATAACAATTAATATGATTCTTTAATAAGTCAATGACATTATTTAAATCATTATACAGGAGGTTCGGACACTAACGAAGCAAATCGGACCTAAGGTAAGGGAAATATCACAATCTCATTTTTATCCGAGATTGTTTATTCGTAAGAATTTACTGAGGTGTATTTTATCATCCACATCCATGTTCCCTCAATATGTAATATTTTTTCCATCCACTTACAATAGTTTAAATCCAATTTTACCCTTCGGTGAGTTTTTAGTAAAGAATATGAAAGGAATCTTTTGTCGTTTTTTCGTACGAGGTACTTTTTGACTTTTCCGACAAAAGTACGAAGATTGTTTTTTTAACTTATACGGCATGAATGGATTTTTAAAACATTATTTCCAAGAAGCTTCATTTACAAGTTTTCAAGTTTATTTTTAATCAACTTCTTTTATTTTAAAGTCGTATGACATGTTATGAAAGGAAAAATGTTTTTGAAGAAGAAAGGATATTTTCCTCAAGAATGGAGTTCAAGTATTTTATCAAAATTATTTTCCATCTAAGATAATAAAAGGGTTATGTTTTTATCCCTATTATTACATGGATTTGATTATGTTGTGATGGAAATATTTTTATGAATTCCTTTATCTTATATGAATTGTTTTATGATGTCATGTTGTTTAAGAATTCCATTTTTATTACATGGGTTACGCTATGATGTATGGTTTATGATTATGTGGCACACATAAGAAATGATTCATTATAAGATGGGTGGGACCTATATCTCCCTCCAATGCATTGGGTAAAGATTTTATATCTCATGAGATAGACATGGTTGGAACGGTAGGTTATACCGGTTCAGTGAAACAGGACTGGAACGAGGGTGACTCGATTCAGAAAGGGACTTTGTCCACTAAGATAGTCTTGGCAATGAGTCTTGACTAACAAGAAATGATTCTCTATGATTATGTGTGTATGCCACTAAGTTTCAGGTTTTAAGTTATGATTATTGGGATTACATTTCACTTCTATGATTTATCCCATGTTATGATATTATGAGCTCTTTTGCAGGTTAAGATTTCCAAAATCTATGTTCTTATGTATATGATGTGATTGATATTTCTTTTGTTTACCCTTACTGAGCATTTGAGCTCACCCTTTTATGTTTTCTTTTCCCCAGGATATAAATAAAGGTTTTAGGTATAAAAAAATAAGATCTTTATGGGAGATGTTGAAGATCTTTCACCAGGATTAGAAGATTATATTCCGAGTTTCCAAAGACACTAAACTATTACGATCCTTGTGTGTGTGTTTTTGTTATGTACTAAGTTTTCCGCAAAAGTAATGTAATGTCAATGTACGTTAAGCTTCGGGTCTCTACAACGTGCATGTGCATATGCGTGTGCATGGTATAAATAACAAATAATAATGCATGTGCATGTGCATATGCCTACGCATTTGCATGTGAATGATAATAAATAATAAATAATAAATAATAACGCATGTGAATTGCATGTGTATGTGCTTGTGCATTTGAAAGATAATAAATAATAAATTATAATGCACATACAAGTTCAGGTGCATGTTCATGGTAGTAAACAATAAATAATAACCATGTCCACATGAATGTTCATTTGAATGTGATTGATAATAAATAATAAATAATAACACATGTGATAATAGAATAATGCACATGCATTGCGTGTGCACACTAATACAAAAACAGCCTTTATTAGCACTAGAAAAGTGCATTAACAGTGCCAAAAAAAGTGCTGTTAATCAAGGCGAGGATATAGGGGGTCACTTTTATCAGCGCTTAGAAAAGCGCTGATAAAGTCATCTTTTATATGCACTTATAAAAAGCACTGATAAAAGTCAAAAAAATAAAATATATTTATATAATGCGGCGGGGGGGGGGGGGCTTTAACATCGCTTGAACCTCCCTTTATCAGTGTTAGGCGGACCCCACTCAATCTCTACCACGCGCTGCCCTTCCCACGCATCCCCCACACGCGCACACCTCCTTGCTTCCACCTAAACTCGAACCCATGACCTCCCCCCATGCGTGCCTGCACCTTTACCACTAATCCATTTCGTATTTTTCACTATTTAAAGATATATCTATTTATTTATATATATAGTTATATTTATTCATATATTAAAATAGATTCATATTAATATAAATATATTTAGTTATATTAATACATATATATTTATTCATATATTAGTATATATATATTTATTTTTATATTAATATATATTTATAAGATTAGTTTTAAATACATTTATAAAATATGTTTTTTATGAGTGTTTTTGTAAATAAATAAATACATACATATATAACACACACACAGAGACACACACACACACACACACAGATACACACACACACACACACATACACATATATATTTATGAATAAATAAATATATATGTGCATTTGAAAATCCATAGAATTATAAAATGACTATAACTTCTAATCTAGAAGCTCGTTTCAATTCCACAACCAGTCCAATCGAATAAAATTAAACAATATTCGATATGATATGATGTACAGGCCTAAGAGACATTCAGATCAAAAGTTATACTTGTTTGAATGTTAACAAATTGTGGCATCACGACTAAAGCCACTAACAATGCTACCTAAACGCTAGAATTTCTACTAAAACCCAAAAAATGATTCAAACCCAAAAATGCATCAATCCCCCAAAAAATGATAAAATAACCCCAATAAAGCATAAAGATCCAAACATAACCATAAAACCCAAAAAAATGCATAAAACACCAAACAACTCAAACAAACCGTAACAAACCCAAAAAACCCTAACAAACTCGAACAACCACTAATAACCCCTAAATATAACTAATAAACCCTAATAACCCCCAAAACCTACTATTAAACCCTAAAAACACTAATAAACACTAATAAATCGTAATAACAAGTAATAAACCCTAAAAAACACTATTAGACCCTAACAAATGCTACAAAAGCCCCGAACCCCTTATATAAAATAAAAAATACTATTAAACCATAATAAATCCTAATAATCACTAAAAACCCTAACAAACCCGACAAAATGCTACATAAACCTCCAAATTGTAGCCTACAAAACTATACAGGCCACTAATAAACTGTAACAAACCCTAATAACCACAAAATAAATCGTAACAAAATGTAACAACCCCAAATAAATTGTAACAAATCCTAACAATGCCAAATAATTCATAACAAACTGAAACAAACCATAAAACCCCCTACTAAACCGTAATAAACCCTAACAAAGCATAATAAACCCTAATAAATCGTAATAAACCAAAATACATGTTACTAAACCCTAATAAATAAAAGAAACCCTAATAAGGATTTATAAATCCAAAATAACCTTAAAAAGGTTGATAAACCCTAGAAAAAGCTATTAATGCCTACAAAAGCCCAATAAAACCCTAATATACAATAAAAAATTCTAATAAACTGTAACAAATACTAAAGAACACTAATAAACCCTAAAGAACCGTAATAAACCCTAAAGAACCATATTAAGTTCTAAAGAAAACTAAAAAACCGAACGAACGCAAAAAAATGCTAAACCACATTATATAAACCGATAAAACCACTATAATACCCAAAAAACCCCTAAAACACACTAAAAACCCAAACAACCCCAATCAATCACAAAAAAACAAATAAACCCATAAAACCCACCCTGAAACCTTTAAAAATCCATCAGATACCATAAAAAACCTAAAAACATGTTAACAACCCTTAAAAACCTTAAAAAACACTACAAACCATAAACAACCATTAAAACCTTGAAAAAGGATTCAAATAGATACATAAACCCTAAAAATGTTACATAAACCCTAAAAAATGCAATAAAAAGCCAAAAAATGCAACATAAACCACAAAACGCATCATAAATAGAAAAAACTCTACATAAACCCAAAAAAATCTACATAAACCCTAAAAGCACTACATAAACCCAAGAATAGTAACATAAACCCTAAAAAACACACCATAAACAATAAAAAATGCAACATAAACATTTAAAAGGCTACATAAAACCTAAAAACAAAATATAAACCCTAAATACATCCCATGAACCCTAAAAATGTTACATAAAACCTATAAAATGAACCATAAATGCTACATCTCTCCTAAAACGCTACATAAACCCAGAAAACACTACATAAACCCTAAAAAATGCTACATTAAACCTAAACAATAAACACACAAAATAAACCCTAAAAACGTTACTTAAACCCTAAAAATGAAACATAAAATCTAAAACCACTAACTAAACTCTAAAAACAATACATAAACACTAAAATTGCTACATAAACTCTAACAATGCTACACAAACCCTAAAAAATGCAACAAAAACCCAAAAGACGCTTTAAAACCCTCAAAAAATATTAAACCCTAGTATACCATAATATAAAAAATTAAACCCTAATAAAACCCGAATAAACTCTAATAATCCTTAAAAACGCCTTATAATCCCTAAAATACTAAGAAACTCTACTCAACCATAATAAAACCCCAAAAATACCTAATAAACACTAATAAATGATAATAAAACCTAATAAACACTAAAAACACGTTGAGAAAACCTAAAAAACCCTAACCAACCCTAATAGACATTAATAAACACTATTAAACCTTAACAAACCCCAGAAAACCCTAAAAATCCCTAATAAAACATAAATAAATCCAAATAAACACTACTCAACCCTAACAAACCATAACACACCCTAATAACCCCTAATAAAACCCTATAAAACCCTAATATATAAAAAATGCTATTATACCTTAAAAAATCCCTAGAAACCTTGATAAACTCCAATATAACCTAATAAACCCTAAAAACGCTCACAAAAAATAAAAAAATGAACAGAAATAATAAAAATGTGCTATATTACCTAAAAAGGCCTAAAAACACTAATATAAAATAATAAAGACAAAAAATGCTAATATACCTTAAAAATCCCCAGAAACCCTAACAAACCATAATAAACTCTAATATAACCAAACAAACCCTGAAATGCTCACAAACAAAAACAAAACGTTCACAAACATTAAAAACACTCTATATAATCTAAAAAGACTAACAAACACTAATATAACCTAATAAAACAAAAAAACTAATAAACCCCTAACAAACCCTAATAAACCATAAAAATCCCTAATAAACCGTAATAAAAATGAATAAACCCTAGTAAAAACCTAATAAAACCCTAAAAATACCTTCTCAAAACTAATAAACATTGACACACCATAAAAAACCTAATAAAACCCAACTAAACCCAATAAACAAAAAAACACAAGCAAACCATTAAAAAGACCTAGAAACCCTGATAAACCGCAATAAATTAACATAAAAGCTAATAAAACTTTAAAAATTCTCAAAAACACTAAAAACATGCTAATAACACCTAAAAATTCATTACAACCGCTCATATATGTTAACAAAAACTAAGAAACACTCATATACCCTAATTAAAACACTAACAAACACTAATAACCCTAAAAATCCCTAACAAACCCTAATAAACCGTACTCAACCCTAATAAACCCTAATAAAACCTTAAAGATAACGACTCATCCCTAATAAAACCCTAAAAATACCTACTCATTATGAATAAACCTTAACACACCATAATAAACCATAATAAACCCCACTAAACCCTAAAAAATGTAAATATACCATTAAAAATCCCTATAACCCCTAATAAATGCTAATAAAACCTAACAAAGATTAAAAGCGCTAATAAACCCTAATAAACCCTACTAAACACTAAGAAAACTCTAATATACCCTCCTAAAAATTAATAAACAATAATGAGCCATAATAAACCCTAATAAATTCGAAACACACCCAAATATATCACAATATGCCCTAATAAACATAACCCAGTCCTAATAAAACCCTAAAAAACCTAATAAACCCTAATAAACCATGACACGCCTTAATCAACCCTAATAAAATCCGAATAACCCCCACCAAACCCTAAAAATGCCAATATACCATTAAAAACACTAACTAACCATAATAAATGTTAATAACACCTAAAAATCCTAAAAAATGATAGTAAAACCTAGAAATACCTCTAATAATAATAGTAGTAATAACACAAGTGGATGTGAATATGCATGTCCATGGTTTAAATAATAAATCATAATGAAAATGCATGTGCATATGCATGCGCATTTTCATGGGAATGATAATAAATAATAAATTATAAATAATAACGCACGTGAATTACATGTGCTTGTGCATGTGAATGTGCATGGTAAAAAACAATAAATAATAACAATGTCCACATGAATGTACATTTTCATGCGAATGATAATAAATAATAAATAATAACACATATGATATTAGAATAACGCAAGTGCACTGCGTGTGCATGTGCATGAGAATAAATAATAATAACACATGTGATAACCGAATAACGCAAGTGCATTGCATTTTCATGTGCATGGTAATAAATAATATATAATAACACACATGTATGTGCATTTATATGTAATGATAATGATAATGACGCATGCACGTACATGGTAATAAATAATAAATCACAACACACGTACATGTGCATTTGTATTTGTTGATACAAACAACAACAACAACAACAACAACAATAATAATAATAGAATAACTCAAGTGCATTGCATGTGAACGTTCATAGTAGTAAATAATAAATAAATAATAGTAAATAAGAATTCACATGCATGTGCATGTGCATTTACATTTGATAATAATATTAATAATACTAATTGTAATAAAAATAATTATAATAACGCATGCACGTGCATGGTAATAAATAATAAATAACAACGTACATGCAAGTGGAACTTCATGTGATAATGATAATAACAATTATAATGATAATAATAATAATAATAATTGTGCTAATAATAATAAAAATAACAAAAAAATAATACAAGTGCATTGCATGTGTACGAGCATGAGAATAAATAATAATAACAGATGAGATAATAGAATAACACAAGTGCATTGCATTTTCATGTGCATGGTAATAAATAATATATAATAACATCCGTGTATGTGAATTTACATGTAATGATAATGATAATGATTCATGTACGTACATGGTAATAAATAATAAATAACAACACACATGCATGTTCATTTGTATTTGATGATACAAACAACCACAACAACAACAACAATAATAATAGAATAACACAAGTGCATTGCATGTGCATGTGCATAGCAGTAAATAAATAATAAATAATAGTAAATAAGAAGGCACATACATGTGCATGTGCATTTACATTTGATAATAATATTAATAATACTAATTTTAATAATAATAATAACAACGCAAGCACGTTCATGGTAATAAATAATAAATAACAATGCACATGCATGTGTATTTGCATGTGATAATGATAATAATAATTATAATAATAAATATAAATATAATAAAAACTATGATAATAATAATTATGATAATAAAAGAATAATACAAGTGAATTTCATATGCACGTGCATGGTAATAAATAATAAATAATAATGCACGTGCATCTGCATTTGCATGTGATGATAATATTAATAACTGCAATAGTAGTAGTACCAATGCATGTGATAAGAGAATATTACGTGTGCATTACATGTGCACGTGCATCATAATAATTAATAACGACCGTTCGTTGCATTTGCCTGTGATGATGATGATGATGATAATAATAATAATAATAATAATAATATTAATAATAACAACGCATGTGATAATAGAATAACGCAGGTGCACTGAAGGTGCGTGTTTATGTATTTGCATGTCATGATAATAACAATAACAACAACAATAGTAACAAAAACCACAATAATAATAATAACAAAAATAATAACAACATATGTGATAATAAAATAACATGTGTGCCTTGCATGTGCATGTGCATGGTAATTAAAAATAAAAAATAATACACATGAATTTGCATGTGCATGTGCATGAGATGATAATAATAATAATAACAGTAATAATATTAATATTAATAATAACAACAACACATGTGATTATAGAATAATGCACGTGCATTGCATGTGCAATTCATGATAATAAATAATAACTCATAGGGAACGTGATGATAATAATAACAATAATAGTAATATTAATAATAATACCGCATGTGACAATAGAATAAAGCACATGTATTGAATGTGCACATGTATGGTAATAAATAACAATGCATGTGCATTTGAATTTGCATTTGATGATAATAACAACAATAACTATAATAGTAATAATAACAAAAACAATAAAAATGCATGTGATTATAGAATAATGCAGGTGCATTGAGTGTGTGCGTGCATGGAAATAAATAATAACGGTTGTGCATGTGCATTTTCATGTGATGATAATAATAATAATAATAATAATATTATTATTATTATTAATAACAACAAGGAAAAAAACATATGCATGTGCATGGAAATAAATAATAAATAATAAATAATAACACATGTGCATCTGCATTTGCATGTGACGATAATAATAATAATAGTAATAGTAATAACAATAATGATAATGATAATAATGATAATGATAATAATGATAATAATAACGTGTGTGATAATAGAATTACACACGTCCTAACAAACCCTAACTAAACCTAACAAACCCTAACAAACCCTAACAAACCCTAACAACCACTAATAACCCCTAAGAACCAATAATATACCCAAATAACACCTGAATCCCACTCTTAAACCCTAAAACCCTAATAAACACTAATAAATCATAATAACCTGTAATATACCCTAAAACCCCTATTAGACTCTAATAAATGCTACAAAAGCCCTAAAACCCCAAATATACAATAAAAACACTATTTAACCATAATAAATCCTAATCATCATTAAAACCCCTAACAAACCTGACAAAACCCTACAAAAACCACCAAATAATAGCCTAGAAAACCCTACAACCCAATAATAAACCCTAATAACCCCATAATAAATCGTAAAAAACCCTAACAACCCCAAATAAATCATAACAAATCCTAACAATGCCAAATAAATCATAAAAAACTAAAACAAACCATAACAAACCCCTAATAAATAGCAATAAACCCTAAAAAAGCATAATAAACCCTAATAAATCGTAATAAATGCAAATACACATTAATAAACCCTAATAAATAAAATAAACCATAAGAAACCCTAATAAATCGTAAATAACCCTAAAAAGGTTGATAAACCCTAAAAAAGCTATTAATGCCTACAAAAGCCCAATAGAACACTAATATACAATAAAAATTGATAATAAACCATAAAAAATCCTAAAGAACACTTATAAACCCTAAATAACCCTAATAAACCTTAAAGAACCATAATAAACTCTAAAGAACACTAGAAAACCCTAAAAACACAAAAAACGCTACAACACATTACATAAACCCTAAAAACCACTAAAATACCCAAACAAACCCTAAAACACACAAAAAACCCTAGCAACCCCTATCAATCCTGAAAAAACAAATTAACCCTTAAACCCCCACCCCCCCAAAACCATAGAAACCCCATCAAATACCATAAAAACCATAAATACCTGTTAATAACCCTTAAAACCCCTAAAAACCACTACAAACCATAAAAAACCATTAAAACCCAAAAAAGGCAACAAATAGATACATAATCCAAAAAAATGTTACATGAACCCTAAAAATGCTACATAAACCACGCAACATAAACCCAAAAAACGCTACATAAACCCAAAAAACGCTACATAAATCCAAAACACACTACATAAACCCTAGAACCGTAACAGAAACCCTAAACAACGCAACATAAACATTAAAAAATGCAACATAAAACCTAAAAACACAACATAAACCCTAAAAACACTACATGAACCCTAAAAATGTTACATAAGCCCTAAAAAATGCAACATACACACTATATCACCGCTAAAATGCTACATAAACCCAGAAAACGCAACATAAACCCTAAAAATATGCTACATAAAACCTAAACCTTAAACATGCTATATAAACACGAAATATGTTACATAAACCCTAAAAAATGAAACGTAAAACCTAAAACCAATAACTAAACCCTAAAAGCGCAACATAAACACTAAAAATGCTATATAAACTCAAACAACGCTACACAAACACTAAAAAATGCTACAAAAACCGTAAAGACGCTTCAAAACCCAAAAAAATATTAACACCCTAATATACCATAATATAAAAAATTAAACACTAATAAACCCCTAAGAAACCAATAAAAATCCCTAAAAACACCATTTAATCCCTAAAAACCCTAAGAGACTCTAATTAACACTAATGAAAACCCAAAAATACCTAATAAAAACTAATAAATGATAATATAAACTAATAAACCCTAAAAACAGGTTAAAAAAACCAAAACAACCCTAACCAACCCTAATAGAAACAAATAGACACTAATAAACCATAATAAAACCCAAAAACATCAAAACAATCCCTAATAAACCATAAATAAATCCAAATAAATCCTACTCAACCCTAACAAACCCGAACACACAATAATGACCCCTAATGAAACCCTACAAAACCCTAATAACAAAATCAAATGCTAGTATAACTTAGAAAATACCAATAAACCTTGATAAACTCTAATATAACCTAATAAACCCTAAAAACGCTCACAAACAATAAACAAATGATCAAAAACAATAAAAACATGCTATATTACCTAAAAATACCTAAAAACACTAATATAACCTAAAAAAGACAAAAAACACTAATATACCTTAAAAATCCATTAAAACAATAATAAACCATATTAAACTCTAATATAACCTATGAAACACTAAAATGCTCGAAAAAAAAAACAAAACTCTCACAAAAAATAAAAAACACTATATTATCTAAAAGGTCTTAACAAACACTAATATAACATAATAAAACAAAAAACTTATAAACCCATAACAAACCCAAATAAACCCTAAAAATCCCTAATAAACCAAATTAAAAACTAATAAACCCTAATAAAACCCTAACAGAACCCTATAAATACCTCCTCGACCTTAATAAACCTAGACACAACATAATAAATCCAAATAAAACCCAACTAAACTCCAATAAACAAAAAAACACTAACAAACCATTAAAAAGCCATAGAAGCACTAATAAACCATAATAAAATCTAATAAAACCTAATAAACCATAAAAAGGATCAAAAACACTAAAAACAAGCTAACAAAACCTAAAAAGTCCTAACAACCCCACATATATATTAACAAAAACTAAAAAACACTCATATACCCTAATAAAAACAATAACAAACCCTAATACACTATACTCAAGCCTAATAGACCCTAACAAAACCGTAAAGATACCTACTCAACCCTAATAAATCCCTAAAAATACCTACTCAACCGTAATAAACCTTAACACAATATAATAAACAATAATAAATCCCACTAAACCCTAAAAAAAAGAAAATATACAATTAAAAATCCCCAAAAACCCTAATTAATTCCAATAAAAACTAACAAAGCTTAAAAGCACTAATAAACCCTAATAAATGATACTAAACCCTAAAAACCCCTAATATACGCTCTTAAGAATTAATAAACCATAATGAATAATAATAAACCCTAATAAATCCTAAACATGCCCAAATATACCATAATATATCATAATACACCCTAATAAACCCATCTCAATCCTAATAAAACCCTAAAAATACATAATAAACCCTAATAAAACTTAACACACCATAATAAACCCTAATAAAATCCTAATAACCCCCACCAGACCCTAAAAATGCTAATATACCATTAAAAACCCATAAAACCCTAACAAACCATAATAAATGTTAATAACACCTAAAAATTCTAAAAAATGCTAGTAAACCCTAAAATTTACCTCTAATAATAATAGTAGTAATAACGCACTTGCATGTGCATATTCTTGTGCATGGTTTCAATAATAAATCATAATACACGTGCATGTGTATATGCCTGTGCATTTTCATGTGAATGATAATAAATAATAAATTATAAATAATAATGCATGTTAATGACATGTGTATGTGCATGTGCATGTGAATGATAATAAATAATAAATAATAATGCAAATCCAAGTGCATGTGCATGGGCATGCGCATGGGCATGCACATGTGCATGGTAATAAAAAATAAATAATAACCAAGTCCACATAAATGTGCATTTTCATGTGAATGACAATAAATAATAATATATAACACTTGTGATAATAGAATAATGCACGTGCATTTCATGTGCACGTGCATGAGAATAAATAATAATAACACATGTGATAATATAATAACGCAAGTGCGTTGCATTTGCATGTGCATGAAAATAAATAATATATAATAACGCACATGCATGTGCATATACATGTAATGATAATGATAATGACACATGCACGTGCATGGTAATAAATAATATATAACAACCCACGTGCATGTGCTTTTTTATTTGATGATACAAACAATAATAATAATAATAATAATGATAATAATAATAATAGTAATAATTATAGAATAACGCAAGTGCATTTCATGTGCACGTGCATAGTAGTAAATAATAAATAAATAATAATAAATAAGAATGCACATGCATGTGCATGTGCATTTACATTTGACGATAATATTAATAATACTAATTGTATTAATAATAATAATAACGCATGCACATGCATGGTAATAAATAATAAATAACAACGCACATGCATGTGCATTTTCATGTGATAATGATAATAGTAATGATAATGATAATAATAATAATAATAATTGAGATAATAATAATAATAATAAAATAATAATACTAGTGCACTGCATATGCACGTGCATGGTAATAAATAAAAAATAATAACACACGTGCATCTACATTTGCAAGTGATTATAGTAATAATAATAGCAGTAGTAATAATAGTAGTAGCAGTGAGGATAATAGTAGTAGTACCAATGCATGTGATATTAGAATATTGCATTTCCATTACGTGTGCACATGCATGGTAATAAATAATAACGCCCATGCATTTCATTTGCAGGTGATGATGATAATAATAATAATATTAATATTAATATTAATAATAACAATGCATGTGATAATAGAATAATGCACATGCATTGAATTTGCATGTATGTGCATTCGCATGTGCATTTGCATGTGATGATAATAACAACAACAAAAACAACAACCACAATAATAATAATAACAATAATAATAACAACGCATGTGATAATAAAACAACGTGTGTGAATTGCATGTGAATGTGCATGGTAATAAAAATATAATAATACCACACGTGCATGTGCAAGTGCATGTGGATGAGATGATGATAATAATAATAATAACAGTAATAATAAGTTATAGTTATTTGAAAAAACAGCACACATGACCAAAATCCATGAAATTAGGTCTTGAAAAACCTAACACACCCTTAGAAACCCTAAAAAGCACAAAAGAAACCCTAACACACCCTTAGAAACCCTAACACACCCTAGAAAACCCTAAAAAGCACAAAAGAACCCCTGATACACCAGAAAGAACCCTAAATAACCCTAAAGAACCACTAAAGCCACTAACAATGCAACATAAACCAAAAAAATTTCTACAAAAAACCGAAAAATGCTTCAAAACCCGCAAAACGCAACAAAAACCCAAAAATGATAAAATAACCCTAACAAAGCATAAAAAATACAAACACACCCATAAAACCCAAAAAAATGAAGAAAATCCTGAACAACTCGAGCAAACAATAAAGAAACCCTAAAAACTCTAACAAAACCTAACATACCCTAAAAACCACTAATAACCCCTAAGAACCACTAATAAACCCAAATAAAACCTAAAACCCACTATTAAACCCAAAAACCCCTAATAAACACTAATAAATTGTAATAACCAGTAATAAACCCTAACAAACACTATTAGACCATAATTAACGCTACAAAATCCCTAAAACCCCTAACATACAATAAAAAACACAATTAAACCATAATAAACCCTAATAATCACTAAAAACCCTAACAAACCTGAAAAAACACTAAAAAAACCTCCAAATAATAGCCTACAAAACCCTACATCCCACTAACAAACCCTAACAAACCCTAATAACCCCAAAAAATTGTAACAAACCCTAAAAACCCGAAATAAATTGTAACAAATCTAAACAATGCCAAATAAATCGTAACAAACTGAAAAAAACCATAACAAACCCCTAATAAACTGCAAGAAACCCTAATAAATCATAATAAACCCTAATAAATCGTAATAAACCCAAATACACGTTACTAAACCCTAATAAATAAAATAAACCCTAATAAATCCTAAATAACCCTAAAAATGGTTGATAAACTCTAGAAAAAGCTATTAAAGCCTACAAAAGCCCAATAAGACCCTAATATACAATAAAAATTGCTAATAAATTGTAACAAATCCTAAAGAACACTAATAAACCCTAAAAATCCTAAAAACCCTAAAGAACCATATCAAACTCTAAATAACACTAAAAACCCTAAAGAACCCAAAAAACACTAAAAGACATTATATAAACCCTAAAAACCTCCATAATACCCAAACAAATCCTAAAACACAATAAAACACCCTAACAACACCTATCAATCCCAAAAACAACCATTAAAACCATAAAAAAGGCTTCAAATAGATACATAAACCCTAAAACGTTACACAAACCCTTAAAAATGTAACAAAAACCCCAAATATGTAACGTAAACCAAAAAACGCAACATAAACCCATAAAACACTACATAAACCCTGAAATCACTACATAAACCCCAGAACTACAACATAAACCCTAAAAAAACAACATAAACCAAATAAAATGCAACATAAACATTAAAAAATGCTATATAAAACCTAAATACACAATATAATCCGAAAAAAACTACAAGAACCCTAAAAACGTTACATAAACCCTAAAAGATGAAACATAAATGCAACAACAACCCTCAAACGCTACATAAACCGAAAAAACGCAACATAAACCCTAAAAAATGCTACATAAAACCTAAACCCTAAACACGCTACATAAACCCTAAAAACGTCACATAAACCCTAAAAATGATACATAAAATCTAAAACTGCTAACTAAACATAAAAACACTACAAAAACACTAAAAATACTACATAAAGTCTAATAACGCTACAAAAACCCTAAAAAATGCTACAAAAACCCTAAAGATGATTTAAAACCCTAAAAAATATTAAACGATAATATACCACAATATAAAAAATTAAACCCCAATAAACCCCTAATAAACTGTAATAATCCGTGAAACAACTTATAATCCCAAAAAACCCTAAGAAACTCTACTCAACCCTAATAAAACCACTAAAATACCTAATAATCCCTAATAAATGATAATAAAACATAATAAACTTTAAAAACATGTTATGAAAACCTAAAAAACCTTAACCAACCCTAATAGACATCAATAAACACTAATAAACCCTAATAAACCCCAAACTAACCGTAAAAGGCCTTATAAACCATAAATAAATCCAAATAAACACTACTCAACCCTAACAAACCTTATCACACCATAATAACCCCTAATAAAACCCTACAAAACCCTAATAAATAAAAAAATTCTAGTATACCTTAAAAATCCATAGAAATCCTTATCAACTCTAATATCACTGAATAAACCATAAAAAATATCACAGATAATAAAAAAATGAACACAAACAATAATAACGAGCTATATTACCTAAAAAGCCCTAAAACACTAATATAACCTAATAAAGACAAAAAAGCTAATATACTTTTAAAATCCATAGAAACCCTAATAATCCATAATAAACTCTAATATAACATAAGAATCCCTAAAAACGATCACAAACAAAAACAAAACACTCACAAACAATAAAAACAAGGTATATTATCTAAAAAGACCTAATAAGAACTGATATAACCTAATAAAACACAAAAAATAATAAACCCCTAACAAACACTAATAAACCATAAAAATCCCTAATAAACCCAAATAAAAACTAATAAACCCTAATAAAACCATATTAAATCCCTAAAAATACCTTCTCAACCCTAATAAACCTTGACACACCATACAAAACCAAATAAAACCCAACTAAACCCCAATAAACAAAAAAACCCAAACAAACCATTAAAAAGCCCTAGAATCCATAATAAACCATAATAAATTCAAATAAAAGCAAATAAACCAATAAAAATGCTCAAAAACACTAAAAACATGCAAATAAAACCTAAAAAGTTATAGTAACCCCTCATATATATTAACAAAAACTTCAAAACACTCATATACCCTAATAAAAACACTAACAAACCCTTGTAAACCCTAAAAATCCCCAACAATCCCTAATAAACCGTACTCAACCCTAAAAAACCCTAAAAAACCCTTAAAGATACTGACTCAACCCTAATAAAACCCTAAAAATACATACTCACCCTAATAAACCTTAACACACCATAATAAACCATAATAAACCCCACTAAACCCTAAAAAACCCAAATATGCCATTAAAAAGCCCTAGAACCCCTAATAAATCCTAATAAAACATAAAAAAGCTTAAAATATCTAATAAAATTGAATAAACACCATTAAACACTAAAGAACACTAATATACCCTCTTAAAATTAATAAACCATAATGAACCATAATAAACCCTAATAAATCCTAAACATACCCAAATATATCATAATATACCATAATATAACCTAATAAACCCAACTCAATCCTAATAAAACTCTAATAAACCTTGACACATCATAATAAACCTTAATAAAATCCTAATACCCCCCACCAAACCCTAAATAATGCTAATATACCATTAAAAACCCTAAAACCCTAACAAACCATAATAGTTGTTAATGACAACTAAAAATCCTAAAAAATGATAGTAAACACTATAAATACCTCTCATAATAATAGTTGTAATAATTCATGTGCATGTGCATATGCATGTTAATGGTTTAAATAATAAATCAATACGCACGTGCAGGTGCATATGCATGCACATTTGCATGTGAATGATAATAAATAAAAAATTATAATTAATAATGCATGTTAATTTCATGTGTATGTGCATGTACATGTTAATGATAATAAATAATAAATAATAACGCACATCCAAGTGCATGTGCATGTGCATGTGCATGGTAATAAACAATAAATAATAACAAAGTCCACATGAATGTGCATTTGTATGTGAATGATAATAAATAATAAATAATAACACATGTGATAATAGAATAACGCAAGTGCATTAGGTGTGAACGTGTTTGAGAATAAATAATAATAACACATGTGATAATAGAATAATGCAAGTGTATTGCATTTTCATGTGCATGGTAATAAATAATATATAAGAACACACGTGTATGTGCATTTACATGTAATCATAATGATAATGACACATGCCCATGCATGGTAATAAATAATAAAAAACAACGCACGTTCATGTGCATTTGTATTTGATGATACAACAACAAAAATAATAATAATAATAATAGAATAACGCAAGTGCATTCCATGTGCACATACATAGTAGTAAATAATAAATAAATAATATCAAATAAAAATGCACATGCATGTGCATGTTCATTTAAATTTGATAATAATATTAATAATACTAATTGTAATAATAATAAGAATAATAACGCATGCACGTGCATGGTAATAAATAATAAATAACAACACACATGCATGTGGATTTGTATGTGATAATGATAATGATAATGATAATGATAATGATAATGATAATGATAATAATAATAATAATAAATACTGTGATAATAATAATAATAATAATAATAAAAGAATAATACAAGTGCATTACATATTCACGTGCATAGTAATAAATAATAAATAATAACGCATGTGCATCAGCATTTCAATATGATGATAATAATAATAACAGTAGTAGTAGTAGTTATAACAGTAGTAGTACCAATGCATGTGGTAATAGAATATTGCATGTGCATTACATGTGCACGTGCATGGTAATAAATAATAACGCGCATGCATTGCATTTTCTTGTGATGATAATGATGATGATGATGATAATAATAATATTATTATTAATTTTAATAATAACAATGCATGTGATAATAGAATAACGCGCGTGCATTGAAAGTGTGTGTTGATGTATTTTCATGTACATTTACATGTGCATTTGAATGTGCATTTGCATGTGATGACAAAAACAACAACAACAACAACCACAATAATAATTATAACAATAAGAATATCCACATATGTTATAATAAAATATCATGTGTGCATTGCATGTGCACATGCATGGTAATATAAAATAAATAATAATGCACGTGCATGTGCATGTGCATGTGCATGAGATGGTAATAATAATAATAATAATAATAATAATAATAATAACAACAACTCATGTGATAATAGAATAACGCACCTGCATTGTATGTGCAGTGCATGATAATAAATAATAACTCATAGCACACATGATAAAAATAATAATAGTAATAGTAATATTAATAATAATAGTGCATGTGATAATAGAATAATGCACATATATTGAATGTGTGTGTCTATGGTAATAAATAATAACACATGTGCATTTTCATTTGCATTTGATGATAATAACAATAATAACAATAATAGTAACAATGAGAATAAAAATAAAAATGCATGTGATAATTGAATAATGTAGGTGCATTGCATGTGCGCGTGCATAGTAATAAATAATAACGGACGTGCATGTACATTTGCATGTGACGATAATAATAATAATAATAACAACAACAACAACATATGCACATGCATGGAAATAAATAATATATAATAAATAATAAATAATAACGCATGTGCGTCTACATTTTCATGTGATGATAATAATAATAATAATAACAATAATGATAATTATAATAATCATATTTATAATAATGATAATGATAATAATGATAATAATAACGTGTGTGATAATAGAATAACACACATCCTAACAAACCCTAACAAAACCTAACAAACACTAACAACCACTAATAACCCCTAAGACCCCCTAATAATCCCAAATAACACCTGAAACCCACTATTAAACCCTAAAACCCTGATAATCACTAATAAATCATAATAATCTATAATAAACCCTATTAGAAACTAATAAATGATACAAAAACCCTAAAACCCCTAATATACAATAAAAAACACTATTGAACCATAATAAATCCTAATAATCACTAAAAACCCTAACAAACCTGACGAATCACAACAGACCCCACCAAATAATAGCCTACAAAACCCTAAAACCCGCTAATAAACCCTAAAAAACCCTAATGACCCCATAATAAATCGTAACAAACCCTAACAACCCCAAATAAATCATAACAAATCCTAACAACTCCAAATAAATCGTAACAAACTGAAAAAACCATAAAAAACCCCTAATAAACCTCATTAAACCCTAACAAATCATAATAAACCCTTATAAATTGTAATAAACCCCAATACACATTAATAAACCCTAATAAATAAAATAAACCATAAGAAACCCTAATAAATCCTAAATAACCTTAAACAAGGTTGATAAACCCTAGAAAAAGCTATTAATGCCTACAAAAGCCCAATAAAACCCTAATATACAATAAAAAATGCTAATAAACCGTAAAAAATACTAAAGAACGCTAATAAACCCGAAAGAACTCTAATAAACCCTAAAGAACCAAAATAAACTCTAAAGAACACTAAAAAACCCTAAAGAACACAAAAAACACTAAAACACATTACATAAACCCTTAAAACCACTATAATACCCAAACAAACCATAAAACACACTAAAAACCCTAACAACCCCTATCAATCCCGAAAAAACAAATAAACCCTTAAAAATCCCCAAAAAACCATTGGAAACCCATAAAATACCATAAATACCATAAACACCCATTAAAAACCCTTAAAACCCCTAAAAACCACTACAAACAATAAACAAACATTAAAAACCTAAAAAGGAAACAAATAGATACATAATCCTGAAAAATGTTACATAAACCCTAAAAATGTGACATAAACCCTAAAAATGAAACATAAACACAAAAAACACAACATATACCCAAAAAACGCTACATAAACCCAAAAAACACTACATAATCCCTAGAACCATAACCTAAACCCTAAACAACGCAACATAAATATTAAAAACGCTACATAAATAATAAAAACACAACGTAAACCCTAAAAACACTACATGAACCCTAAACACATTACATAAAACCTAAAAAATGAAACATAATTGCTATATCTCTCTTAAATACACTACATAAACCTAGAAAACGCAACATAAACCCTAAAAAATGCTACATAATACCTAAACCATAACAACGCTACATATACCCTAATAAATGCTACAGAAAACCTAAAATAGCTAACAAAACCCTAAAAGCACTACATAAACACTAAAAATGCTACATAAACTCAAACAATGCTAGAAAAATACTAAAAAATGCTACAAAAACCCTGAAGACGCTTCAAAACCCTCAAAAATATTAAACACTAATATACCATAATATAAAAAATTAAACCCTAATAAACCCCTAACAAACTCTAATAATCCCTAAAAATGCCTTATAGTCCCTAAAAATCCTAAGAGACTCTACTCAACTGTAAAAAACCCCCAAAATACCTAACAAACCCTAATAAATTCTAATAAAACCTAATAAACCCTAAAAACACGTTAAGAAAACCTAAAAAACCCTAACCGACCCTAATAGAAACTGATAAACACTAATAAACCGTAATAAACCCCAAAACCCTAAAAATCACTAATAAACCATAAATAAGTCGAAATAAGACCTACTCAACCCTAACAAACCTTAACACGCCATAATGACCCTAAATAAAACCCTACAAAACCCTAATAACGAAAACAAATGCTAGTATACCTTAAAAATCCCTAGAAACTGTGATAAACTCAAATATAGCCTAATAAACCCTAGAAACACTCACAAACATTAAAAAATGATCACAAATAATAAAAACACACTATATTACCTAAAAAGACCTAAAAACACTAATATAACCAAATAAAGACAAAAAACGCTAATATACCTTAAAAATCCCTAGAAACCAAAATAAACCCTAATAAAATCTAATATAACCTAAGAAACCCTAAATATGCTCACAAACAAAAACCCAACGCTCAAAAACAATAAAAAATGCTATATTATATAAAAATACTTAACAAACACTAATATTACTTAATAAACCAAACAAAACTAATAAACCCCTAACAAACCCTAATAAACCCTAAAAATCGATAATAAAACCTAATAATAACTAATAAACCCTAATAAAACCCTAATAAAACCTTAAAAATACCTTCTCAAACCAAATAAACCTTGACACACCATAATAAAACCTAATAAAACCCAACTAAACCCCAATAAACAGAAAAACGCAAACAAACCATTAAAAAGCACTAGAAACCCTAATAAACCATAACAAATTCTAATAAAACCTAATAAACCATAATAAAATGCGCAAAAACACTAAAACCACGCTAATAAAACCTAAAAAGTGCTAACAACCCCTCATATATATTAACAAATACTAAAAAACACCCATATACACTAAAAATTATAGTAATAAGGCACATGCATGTGCATATGCATGTGCATGGTTTAAATAATTAATCATAACGCACGTGCATGTGCATATGCTTGCACATTTTCATGTGAAGGATAATAAATAATAATGCATGTGAATTGCATGTGTATGTGCATGTGCATGTGAATGATAATAAATAATAACGCACATCCAAGTGCATGTGCATGTGCATGTGCATGTGCATGTGCATGGTAATAAACCATAAATAATAACAAAGTCCACATGAATGTGCATTTGCATGTGAATGATAATAAATAATAAATAATAACACATGGGATAATAGAATAACACCAGTGCATTTCATGTGCACGTGCATGATAATAAATATTAATAACACATGTGATAATAGAATAACGCAAGTGCATTGCATTTTCATGTGCATGGTAATGAATAATATATAATAACGCACATGTGTGTGCATTTATGTGTAATAATAATGATAATGACACATGCACGTGAAGGTTAATAAATAATATTAAAAACCCACGTGCATGTGCATTTTTATTTGATGATACAAACAACAACAACAAAAAGAAGAAGAATAATAATAATAATAATAATAATAATAATAATAATAGAATAATGCAAGTGTATTTCATGTGCATGTGTATTTACATTTTATGATAATATTAATAATACAAATTGTAAAAATAATAATAATAACGCATGAACATACATGGTAAAAAATAATAAATAACAACACACATGCATGTTCATTTGAATGTGATAATGATAATAATAATGATAATGATAATAATAATAATAATAATAATAATAATAATAATTGTGATAATAATATTAAAAATAAAAGAATAATACAAGTGCATTTCATATGCACGTTCATGGTAATAAATAATAAATAATAACGTACGTGCATCTACATTTTCATGTGATGATAGTAATAATAATAGCAGTAATAATAATAGTAGTAGTGGTGGTGATAATTGTAGTAGTACCAATGCATGTGATAAAAGAATATTGCATGTGCATTTCGTGTGCATGTGCATGGTAATAAATAATAACACCAGTACATTGCATTTTCATGTGATGATAATGATGATGATGATAATAATAATAATAATAATAACAACAACACATGTCATAATAGAATAAAGAAATTACATTGAATATTCGGGCATGTGCGTTCGCACGTGCATTTTCATGTGATGATAATAACAATAACAACAACAACAACAACCACAATAATAATAATAACAATAATGATAACAATGCATGTGATAATAAAATAACGTGTGGACATTGCATGTGCACGTGCATGGTAATAAAAATATAATAATAACGCACATGCATGTGCATGTGAATGTGGGTGAGATGATGATAATAATAATATTAAGAACAGTAAAAATTGGTTATAGTTGTTTTAAAAAATAGCAGACAGGACAAAAATTCTAGAAATGGGGTTTCGAAAAAACTAAGAAACCATAGAGTCATTGAAAAAGTCATAACATCTTCTTCGGGTGTCCATTTCCAATCTATGAATAGTCAAACTGAATCTCATGGAACGAACTATGATAAAAACAGGTGACAGAGGCCGAACAGACACACAGATCCGAAGTTATTACCATTTTAAGAAAAATTTGACAGGGATCCGTACATGGAAATGGAGTTTTGGAGGCCTTGTTATGGGTTTCTGGGATTTGAGGGTCTCAAACATGACTGAGCTATGTTCAAGTCATCCTTATGCATATATCTCTTTGCTACATTCGATTTGATATGTGGTAGAGCCCAAATGGACAACCGGAGTGAAAGTTATGGCCATTTGAAGTTGGAGTTTTTTGGAGTGGTATAACTAATATATCGTATATTTCATTGATCTTCTCATAGTTTCTACTAAACTTGGTCCTCATTCATCTCACGAGATTCGATTAGACTAGTCACAGCCCTCAAATAGACACCTGAAGGAGATGATCTGCCTATTTTAGTGAGTTGGAGGTTTGTTAGGTTTTTATGCCCTAGGAGAGTTGCTCAATTTAAAACGACCATAACTTATACTAAGTGTGTTAATTTTGGCTCTACCAAATATCAAATCAAATATTGTGAAAAGATACACACTCTGGTTACCACTGGAACCCTTTCTGACATTCTTCAACCCCCAAAAGACCAAAAATCTTTTTGGATGGTCAAAAGATTGGATTCTGGTGTTCATTTTGAAATATCTTCTCATATGGGTGTCCGTTTTGCCTCTACCACATATCAAATCGAATCTTGGTACTAGACCTACACTCCTATAATCACTAAAGCACCTTCTCACATCCTTGAAGGCCCAAAAACGTACTTACACCCTCTAAAAGATCATAACTTCTACTCCGGGAGTCCATTTTGCCTCTACCATATATCAAATCGAAGCTTTCCACTAGATCTACATATGTGTGACCAATAGGAACACCTTATCACATTCTATGAGTCCCAACAGGTTCTTATGTCTTCCAAATGACCATAACTTCTACTTTGGGTGTCTGTTTCACCTCTACCACATATAAAATTGAAGCTTGCGACTAGATCTACACATCTGTGACATCCATGAACAACTAAATAACCATAACAAACAATGAATAACCCCATGAACACTAAAAACCATTTACAATCATGAAAAACAGTAACAAACCCTGAAAAAACCCTAACAAACACTAACAAACCCTAACAAACCCTAACAAACACCAAAAACCCCTAAAAACATAACAAATCTAAAAGACCCTAACTAAGCCAAACAAGCCCTAACAAACCCCAAGAAGCACTAAGAAACCCCCATAAACCCAAAAAACCGGAAGAAACCCTAAAAACCCCATATGAAACCATAATAAACTCCAAAAAACCCTAAGAACCCAAGAAAAACCCTAAGCAAACCTATGGAACACAAAAACACCCTTAGAAACCCTAACACACCCTTAGAAACCCTAACATGCCCATAGAAACCCTAGAACCCCCTTAGAAACCCCAACACACCCATAGAAACCCTAACACAACCTTAAAAACCCTTAGAAACCATAACACAACCTTAGAAACCCTAAAACGCCCATAAAACCCCTAACCCGCCCTTAGAAACCCTAACACACCCTTAAAAACCCTAAAAAAACCTTAGACACCGTAAATCACTCTAATAAGCACTAATAAATCCTAACAAACCCTACTAATCAATAATAAACCCTAATAAACCCTAAAAAACACTAAATCCCACTACTAAACCCTAATAAATACTAGTAAATCGCAATAAACCATAAAACCCTATTAGACCCCAATAAAAGCTACAAAATACCTAAAAACCCAAATATACAGAAAAAAATCTATTAAACAATATAAAACGAAAATATTCACACAAAAACCCTAACAAACATGGAAAAACCTGAATAACCCTAAAAACCCTAAAAACCCAAAAAACCCCAAAACCCAAAAAACCCTAAAAAACCCAAAAAACCCTAAAAAATCATAAAAACCCTAAAAAACCCCTAAAAACCCCTAAAACCCCTAAAAATGTGAAAAAACTGAAAAAACGTGAAAAAAAACCTAAAAAACCTCAAAAACCCTAAAAACCCGATGCTAAAATAGCCCTAACAAAGCATAAAAAAAATCCAAACACACCCATAAAACCCAAAAAATGCATAAAACCCCTAACAACTCAAACAAACCACAACAAACCCTAAAAACCCTAGAAAAACCTAACAAACCCTAACAGCCACTAATAACCCATATGAACCACTAATAAACCCTAATAACCCCTAAAACCCACTATTAAACCCTAAAAACCTTAATAAACACTAATAAATTGTAATAACCTGTAATAAACCCTAATAAATTCTATTATACCCTACTAAAAACTAGAAAATCCCTAAACCCCTAATATACAATAAAACACTATTAAACCATAATAAACCCTAATAATCACTAAAAACCCTAACAAACCTTACAAAATGCTACAAAAACGTCCAAATAATAGCCTACAAAACCCTACAACCCACTAATAAACCCTAACAAACCCCAATAACCCCAAAATAAATCGTAACAAACCCTAACAACCCCAAATAAATCGTAAAAAATCCTAACAATGCCAAATAAATCGTAACAAACTGAAACAAACCCCTAATAAACCACAATAAACCCTAACAAATAATAATAATCCCTAATAAATCGTAATAAACCCAAATACATGTTAATAAACCCTAATAAGTAAAATAAACCCTAATAAACCCTAATAAATCTTATATAATCCTAAAAAGGTTGATAAACCATCAAAAATCTTTTAATGCTTACAAAATCCCAATAAAACCCTAATATACAATAAAATTCTAATAAACTGTAACAAAACCTAAAGAACACTAATAAACCCTAAATAACCCTAATAATCTTTAAAAACCATATTAAACTCTAAAGAACACTAAAAACCCTGAAGAACCCAAAAAATGCTAAAAACATTGTATAAACCCTAAAAAATGCTACAATACCCAAACAAACCATAAAACACACTAAAAAACCATGAAAACCCCTATCAATCCCCCCAAGAAAATAAACCCATAACCCCCCCCCAAAACCATTAAAAAGCCATCAGATACCATAAAAACCATAAACACCTGTTAACAACCCTTAAAAACCCTAAAAAACTAAAAACCATAAACAACCATTAAAACTATAAAAAGGATTATAATAGACACATAAACCCTAAAAAGGTTACATAAACCCTTAAAAATGCAACAAAAACCCAAAAAATGAAATATAAACCATAAAACACAACATAAACCCAAAAACGCTACATAATCCCTAAAATCACTACATAATCCCTAGAAATATAACATAAACCCTAAATAAAAAAACATAAACCCTAAAAACACAACATCAATATTAAAAAAGGCAACATAAAACATTAAAACACAATGTAAACCCTAAAAACACTACATGAACCCAAAAAACGTTACATAAACCCTTAAAATGCATCATAAATGCTACATCACCCCTAAAGACACTACATAAACCCAGAAAACGCAACATAAACCCTAAAAAATGCTACATAATACCTAAAACCTAAACCCGATACATAAACCGTAAAAACGTTAAATAAACCCTAACATGATATATAAAATCTAAAACTACTAACTAAACCCTAAAACGCTACATAAAAACTAAAAATGCTACATAAACTCTATTGACGCTACACAAACCCTAAAAAATTCTACAAAAACCCTAAAGACGTTGTTTCGTTCTTGGTTTTCGGCGACAAAACGCCCAATGGCTTCGTATCCAATGATTGATGGACCTGCTTTCCAAAGGCAGGCGTTCGCCGAATGGTCTGACCAGCGACTCTTAAGAACTCACATTGGTCGAGAGGATGGGAAGTCGGGCTCATCACACCCTTTTTTGGGTGAAATTATTTCCTGTTCTGGGACTCTCTTCTAGATTTAAGATGTTTTCATATGTTCACGAATCTTTGGTTTATACCCAAACATAGCATCCATGTTATTCAACCTTGGTGGGAAACGGTCAACTGGACGCAGGGGTTCAGAATCATTTATGCCCGAGGTTTACCAACCCTCATTGGATTAATGACCTTAAAGGGTTGGAACTCAATAGAGGCAGCACTAGGAGTGGCGTGGTGAACCGATGCGGGGATGATCGGATCGACCGGTTGTTTGGATTGAACCTCAAGGAGGTTTCCTACGTACCCTGTCTAGGAGGCAGGGATCAAAGTCCACATAGTTCGCTTAAACAGTTTAACGTCATGCTGGATGGGGGTATATAGTTAAACGTCATGTTGGACGAGGGTGGAACTCGACGTGAAGAAACGACCGAGTGGTGGTCTTGAACCTCGTGGAGGATTCCTACGTACCATGCCTTGATATGGATCAAAGTCCCCGTAGTTCACTTTGGTCGGGGGCTTACGCTCTGAGGAAACCCTGAATGATGGATTGGGGCTTACACTCTTAGGAGGCCCAAGTTGTTGGTAAACCGACGTGAAAGGGGGTCGTAATGACCCATTGTTGGGCATGAACCTCGGAGAGGCTTCCTACGTACCCCGCCTAGGAAATAGGGATCAAAGTCCAAGTAGTTCGAATTGGGTTGGGGCTTACGCTCTGGGGCAGCCCAAGATGTTAGATTGGGGATTATACTCTGAGGAGGCCCATAGGAGGATGTCATGGTCGATGCTTACTTTAAGCCCATGTGAGTCATGCTCGGTGAGAGAAATAAGAGGCAGTAGGGACCGGAGGATCACGTCGCGAAAGGTGCGTCCGTGAGAAGCAGAGTGGGGCTTACGCATGAAGGCGGCCCAGGGTGATGAATTGGGGCTTACACCCTGAGGAGGCCCAAAAGATCGGGCTAACTCCGAGATGGACGCCCGGAGCGACAAAGCCCAGCGGGAGAGGGAAAGGGGTGTGCTCCTGTCCCCATATCCTCTCTTACAGTCCACGAGGGCTTCTTTCTGATGGGTTTTTTAATACCCCCGAGGAGCCCTGGACAAGCGGAGGGGCAGAAAAGGGATTTCGGATATCAGACTCCACATTACCATGGGAATTTGAACCCAGGAATGCTTTGGGAATCTACTCAAGGGTTGGGGAAACCCCTTTTACCCTGTTTACCGTGGGTATGTGAACTCAAAATGGCGCGCTGATGTGCCTGAAAGTTATACCATGCAGATCTGGTGGCTCTGGTAGAGGCCGCGGCTCGGGGCTGATGAATAGGTCAATGAGGGTGTCACGGAGGACCTGGCGGGATCGGAAGGATTTTACCTGGCTCTGGAGATGAAAACACTAAAGTATTTGTCTACCCACTGAGAGGTATGGGTGGTGGCGCCCTTCACACGGGGAAGTGCCACACAGCTGGAGAAGCCGTCCGCGAACCAGGGTGGTCCGCGGACTGATTGGCGCCCTACGAACCAGGGCGGTTTGTCGCTTCAGGTTCAATCCGTGAACCAGGGTGGTTCACAACTTCAGGCGCAATCCGCGAACTAGGGTGGTTCGCAGAGGGTTCCAGGCGGGAAGCGACAGCCAAGGGCGGCGCCGATCGGAGGCTCGTCGGTCGGGGCTTCGCCCGCGTAGGAAAGTGCTACACAGTACGCTGGATGGGAAACGAGGCATAAACTCCCTGGTCTAAGGGGAAGTCATCAGCGGAGGGGGTTTGGTTTGCAGTTATCCGTTTTTGTTATTTTAGGTTCATAGTTCACCAAATTATTATTCATTTTCCAATTCCTTCTTAATTCATATACCAGCAGTGGTTCGCTGATGGAAATTTCACTGTTTGCAAATTCTGAAGCCTTCCTTTGACTGATCTCCTTCCTCCGAATCCGATTCCAGTTCTCCGATCCTTATTTCTTTCCCCCTTGGTCTCCTTTTATAGAGTGGGGAATGGAATTTATCTTTGGCTAAGCGACACTTTTGGAGGAGGCCCATAACCAAATACCCGGTTAACAGCTGACTTGGTCAATCCGCGATTCAGGGTGGGTATTGATCGCTCCCCTCCTCCGCGAGGCAAAACTCAGGGAGTGCTCTGCATCTGCGGAGGGTTCCGCCTCTATTCCGTGAATGATAGTGGATGTGGCTTGAACTGGTCTACGCGGTCCACAGTTGGGGCAGTTTGTGACAGTGAACCAAACTGGCGCCCATCCTGCCTCGCGAACGCGGAGACTCTCCGCATCCATTTCGCGAATGACAATGGTTCGCGGAGGGGGGGTGCCTCGCGGTTCCTAGCCACGTTGCGCTTCCAGGGACAAGTTCTCAGACCGGTCCTTTTTTGTGTCTCTTCTTTGATTACTCTCCCCAATTCTTTGGGGAATTTGGGTAAAATTTCCTTTTCGGATTTTTCAGGACCCTACAAATACCCCCCATCGGAATGGGGTCCGATCGGAATGAAGAGGAGGCCATTCCGAGGCAAAGTGATCCTAAAACTAAGATGATTTGCGGTAGAAAGGTGGACCCAGTAGGGGACCACGCCTATAAATACGGGGAGCCCTCACTTGTCCTTTACTGAATTCTTCATGAAACCAGAGCTCCTTCGCCTCCACGTCTTTGCTCCTTTGCGAAGTTCCTCATCCGCGAACCAGCAACAACTTCTGTGAACCATTTCTTCTTCGCGGTCTCCTTCACCCACGAACCAACTTCCCAACCGCGAACCATTACTCTTAATTAATTAAAAATTAAGTGATGACAGGTTGCGGAGGAACTTGGTTCGCGGTTTCGATGCTCTGCAGACTAAATTTATCTAGAACTTCAAAAAGTATCTAAGACTTCTGAATAAACTCGGGATTGAACTTCCAGGGAGCAACTTGGTTCGAGGCTTCCGGGCCAATGCTCCACGGGCTAGGGCTTCGCGAACTGATTTTAAGAAGGGCGGGTTCGTGAGATGATGTCATCGCGAACTATCCTCCAAGGCCTCCTTGTGGATTTGATTATGAAGGCTCCTTAACCATTAATCTTGTCATTTTTTTCCAGATTTTTATTCTGGACTGATTTCTCTCATTGTGAAGGGAGAAAATATGGTTCCCCATCATTCTGCAACGAGGCCTGCTGTAGAGCCCCTCTCAACCGCCTCAGAGAGACGTTCATCTATGATTCGCAGAGCGGAGAGCATTAAAGGGGACCCTATTCAGTCCATCATTCCTGATGATGGTGCATTGAAGAACCTTCTCTCTCCGTAGAATCTAAGTTATCCATTATCTAATCGGCTCTCGATCTATGGCTTCGGTCTTCAGGACGATGTCCCTATCCCCCTACTTTCGCAGGTCTCCCTTATCCTTTCCTAGAAGTGCCTTCAAAATGAATCCAGGCAAACATTACCCTATCCGAGGAGATAATCTCTAATTTTGGTCTGAAAGACACATCTATTCTGAGGGGCTATGTCTGGACCCAAATTGATCAGTGCACTCAAGACTTTTCTCAGAAAGATGTCCTTAAGGACTACCCTTCTATAATTAATCTTGCTCGAAGGGATCCTGATGCGGGGTGGGTTCCCAGGTCGGATCTTTGGCCGGGCGGGCTCTTCTCAAATGATTGGGCTTGGGCTTTCTGGGTCCATCACCACTGTCGGGAGTCTCCCGATTCTCTAGAAGATTTCAACCTATACTCCGCAGTTTTGGCTTCCCAATTTGTTGTTTACCCACCATCTTTGATCTTACCCAACCTGTTCAGCCACTGGTGTTCAAGTACTAATACTTTCCACCTTGCCCACGGTGAAGGCGGCATCAGTCTGTGGGACATCTACTAGATAAGAGGACCGATGATTGCTGGCGAGATGTATGACTAATTTCTACCCACTCCCGATGCATGGGATGACGTTGAACATGTGCCTTTATTAGCGAAAGAGTTGCTGACCATGGCGGAGCAGTCACTAGGCCAGGCCTTGCGTGCCCGCTCACTTATTCCTTATAGCACTTGGATAGGATTATTTCTGAATACCACCGGTCCTATGCCGAAGATTAATCGTCCCAAGACTCATCCTTCCTAGCAGTCACAAACCATTCAAGGTTCTTACTGGGTAGTTCTGGAAGCAAGAGACTACCTTTCATGGGGTTACGAGGCGCGCCCTGGTGTGTTGCCTATGCTCCGGTTGGCCAGTTTGTTTGCTATGTTTTTGAGCGGATGGCTATTTCCTTCCCAAGATGTTAACCCAAGTGTCCGGGCCTACACCTTGATGATGGCGGGTGAGTTAGTAGAGGGATACTTTGTGAATTTAGTCGTGCCCACTTTGGCCCGTATCTACGAGCTACTGAACCACATGCAGGTGGGCGGGCCACCCTACCGTCTAAGCGGACCATTTCAATTTTTTTACGGTTGGGTGGAAGACCACTGTCACTGTTATGAATATCGTCACAACACAACCATCCTGCTTCCTACCTTATGGCCTACGCTACTGGATATAGCTGGGGTTCCCTTGAAGTCTCTCAACTCTAGTGAATTCCTCGAGCTGCTGAGCGACTTCTCCCAGTTTATCATCACTCCCTACCCCGCCCCTTTTGGAGTCTTAATCGATAACAGTCGGGGGATCCTGGAGGAGCGCTCTTACATGGTATCCTTGTGGGGCGGGTTTCTATCTGCATGGATTGATGGTGTTTCTTTGTGCGAGTTGTACGTCCCGTATCGCTTTTCTCGCCAGTTCGGGTGCATGCAAGTCCGATCATCCCTTCCCCCTTCTTGGGCCCAAGGACTGAATCCAGCCATACTTCGTCAGTGGTGGATGATGCTGATGCAGGAGGGATCTGACGCAAGCGTTCCCCTGCCTGATACGAGCGGGGCTGCCAGCCTTTCTATGGAGTATGCAAAGACATGGGTAAAATATTATCCTGATGGGATCCTAGGGAAGGCTGTACGGTAGATTCCCAAATCGGGAGGTATGGTGGCTGCTGCATCCACTACACCTTCCTCATCAGTTTTAAGGGAGGACCGACTAATGTCTTGTCGATCAAAGCGATTCAGAGAACCTTCTTCTCCTAACCCTTCAGTGGCCGCAGTTCAGGAAAATTCATCCTTCTTGTGCATGGATGAGGACGACCCTGTGGTGTTGCGTCCTAGCGAGACCATCCCGGAGGTTCCGCCAGTCGATATTGGGCTTAACAACTTGGTACCCAAGCCTGAATCGGGGTTAGGAGCTCCAAACATTCCAACCTCATAGCCAACTTCTAGTGAGCACATGTCTGCGCGGGCTACCATGCCATACTTTATTCTCGTGTCATCCAGTGAGGATACCAAAGATCCTCACGTCATAGCGGACCATAGGGCAGTGCGCAGGTGGGCCTGGCCCCGAATCTGTGAAATCATCACCAAAACCCCCTTAGTTGAAATGGAAATAAAAACTGAAGATCTTCGTCAGCTCTTCCTGGGTTTGGGGTCGGGTGGATTTGACTATTGATAGTTCCATTCTCTTTCTTTCCAAGTTTTCATGGCCCGCGAGGAAGCTTTCACAAATTAATGCAAGCTTTATCACTTCGACATCACTCACTGTGGGGCCCGAACCATGGAGGAAACCACAAAAAATCTCAATCAACTAATAGCATGGTAGGCGATCTCTCGAGATCAGGCGACCATCCTGTCCTCCGAGTTGCATGAATGTGAAGACCGGGCTGCGATGTTGAGGGATCAGTTATCGGCTATGACTGGTCATCTTGAAGTCACTAGAAAAGGGATCAAAGATCTCCAAACCGCAGTGCAGCATATCCGTCTGGTGGCTGAGGCTGAGACCAGGGAGAGGGCAGTGTTGGAACAATCCTGCAACGACCTTCGCTGCGCAGTCGCTGATCTGGTGGGGAGAGCAAGTCAAGCTCCTTTATAACTATCAGATCTACTTTTGTATCCCGTGTTTTACTTACCCCTCTGTCTGTCCCTTATTTTTTTTGTGAAGGAGAGACCCTATCTTGTGGAAGTCCTCCTTTTTTGTTCCAACGAAACAAAGTCTCTGTCAATCACTCGTTGCTGTGGAATCTGATTGTTAATTAGAACAATTGTTGTGAAAATAAAAATTCACTGAATCAGAACTAATCAAAACTCAGGAAAACAATTTCTAATTTTTTCCTGAACCATGGGATCCAGTGAGCATAGTCTGAATATTTCTAGGGTTTTATAGGAAAACCCTACAAACATTATGCCTTTTTCTTCTTTTAATGCCCTGATTTTTTCCGAGCCCATTCGGTATGGACCCACCGGGTATAACCCGACTTTTTCTTAGGTCTCCCTTTTCGGGTTTTCGGCCTAACATGATTTTTGCCTCTTTCTTCTGTGAATGGTTTAAAGTCCCGCTGACAAGACTATCATTACTGATGTTTTAGGCCGAATAGCTTTGACCAAATATAGAAGGGCGAGGTCCCTAATGGGTTTCAACTAATTAAAAGACGTCTTAATATCCTTCAGATGCATGTGGGGGGAAACATGTTTGAATTTGAGTGGCATGTAGGGCATGTCTCAGGGAATGAGAGTTATGCTGGTGTACAGAGGTAAGAAGAGCATTGCCTATGGAAAACTTACCTCTGGTAGACGGGCCAAGGGCGATCAATATGCAGAGCCGCTAAGGGCATGGTATGCATAGTCATACAAAGGTGGCCTTAAGACAAAGACTTAACCATTTCTGATGGCCAGGGGACTTCATGGAAGTCCGGCTTATGGAAACCACCATGGGTGGCATGGAAAGGAATGAAAACCACCAGGGGTGGCTAAGAAGGGGAGTGTTACATCTAAAAGGGTTTTGGGAACATTTTTACTAATCCGAAGCGTGGTCTGGAGACCACCTCCCTACGCATTAAGTTAGCGTAAAGGATGATTGAGGCTTGGCATAGTTTAAAGTCATGCAGCTGGGACATCATCTGAAATGGAACGATTTTTCCTGGTTCTCGACAATCTCATCAAAGACGTTCCACCGCATTCAGGTATGATTGTGAAAGAGGATGGTAATCTATAGCTCAGAGGGTTTCCGAATCCTGGGATAAAAATGGGGGCTCAGAGGCCAAGAGGCGTACAGAGAGAAGCATTTCCCAAGGAAAACTTGCTTTTGGTAGACGGGCCAAGGGCGATCAATATGCAGAGCCGCTGAGGGCATGGTATGCATTGTCATACAAAGGTGTCCTTAAGTCAAAGACTATCCACTTCCGATAGCCAAGCAACTTTAGGGAAGTTGAGATTTGGAACCACCAGGGGTGGCTTATGAGAGTTCGGCTTTTTCTGAGTACAGAGTATGGTTTATGATGACAGTGTGCCTGAATACAGCAGAAATATCTAGACCAAACTTCCTGAGAATAGGTGAAGTAATTCTTTCTCACACTAGTGTGAGGCGGTGGTTTGTGCAGGTCTGACCCGTGCACTGCAAGACACTGAAAAGCCTCTTTTCCTTACTGAACCCGTGATGGGTTCGACCGTGAAGTTTAACATCATGCGGTAAGGACGAGGAGCATTATTAAAGGTTTTCATGCAGTTTAACGTCATGCAGCGAGGACAGGGGGCATTTTTGAAGGTCTCTATGTAGTTTAACGTCATGCAGCGAGGACGAGGGAATTTTTTTTGAAAGTTTCTATGCAGTTTAACATCATGCAGCGAGGACGACTTCCATGCAGTTTGGCATCTTGCGGTAAGGACGAGGATATATTTAAGGTTTGTCGTGCAGTTTAAAGTCATGCGGCGAGGACAAGGGGAATTATTGTGAAGGCTACTCTTCATCAGAATATAATTGGGCTTGAATACCTCAACATTCCCCAGACGTGGAAGGGGGGTTGATATTGTAAATCATGGTTTCCGGGCTTCTTGGATCAGGAAAAATGATATGGGAGCTCTGAGGCCGGTGAGCGTACGGAGCTAGGAAGATCATCGCCTGTGGAAATCTTGACTTTGATAGACGAGCCATGGGCTATCATTATGCTGAGACGTTGAGGGCATGGTATGCATAGTCGTAAAAAGGTGTCCACGGGTCGATGACTTTCAACTTCTGATGGCCGTGAGTGGTCATGAGGATCCGTGATTGTCCGGGACATGAAGTCTGTCATCTGGTGAGGAAATATCTGGACATGTCGGGGATATTCATCTCTGGTTGCTATTAAAGCTTAAAGAGCCCCCCTGCGTTGATTTATCTAGCTCTTGGGGGTGTGCCTTCACTCCTCACAGTTTAATGTTGTGCGGTGGGGATGAAGTACTCATAGTTTACCGTTCATAGAGCTCAGACCATTGGGTGACTATTTTTGTAGTCACTCAAAGGATAATTGGGTCATGATGTTCTGATATACTTAGAACAAGGTGGGGGATGAAGGTCGTAAACTGCAACTTTTAGCTTTCCCGAATTAGGAGGCATGGTGTGGGGGCTCGGAGGCCGGTAAGCGTATGGAGCTAGGAGAAGTACCGCCTGAAGAAATCTTGTCTTCGATGGACAAGAAAGGGGATATCATTATGCAGAGCCGCTGAGGGCATAGTATGAATAGTCGTACAAAGGTGTCCCCGGGTCGATAACTTTCCACTTCCGATGGCCATGAATGATTATGATAATTCGTGATTTCTCCTAGTGCAGAGTTCGGCATGTGGGGATAATGGCATCCGGGTATACCGAAAACATCTTCACTGCAATTGTCTGTTGAGTCAAAGTATCATAGTCCTGGCTTGATGTTTGTTGATGTAGGTCACTATGTGAACCACTGACAAACACATAGGCTAGCCAGATAAGGATACCCAGGAAACATCTGGATGTGAAAAGGGGAATGAACTTGTAAAACACTTCGCCATAAACTTCTGGATCAAGAGGTATGGTATGGGGGATCTGAGGCCGGTAAGCATATGGAGCTAGGAAGAGTGTCTCCTGTAGAAATATTGCCTTTGGTAGACGGGCCAGAGGCTATCAATATGCAGAGCGTCAAAGGGCATGGTATGAATAGTCTAAAAAAGTTGTCCACGAGTCGATAACTTTCCACCTCCGATGCCCATGAGTGGTTATAAAGATCTATAATTATCCGGGCCGTGGAGTCTGATGTATGGAAAGGATGTATCCAAATGTGAAAGGAGTATCTCCATCTCATATTGACATGTGTCTTGGGTGGTTCGCGACGAAGTCCGCGTAGTTTAACGTCATGTGGTGAGGAAAAACTCTATGCAGTTTGACGTCATGCGGTTAGGACGAACTCCATGCAGTTTAATATCATGCGGTAAGGGAAAAATCCATGCAGCTTAACATCGGGTGGTAAGGACGAAGATATACACCCCGTGCAGATCTGGTCCGTACACGGGGGAAGGGGAATTTTTAACATCATTGTTCGTACAGTTTAACGTCGTGTGGTAAGGACGAGAAGTACACCCCGTGTAGGTCTGGTCCATACATGGGGTAAAGAAGGCACTTTTTTTGAAGGGATGGGCCAAGACTGGGGATCTTGGCATCACTACGTATCCTATGATGTCAAGAATCAAGCCATACATATTTCTCTGGAATCCATGCAGTTTAACGTCATGTGGCGAGGACAGAGTCTATATAGTTTAATCGTCATGTAGTTAGGACGATGAGCACACCCCGTGCAGGTCTGGTCTATACACGGGGGGAGGGGCATTCTTAATTATTCTTCATCCGTGCAGTTTATCGTCATGCGGTAAGGACCAACTCCATGCAGTTTAACGTCATGCGGTTAGGATGTGAATACACCCCATGCAAGTCTGTTCTATAAAAGGGGTAATGGACACTTTTGTTTTTCTTTTTGAGGTGGCTGGGCCAGGGTGTTGAATTCTGGCGTCACTACATATCCTGCAAGGGAAGGAATCAAGCCTCACGTAGTTCTCGGAAAGATGATACACCCCGTGCAGGTCTGATCCGTACACGGGGGAATGGGGATTTTTTTTTTGAAGTGGCTGGGCCAAGATATGGAATCACGGCGTCGCTACGTATCCTGCAAGGGCAGGAATCAAGCCATACATAGTTCTTTGGAATCTGTGCAGTTTAACGTCATGCGGCGAGGATGAGAGGAAATATTAGATTCCGTGCAGTTTAACATCATGCGGTGAGGATGAGGTGCATTACCAGATTCCGTGCAATTTAATGTCATGCGGTGAGGATGAGGTTCTTGGCAGTTTAATGTCATACAGCTCGGATGATGGGTACATCTCAATTTTTTTCCTTCATCCTTGTAGTTTATCATCATGCGGTAAGGACGAACTCCATGTAGTTTAAGGTCATGCGGTGAGGACATACTTCATGCAGTTTAATGTCATGTGGTGAGGACGTACTCCATGCAGTTTAACGTTATGCGGTGAGGACGTAGTTACTTCTTGGTCTCTATGCGAAATACTTCTTCAGGAATCCCACATTGGTAGGAGTTGTAGTGAATTGCTCTTCCATGGAGTTCAGGGCGTATGATCTGTTGGAGTAGACCTTGTGTATAGCATATGGTCCCTCCCACTTGGGCTCCAGCTTTGGAGGCTTCTTTACGGGTATCATTGGTGTCCGGAGGACCAGCACTAATTCTCCTTCCAAGTAAGACCGGAGGCGGACCTTTTTGTTGAAGGCACGTGCGATCCGGTTCTGGTACACTTCCAGGTGGTGCAGAGTGTGCAACCGCTTCTCATCTAGTTGTTCCAATTCACCTAGCCATTTTACAGACTACTCATCATCGAATAATTGATCACGGATGGCAACACATAGTAAGGGAAGTTGGAGTTCAATGGGCAGGACCACCTCTGTGCCGTACACCAATGAGTATGGGGTAGATCGAGTAGAAGTGCGGATTGTGGTTCGATAAGCCCACAATGCATGGAGGAGTTTATCCATCCATGACTTCTTATCTTTGTCCACCATTTTCTGGAGGATTTTGGACAAGATCTTTTTTAAATCTTCTATTTTTCCGTTGGCTACTGCAAGGTAGCGGGATGAGTGGTTAGCCTTGATACCATACTCGTGGTATAGCTTTTCTAACTCAACAGAGGAGAAATTGGTGTCGTTGTCCGTCAGTATGGTATGGGGAACACCAAATCTGTTGATGATATTGGTATTCATGAAGCTGACAATATTTCTTGCCCCGACTTCCTTGAGGGGTATGACCTCCGCCCATTTGTAAAAGAAGTCGGTCGCTGTGAGGATATATTTCAGCTGTTTGGACGTGGCAGGAGGATATGGTCCCATGAAGTCCATACCCCAGACGGAAAATGGCCAGGAGTACTTAGCTTAATGAAGTAACTCTGGGGGATGGTGTATGAAGTTGGCATGAATCTGGCATGAGTGGAATTTCGCGGTAAAATGCTCGCAGTCTCATGCCACTGTGGGCCAGTAGTACCCAAGCCTTTAAACCTGATGGGAAATCTTGGTCCCTGGTTGATGTGCTCCACATGCTCCTGCATGTACATCAGTCATTAAGGCCGTGGTTTCTTCTCCGTCAATGCATCTGAGGAGCACTCCATCGAGGCCTTTTTTGAAGAGGACCTCTTGCTGACCTACGCCACCATATAGGACAAAATTGATTGCCCTTCTCCTATTTGCTCTCGTTCAACCCTGTCTGATGGAAGCTCTCCCCGTTGAAGGTAGTTCATGATGGGGGTCATCTAGCCGGTAGCAGGAGAATATGGATCATGGATAGGACTAAATTCATGGATCTATTCCGTCTTATCTTGAACAAATGGAAATACCATTTGACGGTGAGCAATACTGATAATCGTTTCATCCCGATCTGGGATGGCTAGGGCTATGGCCGTGTTGGCTAATGCATCAGCCTGAGCGTTCTGGGACCGGGGAATATAAGTCAATGTTGGTTCTGTGGAGAACTCGACCATTAACCCTCAGACATGGTCAAAAAAGGGGATCAACTCCTCTTTTTTAATATCATAGTCACTGTTGACTTTCTTGATGACCAGCTCTGAGTCACCATTTAACTTAAGGTGTTGTACTTTTGTTTGGAGTGCGAGTTCCAAGCCTGGAATGAGGGCTTGATATTCCGCTTCATTCTTCTTACATCCCTCTGACAGGAGTAAGGAATATGACAAAACTACATTTTCTGGGGACCCGAGTATTATCCCCAGACCCACTTTGTTGAATCTGGGATCCTCCATCCTCTTCCCGGTGGGGCTTCGGGATGCGCCGTCAAAGTACATTTACCATGCTAGGAACTCCTCTTGAACAGAGAAGATATCTTCATCAGGTAGTTCAGCACCCAGTGTAGTGGTCCCTGTTGAAGGGTTCTCTTCCAGATAGTCTGATAATGCCTGGCCCTTGATGGCTTTTTGAGGCATGAACCGGATGTCGAACTGCTGCAGGATGACCGCCCATCATGATAGACGTCCGGTTAGCATCGGGCGACTGAGGATGTACTTGAGTGGGTTACTTCACAAGATCAAATGGACCTCATGATGCTGTAGATAATTTCGCAGCTTTTGAACCACGAATACCAAGGCCAGATATCTCTTCTCGATATTTGAGTATTGAGTCTCTGCATCAATCATGGTTCGAATGAGGTAATAGAGACTGTTTTCACTGCCGGCATCATTCTTCTGCGCGAGGAAGGCTCCCAATGACCATTCTGGGGCCTTCACATATAGAATCAGAGGCCATCCTTTGACCGGGGGCATGAGCACCGGTGGGCTTAAGAGGTACTTTTTCAAGTTTTCAAACGCCTCTTGGAATTCATCCTTCCATTGGTACGTGACCCCCTTCTTCATCAACCTGGTGAAGGGAAAACATTTTCCTTCCAGGTTGTCTATGAACTGCCTAATATAGGCCATGTGTCCTTGGAATCCCCACAGCTCAGTGAGATTTTGAGGGGGTGGCAGGCTCAGGATAGCCTTTGTCTTCTTAGGGTCGAATTCGATGCCGCAATGGCGTACGATAAGGCCAAGGAATTTTTCTGAGGTAACCCCAAAGGCACATTTCAAGGGGTTCATCTTTAAGCTATGCTGTCGGAGCTTGTTGAAGACGGTCTCGGGGTCAGACAGGTGATCTGAGCGCTATCTGGACTTAACCACTTGGTCATCCACGTAACATTCAAGGAATTTCCCTAGGAATGACTTAAAGATCCGATGCATGGCACGCTGATATGTGGCGCCAGCATTCTTGAGACCAAAGGGCATGACCCTGTAACAGAATACCCCTTGAGGGGACCTGAAGGCAGTGGCTTCTTCATCTTCTCAGGCCATCTTGATTTGATTATATCCGGAATAGCCGTCCATGAAGGATAAAGCCTCATAACCGGCTGTCACATCAATTAACAACTCGATGATTGGAACCAAGAAGTCATATTTTGGACAATGCCGATTAAGGTCTCTGAAGTCAATGTAGACACAGATTTGCCTGTTGTTTTTCTTGATAGGGATGATGTTGGCCAACCAAATGGGGTACTGGACCTCCCTGATGAAGCCTGCTTTAATGAGCTTATCGACTTCAGCCTCTATCTTGGCAACGTGTGAGGGGTGGGTCCTTATGGCAGCATGTTTGTAGCCCCAGTGGCCTTATGGAAGACCCATGTGATGCGTCGCTACCTCAGGATCGAGTCCTGAAATTTCTATGTAATTCCATGAAAAGACATCTTAATGTTGCCTTAGGAAGGAGGTATATACCTCATGTTCCTCTGGAGACATGGCCATGCTAATGATAGTGGGCCTCAGGTCTTCTTCGGTACCCAGGTTTATTTCCCTGAGCTCATCCACAGTGGTGGAGATGCCCTCCTCAAATGCGGGAGATGCATCCCTGATATCTTCCCCCCTCTTCTTCTCCCAAGCCCTCATCTTCTTGATCTGACGAGGAGAGAGTTTCTGGTCTGAGCCTTTGAGGGTCTGAGGGAGAGGCATCATGGGCATCCATTCTTGAGTATTTGTCCCCTAATCGAGGGTTGGTAGACGTTCCCACGTTGTTGTGCTCGACCATCATGGCTGAAGTCATGAGGACATCTGAATGTGTGTCCGGACTTGAACTCCTACTCTCAACACGGTTGATGGGTAGGACATAATCTCTTCCAAGCTGCCTGAGGGTGTCATCGAGGACCATTTCCAAGCCATTTGGATCGGGCATCCAATTGACGTCGTCGACCAAAGGCTTCTTCTTCTTTTGCTCATAGAACCCAGTGTCGATGTAATGTGACTCGGAGAACTCAAAAGAGGCCTTGCCAGCGTGCAACATCCCGCTTTTTCCATTGACGTAGTACTTGATACACCGGTGGTAGGATGAAGAAACAACCATGTGCTTATGGAGCCATGGCCTTCCCAGCAGGGCATTGAATGATGTGCTCTACCGGACCACCAAGAATTCTGTGTAGGCTACCAGGTCACCAAAATGGGTCTTTAGCTTAATCTGTCCCATTGGTTTCTGCTCACTCTTGTTGTAACCTAACAAAGTTGTGGCTGAGGGAATTAGATCATCCTCACTGTAGCCCAACTTACGGAGTGTCCGTACGGGAATGAGGTTAACTCCAGAGCCATTGTCTATAACAACTTTTCGGATCTCAACACCATTCAGTGTGCCGGAAACATATAGTGGCCTGATGTGTCCTTGAATGAAGGAATCTTCATCCTGATCGGCGAAGGAAATCACTGCATTGCATTCAGTCGGGCCAGTCCTTGTCCAGTAAATCTCGGCGGAAGCTACCTCGGCTTGGAATTCCTGGGGGCTGATCAAAGCTTCGATGAGCGGCTCCCTATGTTCGGATGACAAACTTAGGGCATCCAGGATTGACAACTTGGCTGGTACTGACACCAGCTGCTTAAGGATGTCATATTTTTGCTCCAGCGGTTGACGCTTCTCCGTTGCCAGGAGAGTCTTAGCGGGTGCTTTGGGAGCTGGAGCATTTGACGAGGAGGGACCGGCTGCGGGGTCGGATGTCGATAGTGTTCCCATGTTTTGAAGACTTGGCCTGGCCGGTCTGTTTGTGCACCCTAGGTGACTTGACACTTGCTCCTCCTCTGGTAGGGTATCGCAGAACAACAGAGCCAGAGTGGCTGCTTGTGGAGGTGGAGGGGCATTCCCTCTCCTGCTGAGTCCGCTGAAGGGACCTCCCACGGGTTTCCGCAATATTGATGGTCTGGGTCGGGGTCCAACCATAGGGTTGGTTTCGGCCATGGTTGCGCCTCCCCTGGTATTCCCTGCCTATGGGATTCCTCCTCCCGGCTCCTCGTGCAGGAAACTCGGGTTTGTAATCATACCCTTCTTCAGGGAATAATTCCATGAGATGTATGATGTTAATAGAACCAAAGATTGGCTCTTCATCCTCTGACAGGTTAACCTGGTCGGTTGTCTCTGATGGTTCCATTTGGTGGGTCGGTGCCCGTGGTTCTAAATTAGAGGGCATGAAATCCTCCAGGGTTGGGACTAACTTTGGCCCCATCGCGGACTGCTCCTCTTGTGATTGCTTCCTCCTTTGAATCCATCTGGATGACCGGCTTGTGGAGGGTTGTGAGGCCGATGTGGTCAGCTTTGCGGCTCTAGGGGATACTGGTGGCAACACTGGTTGTTGTAGTTGAGATCAGAGTCTGCCCTGGGCTCGGATGATAGTCTTCCGAGTCATCCAGTTGTCCAATTTCTGCCCCTGCTTGCTGGTGACTTTCTGCCACCCCTCCTCTCTATCGGAGTCGGTGGTAGAGATACATGCCACATGTGCTGGGGGTGGTCCCAGCTCAACTTGTCCAGAATCTACCATCCTCTGCAGAAGGTCGTTGAAGATGAAGCATTCTCGGATACTGTTCCCTAACATCTAGTGGTAGGGGCAATAATATGGCCTGTTATTGTAGACGACTTCTTCAGGTCTACTCGACTCCGGGAGGCGGAGCAAGTTGTAGTTCATGGAAGCAATGAAGTAGCCACAAACTTGATCATCTTGGAATTATTACACTTTCTGTCTTCGCTCCTCAAACTGGTTCCGCATCAGTCCTCGCTAATCGTCCCATTTAGGCGGGGGTGGCCGCTGATATGTAGGGGGCCCTTGACGATTTGGGGGAGGCATGAGCAGTGGAGCGGTCATAGGGGCCGGCTTGAGTGTGACAGCGGATGCTTTAGCTCTAGGAGCTCTCTTCACCGGAGACTGCAAGGCTATTCGGGAATTTGAATTAGTCCGTTGCAGGGAGTCCTCAATTATCTTTGAAATGGCCGAGAGATGGCGGAAACCAGTGGTGCACTCCACCGGTATGAGCGGTGTTCGCAGCTCATCTCTAAGATTATCGATGCATATGGATAACATCTCATCTTGAGTCATTGGCCTGTTCATAGAATAGGTCAAACCTTTCCATCTAGCGATGAAATATGAGACCCTCTTGTTCTCCCTCTGCTTGCAGTTCATGAGATCACTGACCGTTGTTTTAGGTAGCGTTGAGCTGAAGTGGAACAGGAACTACTGTCAGAGGTCCTCCCAGCTCTTTATCAACTGGTCCGGTAGACTCGTATACTAGACGAAGGCGGATCCTTGCAAGGTCTGCATGATGCATCTGAGTTTCACTGCTTCTTGTTATTCTGGAGTCCCCATCATAGGGTCGCAATAAGATGCATAGTGCATCAAATGCTGCTCCGGATCACCTGATCCATTGATGATGGGGAATACAGAGCTCCCAAAATTGGGTGGAGGTGGTGTGTTGGTCACCCAATCTGGGTAGGGTTTCTGCTCCGGCTGTATCGGATCACATCGACCATCTATCGCCTCCAATCGAGCTGTTAATGCCTTGATGTTATTGGTGTGTCCCAGGTTTAAATCCTGTTGGGCCCGGTCCTGGGCTGGAGTAGCCCGAGGCATTGCCTGAAGATCCGGGTTGGCCGGCACCAAGGGTGCATATTCCTTTCGGGGTACCCTCGGAGGGTTCAGGCGTACCTGCTCCAGTTTCCTCCTAAGTGGAGGGAAATCCTGGTATTCATCAACCACGTTTAGGTAGTTGGATGAACCAGGCGCCTCATTGGGCAGGGGCCCTGATCATGCTTCATTTTCCAGGGCAAGCCTTAGCCTTTGAGGTGAACTTGCCGGGAGTGCATGACATGTCTCTTCTTAGGATGCACTTTCAATAAGGCAGTTCCTCTGGAGCATCTCGGCATTAAGCAGCCTCAATTCTTTCATCTCTTCTTCCTGTCAAACGAACCTCTCTTCGAGCGTGAGTGGATCGTTTTTATCGAGGGAAGGGGACGGGTTGAGGGTAACCGTTCCTTTTTTCTTGTCCTTGTTGGAAGCTCAATGGGAGGGCGGAGGGAGGTTAGATGAAGGGGATGCAAAATTTTAGGCGGCCCTCTGCTTTCGGGTGTGCACCCCTGGGGGTTCGTTGTGAGTCACAGCCTGAACGGAACCGTCGTCTCCCGATCCGTCTGGATTTTCATTTTCTCCGATGTCACCCCTGGGGTTAGCCACTATGGCGTTGATGAATTCATATTGAGGGTCGGAGGGGACATCATCTTCCAAATAGGAAAAGGATCTCCCGCGTCTTCGGTTGGCCCTCCCTTTCATGACTTGGGATTGCCCTCAGACTTCTTGACGAAGGGTGACGCGGAGAGTTCTTTGATGCGACCTTACATTGCGCCTTCCTCTCAGAGAGGATGATGATTTGAATGATGGGATAGGACAGGAAACTCCTCTTCTGATTCTACTCCCTAGATGATAAAATATTGATTCTCGTGGGGGAGATTGTTATTGGGGGGGTAATAATGCCCCCAGCCCTGAGGGCTGGGGCAGGCTCTATTTCATGGAAATTGAGTCTCTTCCCAGTTTTATTGGTCTTACGAGGGAATTTATTGTTAAAAATGCCCCCAGCCCTGCAGGCTGGGGTTGACCCTGGATTGCGGTAGTGGCTGCGGCTATCGTGACCTGCCTGATCTTGCGTGCCCCCATCCGGGGGTGAACCAGATCTGGTGCTGAATTCACCTGTGCATCAGTCCCTTCTGGGGAGGCAGGCAGAGATCGTTGATTGGCCTCTCTTATGCGAGAGGCCTGTTGTATGATCTCGGTGGCCTGATTCACGAGTTTTTGAATGGCTCATTCCCGCCGGGCCTGACGCTTCTAGGACTTACTCGAGGCCTGACTCTGTTGGGTGTGTTGCCTTTCTTAAACAAGGGGTCCACCCGATTGTCGTCTCGATGTGACGACGTTACACGATACCATGCCGAACGGGTTCTTCTGGGCAGGGAGTGGAGTGAAATGAAGAGCTCTGTGTCCCCCCATCCCCTGATATGGACTCCCGTTGGAGCATCACCGATGAGTAGGTGTAGTTCGTGCAGTGCACGGAGGCAAGCTGCCTCCATATTCTCTTTGCGCCTATCGGGGCGTTGTTGTCGCGTCGAGGAAAGGGCCTCCGGGTCGATGTGATGCAGGAGGTCCCCTATCGTCTTGACGTGGTCTACATACCCATCATATGGCAGGAATCTTGACTTTAGCCGGCGGAGGGTCGTCCATATATTATGGCCGATGCTGTGCATGCATTCTTCCGACAACTCCCTGGGTATGTCATTCTGAGAGGTGGTCGTGGGACAAAACATGACTGGTATATAATTTCTGGCCAGTCATTTCCTTAGGTGCAGCATATCGGCATACTCCCCCATCTGTGATTCCTCTACCTGGTAAGCCCAATTAAGGCTCTCACTATAGTCGGTGGCAGTGGGACCGGTAGGTATCGAATTGTCTTGTGGGTGATTCTGAGGTGGTTCAGAAGATGAACACGGCCTTGGAACAGATCTTGATTGAATAAGAGCGTCGCTAGTGACAAGATGGGAATCTGACATGCTCGATCCCCTCTTTCTGAGTGCCTCGGTATACGAGGGATTTTCGGTGCTTGATTCGGAAGGAGGAGGACCTTCCTGTCGACATATTATGTCATCACGGGGAGGACCTCCGCAATGACGGCCGTAATGGAGAGGATTACCATTACTGCCTGATGCTTCACTGCATAGAGGAATTTTGTAGTGCACACCCTGGGGAGGACCTCCAAGGCATGTTGCAGCAAGGGTAGGACCTCTTGGTTGCGTGGCATTGTTACGGGGAGAACCTTCGCAACAACTTCCATCATGGTTATGATGACCATCATCGTTTGACGTTCGATGTGAATCCTGGGGAGGAACATCAGGACACGCCGCGACAAGGGGAGGACCTTCTTGTTGATTGGGTCCATTGCGGGGAGGACCTTCGCAATGGCGGTTGTGGTGGCGAGGACTTCCATCACACCTGCGGCAATGGCGAGGTCTACCATTACTGCTTTCGTAGGGAGAATATCTATGGGATACATCCTGGGGAGGGCCTCCAGAATATACCGCAATGAGAGGAGGGCCTTCTCATTGCTTTTGTCTCTACAGGGAGTACCTCCATTATCAGGGTGGTGAGGACTACCACCGTGACCTGATGCCTTGCTGCGTGGAGTTCCATTGTAGCATAACCCCTGGGGAGGACCTTCAGGGCAGGCCATGACAAGGGGAGGGCCTTCTTGTCGTGATGAGACTTCACTACGGGGAGGACCTCTGTAGTTGCGACTATGATAGTGAGGATTACGATCAAAATTTGTGGTCCCACTGCATGGAGAGTGATTGTAGTGTATACCCTGGGGAGGACCTTTAGGGTGGACCGCAGCAAGTGGAGGACCTTCTTGCTGCTTGATATTATGGTCACGTGGAGGGTTTCCGTGAATCACATCAATAGAGAATCTCTCATAACCGATCATTATATTCCTGCGGGGGAGGCCTCCACGGGTGCTATGGGGAGGACCTTCAGAGCTGCTGGTAGCGACATTGTAGGGAGGACCTTCGCAACTGCTACTGCCACTACCATAATATGGTAATGGGTGGGAAGGGTTCTGAGCCTTTAACGTGTTCTTAGTGGCGTTGGGAACCCCATCTTCCAGCAGAGCGGAGTCATGAACCCGCTCTTTATTTTCCGGATGCCTTCGGCGCATTTGGGGTTCTCTTTTACGGGTAGTGGGGACTGTATGCTGTTTACAATGGCCTTCACCTTTGGGTCCCTATCTAATTGGGTCCCATGACGTTGCCGGGATACACCGACGAACATCTTGAATTTTAGCAGGGATATATGCCTGCTCTGGAGCATCCACTATGATGGACAGGTGTCCCCCAGTTGGAACGAGTGAAGCTGCTTGATCCGGTCTCCCATGCGTAACAGAATATAGCCGGCGAGCCTCCTAGGCTGAAGCAGAAAAGCAGATCAGCTCTGAGGCGGCTATCTTGTCTCTTAGATGAGTCCCCTCAATTGGGGAGATGGGGTCACAGGACCGAGACCTTGCTGTTTCCGCCGATGTAATTACTTGCTGGCAAGTCTGCAAGATATGATCTGGGATAGATACCTGCTCCTCCATCATTGTCAGGATATATAGAGAAACATCTTTGTCCGGAACAGTTATGAAGGTCCATTCCGGTATCGGAGTAGGAATATCCTGCTCCGGTCCTCCAGTGGTCAGTGGGTACTGACAATTCTCCTGTGTCGGGGCAAGTGAATGAATCTGCCCCTGTACCGGGATACACCAGTTTCTCTCTCCCTTTACCGCCACATCAGGGTGGCAGACTTTACTTGCATCCATAGGGGGCTGGCCCTGCATATATTGGTTTCCCACCATATCGAGTTGGTGGCCTTTGTTGGCAGGGATACGTGCTCGCCTATGATTTTCCGCCACATCTGGGTGGCGGGCTTTGTTGATCGCCACCATATCTGGATGGCGGGCGTCTGAAGCAACTGCCAGAAGCTGGTCCTGTAGGTGCCGGGTCGCCATCACGTCAAGCTGGTGGGCTTCACGACCCTGTGCAGGGAGAGTTGCCTGCCTGGTATGTGCCATCCTGCATGAGTGACGGGCTTGATGGAGCTCAGCGTGGATGTGCGTCGGCTCGTATGATGCCGCCATGTCTGGATGTCGGGCTTGGGAGGAGAGAAAAGGTGTAGGTTCATGTTCGTGGTACGTCTCCATGGATGGGATGTGAAGCTCCTCCTCAGGGACCAGGGTGATGACCGGTCCCCGATTGTACGTCTGCCGCCCTCGTTGGGCGGTCTGAGGGGCCGGGGCTCTTGGAGCGTGGGCTTGAATCCTCGGGGAAACATCATCCTCGGAATGAGGATGTTGGGTCACGGCGTGACCGCGATGACGCCTTTCAGCAGGGGCCTTGAAGTGGAACCCCTGTTCGATAGGGATGAAGTCCTCAACGTCGACCTCATCTGCCTCCCTAAGATAAGGGAGGTACGCATTATCCCATTCTGAGGATAGGATCTCGAAATGGTTGGAGACAGCGACAGGGGCTGTCTAGGTCCGCCTTTGCAGTCGCTGCTGGGTAGGCGGCTGACGAATCTTAACGGATTGGAGGACGTGCATAGCCGCCTCCACCATTGGGAGAGTACCATTCACGTGGTACTCTCAGATCAGTGCATCCGAAACCCAGCGTTGAAGACGCTGGGTGGGTGATGGGGTCCTCCGTTGTTGAGGAAGTCTCATCCTTGTGTTGTTGGAAGCGCGCACTTGTGAGTTCCTTTTCGATGTCATTGGATCGAAGGGATTTCTGAAAGTAGTTTCCGTGAAACATTTAAGAAAATACAAGCAGAAAACCCGTCAAAGCAGCATCTCATAATCCCATGCATAATTAATGACATTTCTTGGCCCTCCTTTGGAGCATAAGGGGGCAATGGGTGAGATTAGGTTAAATACGACATGTTTGGTTAAAGATTCACATTGGGTTCATCATTTTTTTCGTTCTTGGTTTTCGGCCACGAAATGCCCAACGACTCTGTATCCAATGATTTATGGGCCTTCTTTCCAAAGGCAGGCGTTCACCAGATGGTCTGACCAACGACTCTTAAGAACTCACATTGGGTGAGAGTATGGGAAGTCGAGCTCATCGCACCCTTTTTGGGGGGAAATTATTGCATGTTCCGGGACTCTCTTATATATTTAAGATGTATTAATATGTTCACAAATATTTGGTTTATACCCAAACAAAGAATCCACGGTATTCAACCCTGGTGGGAAACAGTCAACAGGACGCAGGGTTTCGGAATCATTTATGCCCGAGGCTTACCATCCCTCGTTGGATTAATGACCCTGAAGGGTTGGAACTCGATTGATGCAGCACTAGGAGTGTCATGGTGAACCGATGCATGGATGATTAGATCGACCATTTTTTGGGCTTGAACCTCAGGGAGGCTTCCTACATACCCTATCTAGGAGGCAGGGATCAAAGTCCTCGTAGTTCACTTAAACAGTTTAACGTCATGCTAGATGGGGGTATACAGTTTAACGTCATATTGGACGAGGGTGGAACTCGACGTGAATAAATGACCGAGTGGTGGGCTTGAACCTCATGGAGGCTTCCTACGTACCATGCATTGACATTGATCAATGTCCCTGTAGTTCGCTTTGGCCTGGGGATTATGCTCTGAGGTAGCCCCAAATGATGGATTGGGGATTACACTCTTAGGAAGCCCAAGATGTTGGTAAACCGACGTGAAAGGGGGTCGGAATGACCCATTGTTGGGCTTGAACCTCGGAGAGGCTTCCTACGTACCTCGGCTAGGAAACAGGGATCAAATTCCACATAGTTAGAATTGGTTTGGGTCTTACGCTATGGGGCATCCCAATATTTTATATTGGGGCTTACACTCTGAGGAGGCCCATAGGAGGATGTCATGGTCAATGCTTACTCTATGCCCACGTGAGACATGTTCGGTGTGAGAAACAAGAGGCAGCAGGGACCAAAGGATCACGTCGCGAATGGTGCGTCCATGAGAAGAAAAGTGGGGCTTACACATGAAGGCGGTCCAAGGTGATGAATTGGGGCTTACACCCTGAGGAGGCCCAGAAGATCGGGGCTTACTCCGAGATGGACGCCCGGAGCGACAAAGCCCAGTGGGAGAGGGAAAGGGGGGGGTGCTCCTGTCCCCGTATCCTCTCTTTTAGTCCACTAAGGATTCCTTATGATGGGTATTTTAATACCCCCGAGGAGACCTGGACAAGCGGAGGGGCAGAAAAGGGATTACTGAGCTCAGACTCCACATTACCGTGGGAATGTGAACCCAGGAATGCTTAGGGAATCTGCTCAAGGGTTGGGGCAACCCCTTTTCCCATTTTTACCATGGGTATGTGAACTAAAAATGGCACGCTGATGCACCTGAAAGTTATACCACGCGGATCTGGTGGCTCTGGTGGAGGCCTCGGCTCGGGGCCGATGAACAGGCCAATGAGGGATTCGCGGAGGACCTGGCTTGATCGGAAGGATTTTACCTGGCTCTGGAGATGAGAACACTGAAGTATTTGGCTACCCACCAAGAGGTATGGGTGGTGGATCCCTTCATGTGGGGAAGTGCCACGCGGCTGGAGAAGCCGTCCACGAACCAGGGTGGTCCGCGGACTGATTGGTGTTCTGCGAATCCTGGAAGTTCATGGCTTCAGGTTCAATCCGCGAACCAGGGTTGTTCGCGGAGGGTTCCAAGCGGGCAGCGGCGGCCAAGGGCGGTGCCGATCGGAGGCTCATTGATCGTGGATTCGCCTGCGTAGGAAAGTGCTACGTGGTACGACATATGGGAAAATAGGCATAAACTCCCTGGTCTGCGGGGAAGTCATCCGTGGAGGGGGTTTGGTTCGCAGTTATCCTTTTTTGTTATTTTAGGTTCGCGGTTCACCAAATTATTATGCATTTTCCAATTCCTTCTTAATTAATATACCTGCTGTGGTTTGCGGATGGGAATTTCGCTGTTTGCGAATTCTGAAGCCTTCCTTCGACTGATCACCTTCCTCCGAATCCGATTCATGTTCTCTGATTCTTTTTTCTTTCCCCCTTGGTCTCCTTTTATAGAGTGGGGAAAGGAATGTATTTGTGGCCACGTGGTGCTTTTGGTGGAGGCCCATAACCAAATACCCATTTCATAGCTGACTTGGTCAATCTGCGATTCACAGTGGGTATTGATTGCTCCCCTCCTCTGTGAGGCGTACTTCGGGAGTGCTCCGCGGCTGCGGAGGGTTCCGCCTCCATTCCGCGAACGACAGCGGGTGCGGGTTGAACCGGTCGGCGCGGTCCGCGGTTGGGGCATTTCGTGAAGGTGAACCGAACTCGCGCCCATCCTGCCTCACGACCGCGGAGGCTCTCTGCCTCCATTTTTCAAATGACAACGGTTCGTAGAGGGAGGTGCCTCGCGGTGCCTGGCCATGATGCGCTTCCATGGACCGGTTCATGGACTGATCCTTTTTTGTGCCTCTTCTTTGGTTACTCACCCCAATTCATTGGGGAATTTGGGTAAAATTTCCTTTGCGGATTTTTCAGGACCCTACAGACGCTATAAAACCCTAAAAAAATTAAACCCTAATATACCATAACATAAACAATTAAACCCTAATAAACCACTAATAAACTCTAATAATCCATAAAAACACCTTATAATCCCTATAAACCCTAAGAAACACTACTCAACACTAATAAAACCCCAATAATACCTAATAAACCATAATAAATGATAATAAAACCTCATAAACCATAAAAACACAATAAGAAAACCTAAACAACCCTAATAGACACTAATAAACACTAATAAACCCTAATAAACTCCAAAAAAAATCCAAAAAAGGCCTAATTAACCATAAATAAATCCAAATAAACTCTACTCAACCCTAACAAATGGTAACACACCATAATAACCCCTAATAAAACCCTAAAAAACCCTAATAAAGAAAAAATGCTAGTATACCTAAAAAAATCCCTAGACACCCTAATAAACTATAATATAGCCTAATAAACCCTAAAAACGCTCAAAAATAATAAAAAATGATCACAAACAATAAAAACGCACTATATTAACTTAAAAGACCTAAAAACACTAATATAATCAAATAAAGACCAAAATGCTAATATACCGTAAAAATCATTAGAAATCGTAATAAACCATAATAAACTATAATATAACCTAAAAAACCAAAAAAATGCTCACAAAGGAAAACAAAATGCTCACAAACAATAAAAAATGCTATATTATCTAAAAAGACATAACAAGCACTAATATAACCTAATAAAACAAAAATACTAATAAAACCCTAAAGAACCCTAATAAACCCTAAATATCCCTAACAAACCATAATAAAAACTAATAAAACCTATCAAAACCATAATAAAACCCTAAAAAGACATTCTTAACCCAAATAAACCATGACACACCATAACAAAACCTAATAAAATCCAACTAAACCCCAATAAACAAAAAAAATGAAAACATACCATTAAAAATCCATAGAAACCCTAATAAACCATAATAAATTCAAATAAAAGCTAATAATGCATTAAAAATGCTCACAAACACTAAAAACACGCTAATAAAACCTAAAAAGTCAAAAAAAAAACCTCGTATATATTAACAAAAACTAAAAAACACTCATATACCCTAATAAAAACACTAACAAACCCTATTAAACCCTAAAAATCCCTAACAAACCCTAATAAACCGTAATCAACCCTAATAAACCCTAATAAAACCTTAAAGATACCAACTCAACCCTAATAAAACCCTAAAGGACCAACTCAACCCTAATAAACCTTACCACACCATAATAAACCATAATAAAGCCCACTAAACCCTAAAAAATTAAAATGTAACATTAAAAATCCCTAAAACCCCTAATAAATGCTAATAAAACCTAACAAAGTATAAAATCACTATGAAACCCGAATAAACACTACTAATCACTAAAAAACCCTAATATACCCTCTTAAAATTTAATAAACCATAATAAACCCTATTAAACCCTAATTAATCCTAAACATACCCAAATATACCATAATATACCATAATATACCTTAATAAACCCATCTCAATCCTAATAAAACCCTAAAAATACATAATAAACCTTAATAAACCATGACACACCATAATAAACCCTAATATAATCCTAATTACCCCCACCAAACCCTAAAAACGCTAATATACTATTAAAAACCATAAAACCCTAACAAACCATAAAAAATGTTAATAACACCTCAAAATCCTATGAAATGATAGTAAACCCTAAAAATACCTCTAATAATAATAGTAGTAATAACGCACGTGCATATGCATTTGCATGTGCATGGTTTAAATAATAAATCATAACACACGTGCATGTGCATATGCTTGCGCATTTGCATGTGAATGATAATAAATAATAAATAATAAATAATAACACATGTGAATTTCATGTGTATATGCATGTGCATGTGAATGATAATAAATAATAAATAATTACGCACATACAAGTGCATGTGCATGTTCATGTGCATGGTAATAAAAAATAAATAATAACCAAGTCCCCATGAATGTGCATTTTCATGTGAATGATAATAAATAATAAATAAAAACACATGTGATAATAGAATAACGCATGTGCATTGCATGTGCACGTGCATTAGAATAAATAATAATAACACATATGGTAATATAATAATGCAAGTGCATTTCATTTGCATGATAAAAAATAATATATAATAACGCACGTGCATGTGCATTTACATGTAATGATAATGATAATGATGCATGCACGTGCATGGTAATAAATAATAAATAACAACGCAAGGGCATGTGCATTTGAATTTGATGATACAAACAACAACAAAAACAAGAATAATAATTATAATAATAATAATAATAGTTATATAATAATGCAAGTGAATTTCATGTGCACGTGCATGGTAGTAAATAATAAATAAATAATAATAATTTAGAATGCACATACATGTGCATGTGCGTTTACATTTGATGATAATACTAATAATACTAATTGTAATAATAATAACAACAACAATGCATGAACGTGCATGGTAATAAATAATAAATAACAACACACATGCATGTACATTTTCATGTGATAATGATAATAATAATGATGATAATAATAATAATAATAATAATAATAAACTGTGATAATAATAATAATAATAAAAGAATAATACAAGTGCATTGAATATGCACGTACATGTTAATAAATAATAAATAATAACGCACGTGCATATACATTTGCATGTGATGATATTAATAATAACAGTAGTAGTAATAATAGTAGTAGTGGTGGGGATAATAGTAGTAGTACTAATGCATATGATAATAGAATATTGCATGTACATTATGTGTGCATGTGTATGGTAATAAATAATAACTCCCGTGAATTGCATTCGCATGTGATGGTGATGATGATGATGATGATATTATTAATAATATTAATAATAACAACGCATGTGATAATAGAATAACTCATGTTCATTGAATGTGCGTTTATGTGCATTTGGATGTGCATTTTCATGTGATGATTATAACAATAACAACAACAACAACAACAACAACAACAATAATAATAACAATAATAATAACGCATGGGATAAGAAAATAATGTGTGTGCATTGCATGTGTAGGTTCATGGTAATGAAGATATAATAATAATGCACGTACATGTGCATGTAAATTTTCATGAGTTGATGATAATAATAATAATAACAGTAATAATAAATTATATTTGTTTGAAAAAACAGCAGGCATGACAAAAGTGCTCGAAATGGTGTCTCGAAAAACCTAAAAAATCACAGTCATTAAAAAAGGCATAACATCTTCTTTAGGTGTCCATTCCCCCTACGTGAATAGTCAAACTAAATCTCATGTAATGAAATACGATAAAAACAGGTTCCGAAGGCCGAACAGACACACATATAAGATGTTTTGACCATTTTAAGAAACATTTGACAGGGATCCGGACACGAAAATGGAGTTTTGGAGGCCTTGTGATGGGTTTTTGGGATTTTAGGGTCTAAAACATGACTTAACTTTCTTAATTTTATTCTTCTACATTGATCTTTTCGCTGCCTTCGATTTGATATGTGGTAGAGCTCACACAGACAACCGGAATGAATGTTATGTCCGTTTGATGTTGGACTTTTTTTGGAGTGGTATAACTAATATATCTTCTATTTCTTTGATCTTCTCACTGTTTCGATTAGAATTGGTCCTCAATCATCTCATGAGATTAGATTTCACTAGTCACAATGCTCAAACGGACACCCAAAGGAGAAGTTATGCCTATTTTAGTGAGTTGCAGGTTTCTTAGGTTTTTAAGCGCTAGGAGGGTTTCTCAATTTAAAACGACAATAACTTCTGCTACGTGTGTTAATTTTGGATCTACCACATATCAAATTTAATATTGATGAATGATACACACTCTAGTATCCACTAAAACCATTTCTGACATTCTTCAACCCCCAAAAGACCCAAAATCCCTTTGGATGGTCAAAATATTGGCTTCTGGTGTTCGTTTTGTGATAACTTCTTCTTTGGTTGTCTCTTTCATCTCTACCACATATCAAATCGAATCTCGAGACTAGACCTACACATCTGTGACAACCATGAACAACTAAATAACCCTAACAAACCATGAATAACCCCATAAACACTAAAAACCATTAAAAATCACCCAAAACCCTGGCGAAACCTAATAAATCCTAATAAATACAAACAATCCCTAAAAAACCCCAACAAACCCTAACAAAACCTATAAAACCCCAAAGAATCCTAAAACACATAACAAACCCTAAAAACCCCTAAAAACACTAACGAGCCCTAACAAACCCAAAGAAGCACTAAGAAACCCAATAAATACAAAAACACCAATGAAACCCTAAAAACCATAAGAAATCCTATGAAACCCTAACATAACCCTAAAACCCTAAAACCCTAACAAAATAATAAGAAAACCTAAGAAGCACTAACACACCAATAGAAAACCTAACACTCCCTTAGAAACCTGAACACACCCTTAGAAACCATAGCACACCCTTAGAAACCCCAACACACCAATAGAAACCCTAACACAACCTTAGAAACCCTTAGAAACCATAGCACACCCTTAAAAACACTAACCTACCCATAAAAATACAAACCCACCCTTAAAAACCCTAACACACCCTTAGAAACCCTAAAAAATCCTTAGACGCCCTAAATCACTCTAATAAGAACTAATAAATCCTAACAAACCGTACCAACCAATAATAAACCATAATAAAACCTAATAAACCCTAAATCCCACTACCAAACCCTAATAAACACTAATACATTTAAATAAACCCTGTATGCCCTATTAGTTCCCAATAAAATCTTAAAAATTCCTAAAAACCCAAATATACACAAAAATGCTATTAAACCATTCAAAATGCTAATATTCACAAAAAACCCCTAAAAACTTGCAAAACCTGACAACCCCCTAAAAAAACCATAAAAACCCAAAATATACCCTAAAAAGCCTAAAAAACCCCTAAAACCCTTAAAACCCAAAAAAATCCTAAAAAACCATAAAACTCCTAAAAAACCAAAAAACTGAAAAAAAAACCTGAAAACAACCTAAAAAATCAAAAAATACATAAAAAAAACCAAAAAACCAAAAAACCACTAAAAACAACAACAAAACCCTAAAAGCCTTAAAATGCCAAACAAAACCCTAAAAAAACCTATGAAACCCTTAAAACCCCTAAAAACCCCTATCATACCCTATAAACCTCAAAAGATGCTTTAATACACCCTAAAGAACCATAAAAACCCTAAAAACACTAAAGAAACCTAAAAACCACTAATGTCACAAACAACACTACATAAACCATAAGGCAACTAGGGCCTCTTCGCGAAATGTCAGACTTAATCTAAAGGTGAATAAGCAAGAGCGGCTTTCAATTTCCGCTGAGCAAGAGAAGGCTTGGATGAAGATGTTATCCAGGCATGGAATGCAAGAGGATTTTGATTCTGGATGGGACTCAACAAACATGGGTGCTGAGTCAGATTTCAGTTTTGCTGAAGTGGGTGACGACTTTGGTGTGGGCATGGGGTTTCATTGTGCAGAGCTGGAGGATTTTGGTGGCAATGTTGACTGACCCTCCCCTTGTGTGCTTTCCCTTTTGGACTTTCTTGACTTTTTTGTTTTTGCCTTTTGTTTATCTCTTTTTGTGGCCTTCGGGGTTAGGTCGTAAGGGGTTTTGGGTGTGGATCGGTGGATCCCTCCCCAAATAAACCATAACAAACCCCTAATAAACCCTCACAAATCATAATAAACCCTAATAAATCGTAATAAACCCAAATACATGTGACTAAACCCTAATAAATAAAATAAACCATAATTAACCCTAATAAAACTTAAATAGCCCAAAAATGGTTCATAAACCCTAGAAAAAACTATTAATTCCTTCAAAAGCCCAATAAAACCCTAATATAGAATAAAAACGCTAAAAAACTGCAATAAATCCTAAAGAACATTAATAAACCCTAAAGAACCCTAAGCCCTAAGAAAAGAAAAGATGTCACCGCTCTCTCCCGGGTCTCTCCCGACGCGGCGATCTCTAGGGTTCCATCCTGGAACCCCCTTCAACGGCTTCGTTTATCTCCTCAGGCTTTGCGATGTGGATGGACTGATGTTTGAGAAGCGTTATCTCCTGGTGCGATGGAGGTTTTCGCGACGGATGGATGACGGCGCTGAGATCTTGAGGGTTGTTTCAGGTTGTGGCGGTTTTTCGTTTCGACCTGGATCGGCGTTGCTAGATCTGGATTCTGCTCTCTCTAGTGGTAGCAGAGATGATTTTCCTGTGTGTTGGACGATTCTGAAGCTGTCGACGGTGAAGTCAACGCCGATGAGATGGTTGCTTTGCCGAATAGGAGGGTTCGGCTTGCTGGTTTTTTGGTGCGACGAGACTTTCTGGTGTCGGGGGGAGGTATGGCCACCTCCTGGTGACAAACGGGTTCGTCGGGCTTTGCATCTACTTAGTGTGAGCATTGGCATTGCGCTTGGTTCGACGCTGTCTGTCCGGATCTGAAGAGGTGCAGGCTTTTTGCTCACTGATCTTGCTTCTGACGAAGGTATAGTCGCTATGTCCTGTGTCCGACTGATTTTGCTGGCTTGCGTGTTCTTGTTTGGTGGCTGGACTGGTTCTGTGTTGCTGCTTCGGCTAGACTTTGGTGCTGCTTTTTGGACTCCCCCAAAGCTGTTGTTGGGGAGAAGGATTGGTGCTTCTTTTTGGCTGTTTTTTGGCTTTGTTGTGGATGCTAGCTGCCGGTTCTGTTGGGTGGCGATGATTCATGTTCTGTTGATGTTGTTTGTTCTATGCTGTTGGAAAGGGACCTTCTTGGTGAGAAGGTACTGGGTGATGGATGTGGGTATTTTGTTGGTTTTGAGTGGATGGTGTATGGTGAATGCTGGATGACGTGTGGTTGTTTGGTATTTGCTGCTGCTGTGGATGATTTTGTTGTTGTGCTGCTGGAGTGGAAGTGGGATGTTGGGAGATGTTTGGTGGTCGAAAGAGGTGCTGGCTGTCTGAAAATGAGGATGCTGGTTGCTGGTTTGTTGTGGATGCTGGTTGGCTGGTTGCTGCTGCTGGATGTTGTTTGCTGCTGTAGTCTGAATGCTGGTTGTTGGTTAGCTGTGAGTTGTTGGATGCTGGTTAACGCTGGATGTAGTGCTGTTGGATGCTGGTACTGGCTGGATGTGACGTGATGATGCTGCGGTTTTTTCTGTTTTTGTGTCTTTTTCTTTCTTTGTTTTTCTTTCTTTGGCGTGGGTTGTAAGGGTTTTTGGGTGTGGGTCGTTCGAACCCTCCCCTCCCTTGTCTGCAGTGTTTGTGTCTTTTTGTTTAATAAATTTTGGGGGGTGCCAGGAATAGCCTGGACCCGAGCCTTCTTTTCCTAAAGAACCCTAATAAACCCTAAAGAACCATATCAATCTCTAAAGAAAACTAAAAAACCCTAAAAACCCAAAAATGCTAAAAGACATTATATAAACCCTAAAAATAGCTACAATACCCAAACAAACCCTAAAACACGCTATAAACCCCTAAAAACCCTTATCAATCCCAAAAAAACAGATAAACCCATAAAACCCCCCAAAACCATTAAAAATCCATCACATACCCTAAAAACCATAAACACCCATTAATAACCCTTAAAAACCTGAAAAACACTACAAATCATAAACAACCATTAAAACCCTAAAAAAGGCTTCAAATAGAAACATAAACCCTAAAAACGTTACATAAACCCTAAAAAATGCAACAAAAACCCTAAAAATGCAACATAAACCAAAAAATGAAAAATAAACCCAAAAAATGCTATATAAACCATAAAAGCACTACATAAACCCTAGATCTATAACATAAACCCAAAAAAAAACACAACATAAACCATAAAAAATGCTACATAAACATTAAAAAATGCTACATAAAACCTAAAAACACAATATAAACCCTAAAAACACCACATTAACCCTAAAAACGATACATAAACTCTAATAAATGCAACATAAATGCTACATCACCCCTAAAACGTTACATAAACCCATAAAATGCAACATAAACCCTAAAAAATTATACATAAAACCTAAACCCTAAACAAGCTACATAAACCATAAAAACATTATATAAACCCTAAGAATGATACTTAAAATCTAAAACCGCTAACTAAACAGTAAAAATGCTACATAAACACTAAAAATGCTACATAAGCTCTAACAACGCTACACAAACTCTAAAAAATGCTACAAAAACCCTAAAGACATTTCAAAACCCTCAAAAATATAAAACCCAAATATACCATAATATAAAAAATTAAAACCTAATAAACCCCTAATAAACCCCTAATAAGCTCTAATAACCCCTAAAAACACCTTATAATCCCAAAAAAACCTAAGAAACTCTACTTAACCCTAATAAAAACCCAAAAATACCTAATAAACCCAAATAAATGATAATAAAACCTAATAAACCCTAAAAACAAGTTATGAAAACTTAAAAAACCCTAATAGACTGTAATAAACACTAATAAACACTAATAAACTCCAAAAAAACCCTAAAAGCCCTAATAAACTGTAAATAAAGCCAAATAAACCCTACTCAACCCAAACAAACCTGCACACACCATAATAACCCCTAATAAAACCCTACAAAACCCTAATAAAGAAAAAAAATGATAATATACCTTAAAATATCACTAAAAATCCTGATAAACTCTAATATAACCTAATAAACCCTAAAAACGCTCACAAATAATAAAAAAATGATCATAAACAATAAAAATGCACGATATTGCCTAAAAAGACCTAAAAACACTAATATAACCTAATAATGTCAAAAAAACTCTAATATACCTTAAAAATCCCTAGAAGCCCTAATAAAACATAATAAACTCTAATATAACCTAAGATACCCTAAAAACGCTCACAAACAAAAATAAAATACTCAAAAACAATAAAAACATGCTATATTATCTAAAAATACCTAACAAACACAAATATAACCTAGTAAAACAAAAAAACTAATAAACCCCTAACAAACCCTAAAAAACCCTAAAAATCACTAATAAACCCTAATAAAAACTAATAAACCCTAATAAAACCATAATAAACCCCTAAAAATATCGTCTCAACACTAATAAACCTTGACAAGCCATAATAAAACCTAATAAAACCCAACTAAACATCAATAAACAAAAAAAAAACGGAAAAAAACCATTAAAACTCTAGAAAACAAAATAAACCATAATACATTCTAATAAAACCTAATAAACCATAAAAAATTCTCACAAACACTAATAACATGCTAATAAAACATAAAACATCATAACAAATGCTCATATATATTAACGAAAACTAAAAAACACTCATATACCCTAATAAAAATAGTAACAAACCGTAGTAAACCCTAAAAATCTCTAACAAACCCTAATAAACACTACTCAACCCTAATAAACACTAATTAAACCCTAAAGATACCTACTCAACCCTAATAAAACCCTAAAAATACCTCGTCAACCCTAATAAATTTCAACACACCATAATAAAACATAATAAACTCCACTAAACCATAAAAATGCAAATATACAATTAAAAATCCTTAAAACACCTACTAAATGCAAATACACCCTTACAAAGCTTAAAAGAGCTAATAAACCCTAATAAACATTAATAAACCCTAATAACCCCTAATATAACCTCTTAAAAATTAATAAACCATAATAAACCATAATAAACCCTAATAAATCCTAAACATAACATAATATTCCATAATATACCATAATATACCCTAATAAACTGAAATCAGTCATAATAAAAACCTAAATATACCTAAAAACCCTAATAAACCTTGACACACCATAATAAACCCTAATAAAATCTTAATAAACCCCACCAAACCCTAAAACAAAAATATACCATTAAATAACCCTAAAACCCTAACAAACCATAATAAATGTTAATATCACATAAAAATACTAAAAAATGCTAGTAAACCCTTCAAATGCCTCTAATAATAATAATAGTAATAACACACGTCCATATGCTTGTGCATGTGAATAAATGTTCTTGTGAATATGCTTGTGCATGGTTTAAATAATAAATAATAACGCACGTGCATGTGCATATGCCAGTTCATTTGCAAGTGAATGATAATAAATAATAAATAATAAATAATAATGCATGTGAATTTCTTGTGTATGTGCATGCGCATTTGAATGATAATAAATAATAAATTATAACGCACTTACAAGTGAATGTGCATGTGCTTGTGCATGTGAATAGTAATAAACAATAAATAATAAACAAGTCCACATGAATGTGCATTTGAATGTGAATGATAAAAAATAATAAGTAATAACATATGTGATAATAGAATAACGCACGTGCATTCCGTGTGCACACTACTACAAAAACGACCTTTATCAGTGCTAGAAAAGTGCATTAAAAGTTCTAAAAAAAGCGCTGTTAATTGAGGCGAGAATATAGGGGTGTCCCTTTTATCAGCACTTCTAAAAAGCACTGATAAAAATCAAAAAAAATAATATAAAATATATAAAAATAATAAAAATTATTTATATAATGCAGGGGGGAGATTTTAACAGCGCTAGTTGGACCCCCCTCAATCTGTCCTATGTGTTGTCCTTCCCGCGCATCCCCCACATGGGCGCACCTCCTTGCTTCCACCCGAACTCAAACCCGTGACCTCCCCCCTTCCGTGCATGCACCTTTAACACTATGCCATTTCGTTTTTTCTATATTTAATTGTATATCTATTTATTTATATATATTTTTATAATTATTCGTATATTAATATATATTCGTATTAATATTAATATATTTAGTTATATTAATACATATATATTTATTCATATATTAGTATATATATATATTCATTCTTATATTAATATATATTTATATTAATAGGTTATTTATCTGTATATTTATTATTAAATTAATATATATTTATAAGATTAGTTTTAAATACATTTATAAAATATGTTTTTTATGGGTGTATAAATAAATAAATACATACATATATACAACACACACACACACATATATATATTTACGAATAAATACATATATATAGGTATTTAAAAATCCATAGAATTCTAAAATGACAATAACTTCTATTCTAGAAGCATGTTTCAACTCCTCAACTAGTACAATTGAATAAAATAAAAGAATCTTCGATATGATAGGTGGTAAAGGCCAAACGGACATCCGAATAAGAAGTTATACTTGTTTGAATGTTAACAAATCGGGGTATCCCAACTAAAGCCACTAACAAAGCTACATAAACCCTATATATTTCTAGAAAACCCGAAAAATGCTTCAAAACCCAAAAAACGCTACAAAACCCCCAAAAAAACTCTAAAATAACACTAACAAAGCATAAAAAACCCAAACACACACATAATACCCAAAAAATGCATAAAACCCCAAACAACTCAAACAAACCGTAAAAACCCTAAAACCCTAACAAAACCTAACAAAACCAAAAAACCACTCATAACCCCTAAGAACCACTATTAAAACCTAATAACACCTAAACCCCACAATTAAACCCTAAAACCCCTAATAAAAACTAATAAATTTTAATAACCTGTAATAAACCCTAACATACTCTATTAGACCCTAATAAAGGCTACAAAACCCCAAAACCCCCTAATATATAATAAAAACACTATTAAACTGTAATAATCCCTAATACATACAAAAAACCTTAACAAACCCGACAAAACACTACAACAACCTCCAAATAATAGCCTACAAAACCCTAAAACACATTTATAAACCCAAACAAACACAAATAACCCCAAAATAAATTGTAACAAAACATAACAACCCCAAATAAATCATAACAAAACCTTAAAATGCCAAATAAATCGTAACAAACTGAAACAAACCATAACCAACCCCTAATAAACCGCAATAAACCCTAACAAAGCATAATAAACCCTAATAAATTGTCATATGCCAAAATACACGTTACTAAACCATAATAAATAAAATAAACCCTAATAAATCCTAAATAACACTAAAAAAGGTTGATAAACCCTAGAAAAAGCTATTAATTCCTACAAAAGCCCAACAAAACCCTAATACACAATAAGAAATTCTAATAAACTATAACAAATCCTAAAGAACACTAATAAATGCTAAAGAACCCTAATAAACCCTAAATAACCATATTAAACTCCAAATAACACTAAAAACCATAAAGAACCCAAAAAATGTGAAAACACATTATATAAGCCCTAAAACCGCTATAATATTCAAACAAACCCTAAAACACTCTAAAAACCCTAACAACCACTATCAATCCCCAAAAAATAAACCCATAAAACCCCCATAAACCATTAAAAAGCCATTAGATAACATAAAAAATTATAAACACCCTTTACAACCCATAAAACCCCTAAAAAACAAAACAAACCATAAAAAACCATTAAAACCCTAAAAAATGATTCAAATAGACATATAAACGCTAAAAAATTACATAAACCCTAAAAAATGCAACAAAATCCCTAAAAACACATCATAATCCAAAAAACACAACATACACCCAAAAAATTCTACATAAAACCAAAAGCACTACATAAACCATAGAACCGTAACTTGAACCCTAAAAAACACAACATAAACCCTAAAAATGAAACATAAACATTAAAAACGCAACCTAAAACCTATAAACACAATATAAACCGTAAAAACAATCCATGAACCCTAAAAACATTACATAAACCCTAAAAATGCAACATAAACACAACATCACCCCTAAAAACACTACATAAACCCAGAAAATGCAACATAAACCCTAAAAAATGATACATACATCCTAAACCCTAAACACGCTACATAAACCCTAAAATTTTTACATAAACCCTAAAAATGATTCATAAAATCTAAAACCGCTAACTAAACCATAAAAACACAAAATAAACACTAAAAATGCTACATAAACTCTAACAACGCTACATAAACCCTAAAAATGCTATAAAAACCCTAAAAACTCTTTAAAATCCTCAAAAATATTAAACCCTAATATACCTTAATATAAAACATTAAACCCAAATAGACCCCTAATAAACTCTAATAAGCCTTAAAAACACCTTATAATCACTAAAAGCCTAAGAAACTCTACTCAACCCTAATAATACCCCAAAAATAGCTAATAAACTCTAATAAATGATAATAAAACCTAATAAACCCTAAAAACACCTTAAGAAAACCTAAACAACTCTAACCAACCCTAATAGACACTAATAAACACTAATAGACCCTAATAAACCCCAAACAAACCCTAAAAATCCCTAATAAACCATAAATAAAGGCAAATAAACCCAAATAAACCCTAAAAACCCTTAACACACCATAATAACCCCTAATAAAACCATACAAAACCCTAATAAAGAAAAAAATGAAATTATACCTTAAAAAATACCTAGAAACCCTAATAAAATCTAATATAACCTAATAAACCCTAAAACGCCCAAAAACAATAAAAAATGATCACAAACAATAAAAACACACTATATTACCTTAAAAGACATAAAAACACCAATATAACCAAATAAAGACAAAAAAACACTAATATACCTTAAAAATCCCTAGAAACCCTAATCAACCATAATAAACTCTAATATAACCAAAGAAACCATAAAACACTCACAAACAAAACAAAAATGCTCACAAACAATAAAAACATGCTATATTATCTAAAACGACCTAACAAACACTAATATAACCTAAAAAACAAAAAAACTAATAAACCCCTAACAAACAATATTAAAACCTAAAAATCCCTAATAAACCCTATTAAAAATGAATAAACTCTAATAAAACCCTAATAAACCACTAAAAATACCTTCTCAACCCAAATAAACCTTAACACACTGTAACAAAACCTAATAATACCCAACTAAACCCCAATAAACAAAAAACACAAACAAACCATTAAAATGCACTAAAAACACTAATAAACCATAATAAATTCAAATAAAAGCTAATAAACCATTAAAAATGCTCGAAAACACTAAAAACACGCTAATAAAACCTAAAAAGTCATAACAACCCCTCATATATATTAACAAAAACTAAAAAACACTCATACAACCTAATAAAAACACTAACAAACCATAGTAAACCCAAAAAAACATTAATAAACTGTACTCAACCCTAATAAAACATAATAAAATCTTAAAGATACCGACTTAACCCTAATAAAACCCTAAAATACCTGATCAGCCCCAATAAACCTTTACACACCATAATAAACCATAATAAACCCCACTAAACCCTAAAAAACAGAAATATACCATTTAAAATCCTTAAAACCCATAATAAATGCTAATAAAACCTAACAAAGAATAAAAGCGCTAATAAACCTGAATAAACACTACTAAAAACTAAAAACCCCTAGTATACCCTCTTAAAAATTAATAAATCATAGTGAAACATAATAAACCCTAATAAATCCTAAACATTCCCAAACATTCCCAAATATACCATAATATACCCTAATAAACCCAACTAAATCCTAATAAAACCCTAAAAATAACTAATAAACCCTAATAAACCATGACACACCATAATAAACCCTAATAAAATCTTAATAAACCCCATAAAACCCTAAAAACGCTAATATACCATTAAAACCCCATAAAACCCTAACAAACTATAATAAATGTTAATAACGCCTAAAAATTTTAAAAATTGATAGTAAAACATAAAAATATCTCTAATAATAATAGTAGTAATAGCACACGTGCACGTGCATATGCATGTGAATGGTTTAAATAATAAATCATAATGCACGTACATGTGCATATTCATGCGCATTTTCAAGTGAATGATAATAAATAATAAATTATAAATAATAACGCATGTGAATTGCATGTGTATGTGCATGCACATGTGAATGACAATAAATAATAAATAGTAATGCACATCCAAGTGCATGTGCATGTGCATGTGCATGTGCATGGTAATAAACAATAAATAATAACAAAGTTCACATGAATGTGCATTTACATTTGAATGATAAAAAATAATAAATAATAACACATGTGATAATAGAATAACGCAAGTGCATTTCTTGTGCAGGTGCATGAGAATAAATAGTAATAACACATGTGATAATAGAATAGCGCAAGTGAAATTCATTTTTAGGTGCATGGTAATAAATAATATATTATAACGGACGTGTATGTGCATTTACTTGTAATGATAATGAAAATGACGCATGCACGTGCATGGTAATAAATAATAAATAACAACTCACATGCATGTGTATTTGTATTTAATGATACAAACAACAACAACAACAACAACAACAAAAATAATAATAGAATAACGCAAATGCATTGCATGTGCACGTTCATAGTAGTAAACAATAAATAAATAATAATAAATTTGAACGCACATGCATGTGCATGTGCATATACATTTGATAATAATATTAATAATACTAATTGTAATAATAATAATAATAACGCATGCACGTGCATGGTAATAAATAATAAATAACAGCGCAAATGCATGTGGATTTTCATGTGATAATGATTATAATAATGATAATGTTGATAATAATAGTAATAATAATAATAATAATAATAATAAACCGTGATAATAATAATAATAATAAAAGAATAATACAAGTGCATTCCATATGTACGTGCATGGTAATAAATAATAAATAATAACGCACATGCATCTGCATTTGTATGTGATTATAATAATAGTAACAGTAGTAGTACTAGTAATAATATTAGTAGTACCAATGCATGTAATAATAGAATATTGCATGTGCATTACGTGTGCATGAGCATGGTAATAAATAATAACATGCGTGCATTGCATTTGCATGTGACGATGATGACGATGATAATAATAATATTATTGTTATTGTTATTAATAATAACAATGCATGTGATAATAAAATGATGTACGTTCATTGAATGTGTGTGTTGATGTATTTTCATGTGTATTTGCTTCTGCATTTTCATGTGATGATAATTAAAAAAAACAACAACAACAACAACAACAACCACCAACACAATAATAATAATAACAATAAGAATAACAACATATGTGAAAATAAAATAATGTGTGTGCATTGCATCTGAATGTGCATGGTAATAAAAAAGAAATAATAATGCACGTGCATGTGCATGTGCATGTGCATGAGATGATAATAACAGTAATAATAACAGTAATAATAATAATAATAACAACAACACATGTGATAATAGAATAGCACACGTGCATTGCATGTGCAATGCATGATAATGAATAACAACTCATAGCGCATGTGATGAAAATAATAACAATAATAGTAAAATTAATAATAATAGCGCATGTGATAAGAGAATAATGCACATGTATTGAATGTGCGCGTGTATGTTAATAAATAATAACGCATGTGTATTTGCATTTTCATTTGATGATAATAACAAAAATAATAATAATAGTAATAATAAAAATAACAATAAAAATGACTGTGATAATAGAATAATGTAGGTGCATTGCATGTGCGTGTGCATGATAATAAATAAAAACGGACGTGCATGTGCATTTCTAGGTGATGATAATAACAATAATAATAAAAAAAATAACCACAACAACAAAAACAACAACAACAGCAACATATGCACGTGCATGGAAATAAATAATTTATAATAAATAATAACGCAAGTGCATCTGCATTTTCATGTAATGATATTAAAAATAATAATACTAGTAATAACAATAATGATAATTATAATAATGATAATGATAATAATGATAATAATAACATGTGTGATTATAGAATAACACACGTCCTAACAAACCCTAACAAAACCTAACAAACCATAACAACCATTAATAACCCCTAAGAACCACTAATAAACCCAAATAACACATGAAACCCACAATTAAAGCCTAAACCCCTAATATACAATAAAAACACCATATAACCATAATAAACACTAATAATCACTAAAAACCCTAACAAACAAGACAAAACGCTACAAAAATTTCCAAATAATAGCCTACAAAACCATGCAATCCACTAATAAACCCTAAAAAACCCTAATAACCAGAAAATAATTCGTAACAAACCCTAACAACCCCAAATAAATTTTACGAAATCCTAAAAATGCCAAATAAATCGTAAAAAACTGAAACAAACAATAACAAGCCCCTAATAAACCCCAATAAACCCTAACAACTCATTATAAACCCTAAAAAATCGTAATAAACCCAAATACATGATAGTAAACCCTAATTAATAAAATAAATCACAATAAACCCTAATATATCTTAAATAACCCTAAAAGGTTGATAAACCCTAGAAAAAACAATTAATGCCTACAAAAGCCCACCAAAACCCTAATATAGAATAAAATCGCTAATAAACTTCAACAAATCCTAAAGAACATTAATAAACCATTAAGAAACATAATATACCCTAAAGAACCATATCAATCTCTAAAGAAAACTAAAAAACCCCAAAAACCCCAAAAAATTCTAAAACACATTATATAAACCCTAAAAACAGCTACATTACCCAAACAAACCCTAAAACACAGTAAAAAACCCTAACAACCTCTATCAATCCCTAAAAAACAAATAAACCCATAAAACCCCCGAAACCATTAAAAGGCCATCAGATAACCTAAAAATTCATAAACACCCATTAACAACCCTTAAAAACCCGAATACACTACAAACCAGAAACAACCATTAAAACCCTAAAAAAGGCTTCAAATAGAAACAAAAACCCTAAAAATGTTACATAAACCCTAAAAAATGCAACAGAAACCCTAAAAATACAACATAAAAAAAAGTAACATAACCCCAAAAAATGCTACATAAACCCTAAAAGCACTACATAAACTCGATAGATGTAACATAAACCCTAAAAACACAACATAAACCCTAAAAAATGCAACTTAAACATTAAAAAATGCTGCATAAAACCTAAAAACACAATATAAACCCTAAATAGACTACATGAACCCTAAAAACGTTACATAAAACTTAACAAATGCAAAACATAAACCCAGAAAACGCAACATAAACCCTAAAAAATGCTACATAAAACCTAAACCCTAAACAAGCTACATAAACCATAAAAACATTACATAAACCCTAAAAATGATACATAAAATCTAAAATCGCTAACTAAATCCTAAAAATTCTACATAAACACTAAAAATGCACAATAAAATCTGACAACGCTACACAAACTAAAAAAATGCTACAAAAACACTAAAGACGCTTCAAAAACCTAAAAAATATTAAACCCAAATATACCATAATATAAAATATTTAACCCTAATAAACCCCTAATAAACACCTAATAAACTCTAATAACCACTAAAAACCATTTATAATCCCTAAAAACCCTATGAAACTCTACTTAACCCGAATAAAACCCCAAAAATACCTAATAAACCCTTATAAATGATAATAAAAGCTAATAAACACTAAAAACACGTTATGAAAACCTAAACAACCCTAACCAACACTAATGGACACTAATAAACACTAATAAACTCCAAAACCCCCTAAAAATCCCTTATAAACAATAAATAAAGCCAAATAAACTCTACTCTACCCTAATAAGCCTTAACACACCATAATGACCCCAAATAAAACCGTACAAAACCCTAACAAAGGAAAATTTCTAGTATACCTTAAAAAATCCTTAGAAACACTAATAAACTCTAATATAACCTAATAAACCCTAAAAATGCTCAAAAATAATATAAAAACGATCAAAAACAATAATAACGCACAATATTACCTAAAAAGACCTAAAAACACTAATATAACCTAATAAAGACAAAAAAAACTAATATACCTTAAAAATTCCTAGAAACCCTAATAAAACATAATAAACTCTAATATAACCTAATAAACCCTAAAAATGCTCACAAACAAAAACAAAATACTCACAATCAATAAAAACACGCTATATTATCTAAAAAGACCTAACAAACACAAATATAACCCAGTAAATCAAAAAACTAATAAACCCCTAACAAACCCTAATAAACCCTAAAAATCCCTAATAAACCCTAATAAAAACTAATAAACCCTAATAAAAGCATAATAAAACCCTAAAAATACTGTCTTAACCCTAATAAACGTTGACACACCATAATAAAACTTAATAAAACCCAACTAAACCTCAATAAACAAAAAAATGAAAACAAACCATTAAAATCCCTAGACAACCTAATAAACCATAATAAATTCTAATAAAACCTAATGAACCATAAAATATGCTCACAAACACTAAAAACATGATAATAAAACAAAAAAATTCAAACCAACTGCTCATATATATTAACAAGAACTAAAAAATAGTCATATACCCTAACAAAAACAGTAACAAACCTTAGTAAACCCTAAAAATCCCTAACAAACCCTAATAAACACTACTCAACCCTAATAAACTCTAATAAAACCCTAAATATACCTACAAAACCATAAAAAACCCTAAAAATACCTAGTCAACCCTAATAAATTTCAACACAACATAATAAACCATAATAAACCCCACTAAACCCTAAAAAACTCAAATATACCATTAAAAAGCCTTAAAACACCTATTAAATGCTAATAAATCCTAACAAAGCTTAAAAGTGCTAATAAACCCTAATAAACACTACTAAACCCTAATAACCCCTAATATACCCTCTTAAAAATTAATAAACCATAATGAACCATAATAAACCCTAACAAATCCTAATCATACCAAAATATACCATAATATACCATAATATACCCTAATAAACTGAACCCAATCCTAATAAAACACTAAAAATATCTAATAAACCCTAATAAACCTTGACACACCATAATAAACCCTAATAAAATCCTAATAACGCCCACCAAAACTTAAAAACACTAATATGCCATTAAAAACCCTAAAACCCTAACAAACCATAAGAAATGTTAATATCACCTAAAAATCCTTAAAAAATGCTAGTAAACCCTAAAATGCCTATAATAATAATAATAGTAATAACCCATGTGCTTATTAATATGCATGTGCATGGTTTGAATAATAAATAATAACGCACGTGCATGTGCATATGCCTGCACATTTTAGAGTGAATGATAATAAATAATAAATAATAAATAATAATGCATGTGAATTGCTTTTGTATGTGCATTTGCATTTGAATGATAATAAATAATAAATAATAACACACATGCAAGTTCATGTGCATGTTCTTGTGCATGTGCATGGTAACAAACAATAAATAATAACCAAGTCCACATGAATGTGCATTTGAATGTGAATGATAATAAATAATAAATAATAACACATGTGATAATAGAATAACGCTTGTGCATTGCGTGTGCACACTACTACAAAAACGACCTTTATCAGTGCTAGAAAAGTGCATTAACAGTGCTAAAAAAGTGTTGTTAATCGAGGCGAGGATATAGGGGTGTCCCTTTAATCAGTGCTTCTAAAAAGCACTGATAAAAATAAAAAATAACTAAATAAGTAAATAAATAAATAAAAAATAATTTTTTTTATTTAATGCGGGGGGGAGCTTTTAATAGAGCATGACCCCACCTTCCCTTTATCTGTGCTAGGCGGACCCCCCCTCAATCTGTCTTGTGTTTTGCCCTTCCCGTGCATCCCCCACACGTGCGCACCTCCTTTCTTCCACCCGAACACGAACCTGGGACCTCCCCCTTGTGTTCCTACACCTTTAACACTAAGCCATTTCATTTTTTCTCTATTTAATGGTATATCTATTTATTTATATATATAGTTATATTTATTCATATATTAATATAGATTCTTATTAATATTAATATATTTAGTTATATTAATACATATATATTTATTCATATATTAGTATATATATATATATATATTCATTCTTATATTAATATATACTTATATTAATAGGGTTTTTATCTGTATATTTATTTTATATTAATATATATTTATAATATTAGATTTAAATATATTTATAAAATATGTTTTTTAGGTGTGTATAAATAAATAAATACATACATATATACAACACACACACATACACACACACACATACACATACATACACACAGACACATATATATTTCTGAATAAATACATATATATAGGTATTTGAAAAGCCATAGAATGTGAAAACGACCATAACTTTTATTCTAGAAGCCCGTTTCAACTCCACAACCAATCCAATTGAATAAGATGAAACAATCTTCGATATGATATGTGGTAAAGGCCAAACAGACATCTAGATAAGATGTTATACTAGTTTGAATGTTAACAAATTGGGGTATCCCGACTAAAGCCACTAACAAAGCTACATAAACCCTATCAATTTCTAGAAAAACCCAAAAAATGCTTCAAACCCCAATAAACACTACAAAACCCCAAAAAACTCAAAAATAACACTAACAAAGTATAAAAAATCCAAACAGCCACTTAATACCCAGAAAACGCTTAAAACACCAAACAACTCAAACAAACCATAAAAACCTAAAACCCTAACAAAACCTAACAAACCCTAACAACCACTCATAACCCCTAAGAACCACTAATAAACCCTAATAACCCATAAAACCCACTGTTAAACCTAAAAAACCCTAATAAACACTAATAAATCGTAATAACCTGTAATAAACCCTAACATGCTCTATTTGACCCTAATAAAGGCTAAAAAAGCCCAAAACCACCCAATATACAATAAAAACACTATTAAACTGTAATAAACCCTAATAATCACTAAAAACATTAACAAACCCGACAAAACACTACAAAAACCTCCAAATAATTGCCTATAAAACCATACAACCCACTAATAAACCCTAAAAAACCATAATAACAACAAAATAAATCATAAGAAACCCTAACAACCCCAAATAAATCATAACAAATCCTAACAACACCAAATAAATTGTAACAAAATGAAACAAACCATAACCAACCCCTAATAAACCACAACAAACCCTAACAAAGCATAATAAACCCTAATAAATTGCAATAAACCAAATACACGTTACTAAACCCTAATAAATAAAATAAACCCTAATAAACCCTAATAAATCTTAAATAACATTGAAAAGGGTTTATAAACCCTAGAAAAAGGTATTAATGCCTACAAAAGCCCAACAAAACCCTAATATACAATACAAAATTCTAATAAATTGTAACAAATCCTAAAGAACACTAATAAATGCTAAAGAGCCCTAATAAACCCTAAAGAACCATATTAAACTCTAAAGAACACTAAAAACCCTAAAGAACCCAAAAAATGCGAAAACACATTATATAAGCCCTAAAAATCGCTACAATACCCAAACAAACCCTAAAACACACTAAAAACCCCAAAACCCCTATCAATCCCAAAAAAACAAATAAACCCATAAAACCCCCAAAAATCATTAAAAATCCATAAGATACCATAAAAATTATAAACACCCTTTACAACCTTTAAAACCCATAAAAAACACAACAGTCCATAAAAAATTATTAAAACCCTAAAAATTCAACAAAAACCCTAAAAATGCAACATAAACCAAAAAACGCAACATAAAATATGCTCACAAACACTAAAAACATGATAATAAAACAAAAAAATTCAAACCAACTGCTCATATATATTAACAAGAACTAAAAAATAGTCATATACCCTAACAAAAACAGTAACAAACACTAGTAAACCCTAAAAATCCCTAACAAACCCTAATAAACACTACTCAACCCTAATAAACCCTAATAAAACCCTAAATATACCTACAAAATCATAAAAAACCCTAAAAATACCTAGTCAACCCTAATAAATTTCAACACAACATAATAAACCATAATAAACCCCACTAAACCCTAAAAAACTCAAATATACCATTAAAAAGCCTTAAAACACCTATTAAATGCTAATAAATCCTAACAAAGATTAAAAGTGCTAATAAACCCTAATAAACACTACTAAACCCTAATAACCCCTAATATACCCTCTTAAAAATTAATAAACCATAATGAACCATAATAAACCCTAACAAATCCTAATCATACCAAAATATACCATAATATACCATAATATACCCTAATAAACTGATCCCAATCCTAATAAAACACTACAAATATCTAATAAACCCTAATAAACCTTGACACACCATAATAAACCCTAATAAAATCCTAATAACACCCACCAAACCTTAAAAACACTAATATGCCATTAAAAACCCTAAAACCCTAACAAACCATAATAAATGTTAATATCACCTAAAAATCCTTAAAAAATGCTAGTAAACCCTAAAATGCCTATAATAATAATAATAGTAATAACCCGCGTTCTTATTAATATGCATGTGCATGGTTTAAATAATAAATAATAACGCATGTGCATGTGCATATGCCTGCACATTTTCAAGTGAATGATAATAAATAATAAATAATAAATAATAATGCATGTGAATTGCTTTTGTATGTGCATTTGCATTTTAATGATAATAAATAATAAATAATAACACACATACAAGTGCATGTGCATGTTCTTGTGCATGTGCATGGTAATAAACAATAAATAATAACCAAGTCCACATGAATGTGCATTTGAATGTGAATGATAATAAATAATAAATAATAACACATGTGATAATAGAATAACGCTTGTGCATTGCGTGTGCACACTACTACAAAAACGACCTTTATCAGTGCTAGAAAAGTGCATTAACAGTGCTAAAAAAGTGTTGTTAATTGAGGCGAGGATATAGGGGTGTCCCTTTAATCAGTGCTTCTAAAAAGCGCTGATAAAAATCAAAAAATAAATAAATAAATAAATAAATAAATAATAAATTTTTTTATTTAATGCGGGTGGGGGAGCTTTTAATGGAGCTTGACCCCACCTTCCCTTTATCTATGCTAGGCAGACCCCCCCTCAATCTGTCTTGTGTGTTGCCCTTTTCGTGCATCCCCCACACGTGCGCACCTCCTTGCTTCCACCCGAACACGAACCTGGGACCTCCCCCTTGTGTGCCTACACCTTTAACACTAAGCCATTTCGTTTTTTCTCTATTTAATGGTATATCTATTTATTTATATATATAGTTATATTTATTCATATATTAATATAGATTCTTATTAATATTAATATATTTAGTTATTTTAATACATATATATTTATTCATATATTAGTATATATATATATATATTCATTCTTATATTAATATATATTTATATTAATAGGTTTTTTATCTGTATATTTATTTTATATTAATATATATTTATAATATTAGATTTAAATATATTTATAAAATATGTTTTTAGGTGTGTATAAATAAATAAATACATACATATATACAACACACACACAGACACACATACACACACACACATACACACACATACACACAGACACATATATATTTCTGAATAAATACATATATATAGGTATTTGAAAAGCCATAGAATGTGAAAACGACCATAACTTCTATTCTAGAAGCCCGTTTCAACTCCACAACCAATCCAATTGAATAAGATGAAACAATCTTCGATATGATATGTGGTAAAGGCCAAACAGACATCCAGATAAGATGTTATAATAGTTTGAATGTTAACAAATTGGGGTATCCCGACTAAAGCCACTAACAAAGCTACATAAACCCTATCAATTTCTAGAAAAACCCAAAAAATTCATCAAAACGCAATAAACACTACAAAACCCCAAAAACTCAAAAATAACACTAACAAAGTATAAAAAATCCAAACAGCCACATAATACCCAGAAAACGCATAAAACACCAAACAAATCAAACAAACCATAAAAACCTAAAACCCTAACAAAACCTAACAAACCCTAACAACCAATCATAACCCCTAAGAACCACTAATAAACCCTAATAACCCATAAACCCACTGTTAAACCCAAAAAACCCTAATAAACACTAATAAATCGTAATAACCTGTAATAAACCCTAACATGCTCTATTTGACCCTAATAAAGGCTAAAAAAGCCCAAAACCCCCCAATATACAATAAAAACACTATTAAACTATAATAAACCCTAATAATCACTAAAAACATTAACAAACCCGACAAAACGCTACAAAAACCTCCAAATAATTGCCTATAAAACCATACAACCCACTAATAAACCCTAAAAAACCATAATAACAACAAAATAAATCATAACAAACCCTAACAACCCCAAATAAATCATAAAAAATCCTACCAACACCAAATAAATTGTAACAAAATGAAACAAACCATAACCAACCCCTAATAAACCACAATAAACCCTAACAAAGCATATTAAACCCTAATAAATTGCAATAAACCCAAATACACGTTACTAACCCCTAATAAATAAAATAAACCCTAATAAACCCTAATAAATCCTAAATAACACTGAAAAGGGTTTATAAACCCTAGAAAAAGGTATTAATGCCTACAAAAGCCCAACAAAACCCTAATATACAATAAAAAATTCTAATAAACTGTAACAAATCCTAAAGAACACTAATAAATGCTAAAGAGCCCTAATAAACCCTAAAGAACCATATTAAACTATAAAGAACACTAAAAAACCCTAAAGAACCCAAAAAATGCGAAAACACATTATATAAGCCCTAAAAACCGCTACAATACCCAAACAAACCCTAAAACACACTAAAACCCCAAAAACCCCTATCCATCCCAAAAAAACAAATAAACCCATAAAACCCCCAAAAATCATTAAAAATCCATAAGATACCATAAAAAACTATAAACACCCTTTACAACCCTTAAAACCCATAAAAAACACAACAGTCCATAAAAAATTATTAAAACCCTAAAATGGCTTCAAATAGATACATAAACCCTAAAAATGTTACATAAACCCTAAAAAATTCAACAAAAACCCTAAAAATGCAACATAAACCAAAAAACTCAACATAAACCCAAAAATGCTACATAAACCCTAAAAGCACTACATAAACCATATAACTATAACTTAAACCCTAAAAAACAACATAAACCCTAAAAACGCAACATAAACATTAAAAAATGCTACCAAAAACCTAAAAACACAATATAAACCCTAAAAACACTCCATGAACCCTAAAAACGTTACATAACCCCTAAAAAATGCAACATAAACACTACATCACCCCTAAAAACACTACATAAACCCAAAAAATGCAACATAAACACTAAAAAATGATACATAAAAACTAAACCCTAAATATGCTACATAAACCCAAAAAATGTTACATAAACCCTAAAAATGATACATAAAATCTAAAACGGCTAACTAAACTACAAAAACACTACAAAAACACTAAAAATGCTACATAAACTCTAACAACGCTATACAAACCCTAAAAAAGCTACAAAAACCCGAAAAACGCTTTAAAACCCTCAAAAATATTAAACCCTAATATACCTTAATATAAAATATTAAACCCTAATAAACCCTTAATAAAATCTAATAATCCCTAAAAACACATTCTAATCCCTAAAATCCTAAGAAACTCTACTCAACCCTAATAAAAGCTGAAAAATACCTAATAAACCCTAATAAATGATAATAAAACCTAATAAACCCTAAAAACACATTAAGAAAACCTAAAAAACTCTAACCAGCCCTAATAGACACTAATAAACACTAATAAACCCTAATAAACTCCAAAAAATCTTAAAAGCCCTAATAAACCATAAATAATGCCAAATAAAGCCAACTCAACCCTAAACAACCTTAACACACCATAATAACCGCTAATAAAACCCTAAAAATCCCTAATAAAGAAAAAAAATGCTAGTATACCATAAAAAATACCTAGAAACCCTGATAAACTCTAATATAACCTAATAAACCGTAAAAATTCTCACAAACAATAAAATAACGATCAAAAACAAAAATAATGCGCTATATTACATTAAAAGACCTAAAAACACTAATATTACCAAATAAAGACAGAAAAACTAATATACCATAAAAATCCCTAGAAACCCTAATAAACCATAATAAACTCTAATATAACAAAAGAAACTCTAAAACACTAACAAACAAAAACAAAATGCTCACAAACAATAAAAACACGCTATATTATCTAAAGCGACCTAACAAACGCTAATATAACCTAATAAAACAAAAAAACTAATAAACCCCTAACAAACAATAATAAAACCTAAAAATCCCTAATAAACCCTAATAAAAACTAATAAACCCTAATAAAACCCTAATAAACCACTAAAAATACCTTCTTAACCCTAATAAACCTTGAAACACCGTAACAAAACCTATTAAAACCCAACTAAACCCCAATAAACAAAAAAACACAAACAGACCATTAAAAATCCCTAGAAACCCTAATAAACAATAATAAATTCAAATAAAAGCTAATAAACCATTAAAAATGCTCACAAGCACTAAAAAAACGTTAATAAAACCTGAAAAGTCATAACAATTCCTCATATATATTTACAAAAACTAAAAAACACTCATACAACCTAATAAAAACACCAACAAACCCTAGTAAACCCAAAAAATCCTTAACAAACCCTAATAAACAGTACTCATCCCTAATAAAACCTAATAAAATCTTAAGATACCGACTCAACCCTAATAAAAAAACTAAAAATACCTACTCAACCCCAATAAACCTTGACACACCATAATAAACCATAATAAACCCCACTAAACCCTAAAAACACATATATACCATTAAAAATCCTTAAAACCCATAATAAATGCTAATAAAACCTAACAAAGCTTAAAAGTGCTAATAAACCTGAATAAACACTACTAAACACTAAAAACCGCTATTATACCCTCTTAAAAATTAATAAAACATAATGGAACATAATAAACCCTAATAAATCCTAAACATTCCCAAATATACCCAAATATACCATAATATACCCTAATAAACCCAACTCAATCCTAATAAAACCCTAAAAATACCTAATAAACCCTAATAAACATTGACACACCATAATAAACCCTAATAAAATCCTAATAACACCCAAAAAACCCTAAAAACGCTAATATACCATTAAAACCCCTAAAACCCTAAAAAACAATAATTAATGTTAATAACACCTAAAAATCCTAAAAATTGATAGTAAACCATAAAAATATCTCTAATAATAATAGTATTAATAGTAAACATGCATGTGCATATGCAGGTGCATGGTTTAAATAATAAATCATAATGCACTTGCATGTGCATATGCATGCGCATTTGCAAGTGAATGATAATAAATAATAAATTATAAATAATAAAGCATGTGAATTGCATGTGTATGTGCATTCACATGTGAATGATAATAAATAATAAATAATAATGAACATCCAAGTGCATGTGCATGTGCATGTTCATGTTCATGGTAATAAATAATAAATAATAACAAAGTTCACATGAATGTGCATTTACATGTGAATGATTATAAATAATAAATAATAACACATGTGATAATAAAATAATGCAAGTGCATTGCGTGTGCACGTGCATGAGAATAAATAGTAATAACACATGTGATAATAGAATAACACATGTGCATTGTATTTTCAGGTTCATGGTAATAAATAATATATAATAACGTATGTGTATGTGCATTTACATGTAATGACAATGGTGATGATGAATGCACGTGCATGGTAATAAATAATAAATAACAACGCACGTGCATGTGCATTTGTATTTGATGAAACAAACAACAACAACAACAGCAACAATAATAATAGAATAACGCAAGTGCATTGCATGTTCACGTGCATAGTAGTAAATAATAAATAAATAATAGTAAATAAGAACACACATGCATGTGCATGTGCATTTACATTTGATAATAATATTAATAATACTAATTGTAATAATAATAATAATAAGGCCTGCATGTGCGTGGTAATAAATAATAAATAACAACGCACATGCATGTGGATTTTCATGTGATAATGATAATCATAATGATAATGATAGTAATAATAAAAATAATAATAATAATAATAATAACTGTGATAATAATAATAATAATAATAATAATAAAAGAATAATACAAGTGCATTGCATATGTACGTGCATGGTAATAAATAATAAATAATAACGCACGTGCATCTGCATTTTCATGTGATGATAATAATAGTAACAGTAGTAGTAGTAGTGATAATAGAAGTAGTACCAATGCATGTGATGATACAATATTGCATGTGCATTATGTGTGCACATGGATGGTAATTAATAATAACGCGCATGCATTGCATTTTCATGTGATGATGATGATGATGATAATAATAATATTATTATTATTTTTATTAATAATAACAATGTATGTGATAATAAAATAATGTGTGTGCATTGCATGTGCACGTGAATGGTAATAAAAAATAAATAATAATGCACATGCTTGTGCATGTTCATGGTCATGAGATGATAATAACAATAATAATAATAGTAATAATAACATTAATGACAACAAAAATGCTTGTGATAATAGAATAGCGCACGTGCATTGCATGTGCAGTGCACGATAATGAATAATAACTCATAGCGCATGCGATGATAACAATAACAATAATAGTAATATTAATAATAATTGCGCATGTGATAATAGAATAACGCACATGTATTGAATGTGCACGTGTATGTTAATAAATAATAACGCACGTGTATTTTCATTTTCATTTGATGATAAAAACAATAATAACAATAAAAGTAATAATAACAATAACAATAAAAATGCATGTGATAATAGAATAATGTAGGTGCATTGTGTGTGCACGTACATGATAATAAATAATAACGGGTGTGCATGTGCATTTGTTGGTGATAATAATAATAATAATAATAATAATAATAATAACATCATCAAAAACATATGCACATGAATGGAAATAAATAATTTATAATAAATAATAAATAATAACACATGTGCATTGGCATTTGCATGTGACGATAATAATAATAACAATACTTGTAATAACAATAATGATAATTATAATGATGACAATGATAATAATCATAATAATAACGTGTGTGATAATAGAATAATACACGTCCTAACAAACCCTAACAACCACTAATAACCCTTAAGAACCACTAATAAATGAAAATAACACATGATTGAAGCCTAAAACCCTAATAAACACTAATAAATCATAATAACCTGTAATAAACCCTAAAACCCTATTAGACTCTAATAAACACTACAAAATCCCTAAAACCCCTAATATACAATAAAAACACTATTTAACCAAAATAACTCCTAATAATCACTAAATCCCTAACAAGCCAGACAAAACACTACAAAACCTGCCATATAATGGCCTACAAAACACTACAACCCGCAAATAAACACTAATAAACCCATAATAAATTGTAAAAAACCCTAACAACCCCAAATAAATCATAACAAATCCTAACAACGCCAAATAAATCGTAACAAACTGAAACAAACCATAACAACCCCCTAGTAAACCGCAATAAACCCTAAAAATTCATAATAAACCCTAATAAATCGTAATAAACCCAAATACAAATTAATAAACCCTAATAAATAAAATAAACCCTATGAAACCCTAATAAATCTTAAATAACCTTAAAAAGGTTGATAAACCCTAGAAAAATCTATTAATGCCTACAAAATCCCAATAAACCCCTAATATACAATAAAGAATGCTAATAAACTGTAAAAAATCCTAAAGAACACTAATAAACCCTAAAGAACCCTAATAAACCCTGAAGAACCATAATAAACTCTAAAGAACTCTAGAAAATGCTAAAGAACCCAAAAATCACTAAAACACATTACATAAACCCTAAAAACCGCAACAATAGCCAAACAAACCCTAAACACACTAAAAAACCCTAAAAACCACTATCAATCCCAAAAAAACAAATAAACCCTTATAAAACCCCCAAAAAACCATTGAGAACCCATCAAATATCTTAAAAACCATAAACACCCTTTAACAACCCTTAAAAACCCTAAAAACCACTACAAACCATAAACAACCATTAAAACCCTAATAAAGGCAACAAATAGATACATAATCCCAAAAAACGTTACACAAACCCTAATAATGCAACATAAACCCTAAAAATGATACATAAACCCAAAAAACGTAACATAAACCCAAAAAACGCTACATTAACCCAAAAAGCACTACATAAACCCTAGAATTGTAACATAAACCCTAAACAACATAACATAAACCATATAAAACGCTACATAAAACCTAAAAAACACAACATAAACCCCAAAACCAATACATGAACCCTAAAAACGTTACATAATCCCTAAAAAATGCAACATAAACTCTATATCACCCCTAAAAATGCTACATAAACATGGAAAATGCAACATAAATCCTAAAAAATGCTACGTAAAACCTAAACCCTAAACAGGCTACATAAACTCTAAAAACATTACAAAAACCCTAAAAAATGCTCCATAAAACCTAAAACTACTAATTAAACCCTAAAAGTGCTACATAAACACAAAAAATGCAACATAAACTCAAACAATGCTACACAAACACTAAAAAATGCTAAAAACCCATAAAGATGCTTCAAAACCCTCAAAAATATTAAACACTAATATACAATAATATAAAAAATTAAACCCTAAAAAACCCCTAAAAACCATAATAATCCCTAAAAACGCCTTATAATCCCTAAAAACTCTAAGAAACTCTACTCAACCCTAATAAACCCCCAAAAATACCTAATAAACCCTAATAAATGATAATAAAACCTAATAAACCCTAAAAACATTAATAAAACCTAAACAACCCTAACCAACCCTAATAGACACTAATAAATAGTAATAAACCTTAATAAACCCCAAAAATCCCTAAAAATTCCAAATAAACCGTAAATTAATCCAAATAAACCCTACTCTACCCTAAAAAACACTAACACACCATAATAACCCCTAATAAAACCCTACCAAACCCTAATAAAGACAAAAAACACTAATATACCTTAAAAATCCCTAGAAAAAATAATAAACCATAATAAACACTAATATAACCTATGAAACCCTAAAAAAAACTCACAAACAAAATCAAAACGCTCACAAAAAATAAAAAATGCTATATTATTTAAAAAGACTTAACAAACACTAATATAACCTAATAAAAAAAACTAACAAACCCCTAACAAACCCTAATAACCCCTAAAAATCCCTAATAAACCCAAATAAAAACTAATAAACCCTAATAAAACCATAATAAAACCCTAAAAATAGCTTCTCAACCCTAATAAACCATGACACACAATAATAAAAACTAATAAAACTCAACTAAACCCCAATAAACAAAAAAACACAAAAAAACCATTAAAAAATCTCACAAACACTTAAAGCACACTAATAAAACCTAAAAAGTCCAAACAACTCCTCATATATATTAAAAAAAACTAAAAAACACTCATATACCCTAATAAAAACACTAACAAACTCTAGAAAAGCCTAAAAATCCCTAACAAACCCTAATAAACACTACTAAACCTTAAAAACCCTAATAAAACCTTAATGATACCTACACAACCCTAATAAAACCCTAAAAATACCTACTCAATCCAAATAAACCTTAACACACTATAATAAACCAAAATAAACCCCACTAAACCCTAAAAAATGAAAATATACCATTAAAAGTCCTAAAACCCTTATAAATGCTAATAAAACCTAAAAAATCTTAAAAGCACTAATAAACCCTAATAAACACTACTAAACCCTTAAAAACCATAATATACACTCTTAAAAATTAAAAAACCATAATGAATGATAATAAAACCTAATAAATCCTAAAAATACCCAAAAATACCATAATATACCATAATATGCCCTAATAAACACAACTCAATCCTAATAAAACCCTAAAAACCTAATAAACCCTAATAATCCATAACACACCATAATAAACCATAATAAAATCCTAATAACCCCCACCAAATCCTAAAAAATGCTAATATACCATTAAAAACCCCTAAAACCCTAACAAACCATAATAAATGTTAATAACACCTATAAATTCTAAAAAATTCTAATAAACCCTAAAAATATCTCTAATAATAATACTAGTAATAATGCTCGTGCATGTCCATTTGCATGTGCATGGTTTAAATAATAAATCATAACACATGCATGTGCATATGCCTGCACATTTTCATGTGAATGATAATAAATAATAAATTATAAATAATAATGCATGTGAATTACATGTGTATGTGAATGTGCATGAGAATGATAATAAATAATAAATAATAACGCCAATCTAAGTGCATGTGCATGTGCATGTGCATGGTAATGAACAATAAATAATAACCAAGACCACATGAATGTGCATTTTCATGTGAATCCTAATAAATAATAAATAATAACACATGTGATAATTGAATAATGCCCGTGCATTGTGTGTGCACGTGCATGAGAATAAATAATAATAACACATGTGATAATAGAATAACGCAAGTTCATTGCATTTGCATGTTCATGATAATAAATAATATATAATAACACACATGCATGTGCATTTAAATGTAATGATAATGATAATGACGCATCCACGTGCATGGTAATAAATAATAAATAACAATGCATGTGCATGTGCATTTGTATTTGAGGATACAAACAAAATAATAATAATAATAATAATAGAATAACGCGAGTGCATTTCATGTGCACGTTCATAGTAGTAAATAATAAATAAATAAGAACTCACATGCATGTGCATGTGCCTTTACATTTGATGATAATATTAATAATCCTTATTGTAATAAAAATAATAATAACGCATGCACGTGGATGGTAATAAATAATAAATAACAACGCACATGCATGTGCATTTTCATGTGACAATGATAATAAGAATGATAATGATAATGATAATAATAATAATAATAAAATAATAGTGATAATAATAATAATAATTAAAGAATAATACAAGTGCATTGCATATGCACATGAATGGTAATAAATAATAAATAATAACGCACGTGCATCTACATTATTCATGTGATGATAGTAACAATAACAGCAGTATTAGAATACTGGGAAACATGGTAGGATGATTTTTATGTTTTGATAGTCACACCGAGGCGGTCTGCCATTCGGTGAACCCCCATTGAGATTGATGCGTCGTGCATGCCATTTGGCATTGTTTGGATTACGATTGGCAAAGAGTATTGGTGTAGACAACGAATTATTTATGAAGAATGGATCGAGTTTTGTGATTCTTGCATGTGGTTGGGACATTCAGCTGAGGTATGTCAAAGGGGACATCCACCACGGCAGAGGGAGAATTGTTGTAAAGGAAAAGTTGTTCTAGTGAGCACGGCTGATGATACCCAATTGGAGGCAGGTTTAGATATGGGTACTGAGTTGAGGTCGATAGGGCCTGTTGACAAAGGAAGGAGCGCTGGTGGGTCTAGTCCAGCCGTGAATGGTAAGCTAGCTGGTCCTGGTAAGGCCACTATGGAGAGCAGTAGTCATGACTCTGGAGCTTCAAGAGTTAAGAGGCATATCCCGAAGGATACTGGAAATTTTCACAGGTTAAGGCGGGAAGTTGGAGCCTCCACTAGCTCTTTGGTCAGTGAGAGTGAAGGGAAGGTTAGGGTTGGGGGGGTCTTTGATTTCTGCCAATGTGGTTAGCTCGGTTGGTAACAAGGAGGCTAGAGGCTTGGACCCTTTATCTCTACCTTTTCTTTCTATGAGTAATAGATTTGATGGATTTTCTGATGGTTTTATGGATGCGGATCTGGAGGAGGCTGGTCTGTCTGGAGGGATCACTGTTGAGGAAGCGCTTGAGAGGTATCCATTTGAAGACTTGGAAATTGTTCTTGCTGGTGAATTGGGACATCCAGAGAGTCATCCAGTTGAAGTTTGCAGAGATATTGCAGGGGATGTGGCTCCAAAGAGGCAGCCAGTGGAGGTTGCACAGACTGGTGTCAGAGGGGCCTGTTTTTGGTGGTTTGACCGCAGAGGTTAACCTCTTAGAGGGAAAGTTCTCCTATTTGGTTGAAACAGACAGGAGTCTAGATATTCAGGATAGTGGTGTTGTGAAGGAGGATTCTACGGTGGCTGTGGAAAATGTGTTTATAGAGGGTGAAAACCTTCCTTTGATGGAGAACAATACTCCCGACCAACGGAGGGAGGAAAATGATGGGGGAACTAGTTTGGGTTTGGGGGATCAATCTGGTAAAGATAAGGGGATCTCTGGGGGAGGTAAAGAAAACATGAGTTCCTTGGTTGGTCGTTCATTCAGCAAGGTTTTTCAAGTGGGAAGCAACCTCTTGTTTCAGTTGAAGGTCCTGTTTCGGCTACTCCAAGAAGACGGACAAGGAGAGACTATTCTTTCCTCCCATAACCAATGAGGACTAGGTCTGCCTATAAGATTAATAGCGAGGTGACCATGGCTGTTAGGAAGGGCTGCATGATCAAGGGGCCATCACCAGATCAATCAGCTCTGGAACAGCTCAGGTGCTGGGTTCAAAGTGCAAGCTTCTCGAGGTCGCCAGAATGGGAATCGGCTATGGCTACTGGTGAAGATGTATCCGGATTGGGATGCGGAGATGACTATGGTTTTTATGATGTGAAATTCTGTGTTGACTGTGTAGCATGGGTTTTTGGTTTTCTCATTTAAGCTTTGTTTGTATGTTTGGGTACTGGATCCCATAAACCGGCTTTTGATAATAAAAAAAATGATTTTCAGTCAATAACAGTAGTAGTAATAATAGTAGTATTAGTGGTGATAGTAGTAGTAGTACCAATTCATGTGATAATAGAATATTACATGTGCATTACATGTTCACGTGCATGGTAATAAATAATAACGTCTGTGCATTGCATTTTCATGTGATGATGATGATAATAATAATAGTAATATTATTATTATTATTAATAACAATGCATGTGAAAATAGAGTAATGCACATGCATTGAATGTGTGTGTATTGATTTCTCATGTGCATTTTCATGGGATGATAATAACAATAACAACAACAACAACTACTACAATAATAATAATAACAATAATAATAACAATGCATGTGATGATAAAATAATGTCTGTGCATTGCATGTGCACGTGCATGGTAATAAAAAATTAATAATAATGCACGTTCATGTGCATGTTCATGTGGATTAGATGATGATAATAATCATAATAATAAGAGTAATAATAAGTTATAGTTGTTTGAAAAAACAGAAAACATGTCAAAAATGCTAGAAATGGGGTCTCGAAAAATCTAACAGATCACAGAGTCATTGAAAAAGGAACAACATCTTCTTCTGGTTTCTATTTCCACTCCGTGAATAGTCAAACTGAATCTCATGGAATGAACTATGATAAAAACCGGTGTCGGAGGCCAAACAGACACACAAATAAGATATTATGACCATTTTAAGAAAAATTTGACAGGGATCCGTACATGAAAATGGAGTTTTGGAGGCCTTCTGCTGGGTTTTTGGGATCTTAGGGTCTCAAACATGATTTGAACTATGTTCAAGTCATCCTTCTGCGTATACCTCATTGCTACTTTTGATTTGATATGTGGTAGAGCTCAAGCAGACAACCGGAGCGTATGTTATGGCCGTTTGAAGTTGGTATTCTTTTTGGAGTGGAATAACTAATATATCTTATATTTATTTGATGTTCTCATAGTTTCTACTAAACATGGTCCTCACTCATCTCAAGAGCTTCGATTTTACTGGTCACAATTCTCAAAGGGCACCCGAAGAAGAAGTTATGCCTATTTTAGTGATAATATAATAACACACGTGTATTGCATGTGCACGTGCATTAGAATAAATAATAATAACACATGTGATAATAGAATAACATAATTGCATTGAATTTGTGTGTGCATAATGATGAATAATATATAATAACGGAAATGCATGTGCATTTACATGTAATGATAATGATAATGACGCATGCACGTGCATGGTAATAAATAATAAATAACAACGCACATGCATGTGCATTTGTATTTGATGATACAAACCACAACAACAACAAGAATAATAATAATAATAATAACAATAGAACAATGCAGGTGGATTTCATGTGCACTTGCATAGTAGTAAATAATAAATAAATAATAATAAATAAGAAATCACATGCTTGTGCATGTGCATTTACATTTGATGATAATATTAATAATAATAATTGTAATAATAATTATTATAATAACGCATGCATGTGAATGGAAATAAATAATAAATAACAATGCACATGCATGTGAATTTGCCTACGATAATGATAATAATAATGATAATGATAATAATAATAATGAAACTGTGATAATAAAAATAATAATAATAATAAAAGAATAATACAAGTGCATTTCATGTGCACGTACATGGTAATAAATAATAAATAATAATGCACATGAATCTACATTTTCATGTGATGATAGTAATAATAATAGTATTTGTAATAATAGTAGTAGTAGTGTTGATAATAGTAGTAGTACTAATGCATATGATAATAGAATATTGCATGTGCATTACATGTGCTTGTGTATGGTAATAAATAATAACTCCTGTGCATTGCATTTTCATGTGATGATGATGATGATTATAATTATAATAATAATAAAATTAATATTAATAATAACAGTGCATGTGATAATAGAATAACACACATTCATTAAATGTATGTGTATGTGCATTTGGTTGTGAATTTCCATGTGATGATAAAAATAACAACAACAACAACAACAACAACAACCAAAATAATATTAATAACAATAATAATAACAACACATGTGATAATAAAATAATGTGTGTGCATTGCATGTGCACGTGCATGGTAATAAATATATTATAATAACGCACGTGCATGTGCATGTGCATTTTCATGAGATAATAAGAATAATAATAATAATAATAACAGTAATAATAAGTAATAGTTGTTTAAAAAAACAGTAGACAATAAAAAATTGCAAGAAATAGTGTCTTGAGAAACCTAACAAATCACAGAGTCATTAAGAAAGGGATAACTTCTTCTTCAGGAGTCCATTTCTACGCCGTGAATAGTCAAACTAAATATCATGGAACTAACTACCATTAAAACAAGTGTCGAAGGCTATAAAGACACACAAATACGCAGTTATGACCGTTTTATGAAAAAAATTCATTGGAATCTGGACACAAAAATGGTGTTTTGGAGGCCTTCTATTTTATATGTGGTAGATTTCAAATAGACAACTGGAGTGAATGTTATGGCCATTTGAAGTTGGACATTTTTTGGAGTGGTATAATTAATATATCTTTGGTTTCATTGATATTCTCACAATTTTGATTAGACTTTGTCCTCACTCATCTCACGAGCTTCGATTTTACTAGTCACAGTGCTCAAACGGACACCCGAAGGAGAAGTTATGCCTATTTTAGTGAGTTTTTTGTTTCTTATGTCTTTTAGGCGCTAGGAGGGTTGCTCAATTTAAAACGACAATAACTTCTGCTATGTGTGTTCATTTTCACTCTACCACATATCAAATCGAAGACTGTTAAATGATACACACTCTAGAAACCACTAGAACCCTTTATGACATTCTTCAACCCCCAAAAGACCAAAAATCCTTTTGGATGGTCAAAGGATTGGATTATGGTGTCTGTTTTGTAATAACTTCTTCTATGGGTGTCCGTTTTACCTCTAACACGTATAAAATCGAATATTGATACTACAAATACTCTCCTATAACCACTGAAGCACCTTCTCACATTCTTGAAGGCCCAAAAAGGTACTTAAACCCTCCAAAAGACCATAACTTCTACTCCAGGAGTCCGTTTTGCCTCTACTATATATCAAAATGAAGATTTTGACAAGATCTATGCATCTATGAAAAATAGAAACACCTTATCATGTTATTAAAGACCCAAAAGGTACTTAAGTCCTTGAAATGACCATAACTTCTGCTCTAGGTGCCGTTTCACCTCTACCACTCGTAAAATTGAAGCTTGCAACTAGTTGTACACATCTGTGAAAACTATGAACAACTAAATAACCCTAACAAACCACAAATAACCCCATAAACACTAAAAACTATTAAAAACCATTCAAAACCCTAACAAACCCTAACAAACCCTAACAAACAGAAACAAACCCTACCAAACCCTAACAGAGCCGAAAAATAGAAAAAAACATAACAAACCCTAAAAACCACTAACAAGCCCTATCAAGCCCCAAAAAATCCCAATAAGCATTAGGAAACCCCAATAAACAAAAAAATGAAGAAACACTGAAAACCCCTAAGAAACCATAAGAAACACTAACATAACCCTAAAAACCCTAAAACCCCAAACAAAAACCTAAGCAAACCTTAGAAACGCTAACAAACCATTAGAAACCCTAACACACCCTCAAAAACCCTAACACTCCTTTAGAAACCCTAGCACAGCCTTAGAAACCCCAACACACACAAAAAATCCCTAACACAACCTTAGAAACCCTTATAAACCATAGAACATCCTTAGAAACCCTAACCCACCCATAAAAACCCTAACCCACCCTTAGAAACCCTAACACACCCTTAGATACCCTAACACACCCTTAGACACCCTAAATCACTCTAATAAGAACTAATAAATCCTAACAAACCCTACCAACCAATAATAAACCCTAATAAACCCTAAAGCCCACTACTAAACCTTAATAAACACTAATAAATTTTAATAAACCCTAAAAATCCTATTAGAACCTAATAAAAGCTATAAAAAACCTAAAAACCCAAATATACAACAAAAACTCTATTAAACCATTCAAAATGCTAACATTCTCAAAAAACCCTAACAAACCAGGCAAAACCTGACAAAACCCTAAAAAACCATAAAAACCCAAAAAACCCAAAAAAACCCAAAAAATCCTTACAAATCCTAAAACCCCTAAAAATCCCTAAAACCCTTAAAAATCCCTAAAACCCTAAAAACCAAAAAATATGAAAAAAACCCCAAAACAAACCTAAAAACCCTAAAAACCATAAAAAAACCTAAAAAAACCTCAAAAAACACTAAAAACCTAAAAACCACTAAAAATGATAAAAACCCTAAAAAGCCTAAAAATGCATAACAAAACCGTAACCAACCCAATGAAACCCTTAAAACCCTAAAAACACCCTACCAAACCCTAAAAATCTCAATGGAAAACCTAATACACCCTAAAGAACCCTAAAAACCCCTATTAACCCAAAAGAACCCTAAATAACGACTACATACACTAACAATGCTACATAAACCCTATCAATTGCTACAAAAACCCGAAAAATGCTTCAAAGACCACAAAATGCAACAAACCACCAAAACGCTAAAATAACCCTTACAAAGCATAAAAAATCCATACACACCCATAAAACCCAAAAAAATTCATAAAACCCAAAACAACTCAAACAAACCGTATCAAACCCTAAAAACCATAACAAAACCTAACAAACCCTAACAACCACTAATAATCCCTATGAACCACTAGTAAACCCTAATAACCCAGAAAACCCACTATTAAACCCTAAAAACCCTAATAAACACTAATAAATTGTAATAACCTGTAATAACCCCAAACAAAATCTATTAGACCATAATAAATGCTACAAAAAACCTAAAACCCCTAATATACAATAAAAAACATTATAAAACCATAATAAACCCTAAAAATCACTAAAAACCATATCAAACCCAACAAAATGCTACATAAATCTCCAAATAATGGCCTACAAAACCCTACAACCCACTAATAAACATTAAAAAACCCTAATCACCCAAACATAAATAATAACAAACACTAACACCCCAAATAAATCGTAAAAAATCCTAAAAATGCCAAATAAATCATAACAAACTGAATCAAACCATAACAAACTCCCAATAAACCCCAATAAACCCTTAAAATTCATAATAGACCCTAATAAATCGTAATAAACCCAAATACGCGTTACTAAACCCTAATAAATAAAATAAACCCTAATAAACCCAATTAAATCCTAAATAACCATAAAAAGGTTGATAACCCCTAGAAAAAGCTATTAATACCTAGAAAAGTCCAATAAAACCCTAATATACAATAAAAAAAGCTAATAAACTGTAAAAAATCCTAAAGGACACTAATAAACCCTAAAGAACCCTAATAAACCCTAAAGAACCATATTAAACTCTAAATAACACTCAAAACCCCTAAAGAACCCAAAAAATGCTAAAACACATTATATAAACCCTTAAACCTGCTAAAATACTCAAACAAACCCAAAAACACACTAAAAAACCCAAACAACCCCTATCAATCCCAAAAAAACAAATAAACCCATAAACCCCCCAAAACCATTAAAAACCCACCTGATACTATAAATACCCTAAACACCTGTTAACAACCCTTAAGAACCCTAAAACCCACTACAAACCAAAAACAACAATCAAAACCCTAAAAAAGGCTTCATATAGATACATAAACACTAAAAGTGTTACATAAACCCAAAAAAATGCAACAAAACCCCTAAAAACACAACATAAACCAAAAAATGCAACATAAACCCAAAAAATGCTACATAAACCCTAAAATCACTACATAAACCCTAGAACTATAAAATAAACCCTAAAAAGACAACATAAACATTAGAAAACGCAACAGAAACATTAAAAAACGCTTCATGAAACCTAAAAAAACAATATAAACTGTAAAAACACTAAATGAACACTAAAAACGTCACATAAACCCTAAAAAATGCAATAAAAATGCCACATCACCCCTAAAAACACTACATAAACCAAGAACACCCAACATAAACCCTAAAAAATTCTACATAAAACCACAACCATAAAATCACTACATAATCCCTAAAAACGATACTTAAACCATAAAAATGATACATAAAACCTAAAACCACTAACTAAACCCTAAAAATGCTACATAAAGACTAAAAATTCTACATAAACTCTAACAACACTACAGAAACCCTAAAAAGTTCTATAAAAACCATAAAGACACTTCAAAACCCTCAAAAATATTAAACCCTGATATACCATAATATAAAAAATTAAACCTTAATAAACCCCTAAAGAACCACTAATGCCACTAACAATGCTACATAAACCCAAACAATTACAACAAAAAACTGAAAAATGATTCAAAACCCACAAAACAAAACAAAACCCAAAAAATGCTAAAATAACCCTAACATAGCATAAAATATCCAAACACACCCATAAAACCCAAGAAAAGCATAAAACCCCAAACAACTCAAACAAACTGTAACAAACCTTAAAAACCCTAACAAAACATAACAAACCCTAACAACCACTAATAACCCCTAATAACCACTAATAAACCCTAAAAACCACTATTAAACCCTAAAAACCCTAATAAACACTAATAAATGGTAATAACCTATAATAAACCCTACCAAACTCTATTAGACCCTAATAAACACAAAAAAATCCCTAAAACCCCTAATATACAATAAAAAACACTATTAAACCACAATAAACCCTAATAATCACTAAAAACCGTAACAAACCTGACAGAATGCTACAAAAACCTCCAAATAATAGCCTACAAAATCCTACAACCCACTAATAAACCCTAACAAAACCAACTAACCCCAAAATAAATCGTAACAAACTAAAACAAACCATAACAAACCCCTAATAAATCGCAATAAACCCTAACAAAGCATAATAAACCCTAATAAATCATAATAAACCCAAATAAACGTTTCTAAACCCTAAAAAATCCTAAATAACCCTAAAAAAGGTTGATAAACCCTAGAAACGACTACAATACCCAAACAAACCCTAAAAAACACTAAAAACCCTAACAACCCCTATCAATGCCAAAAAACAAATAAACAAATAAACCCCCCAAAACCCCATTAAAAAACCACAGATACCATAAAAAACCATAAACACCCCTTAACTACCCATAAAAACATTAAAAACACTACAAAGCTTAAACAACCATTAAAACCCTAAAAAAGGTTTCACATAAATACAAAACCCCCAAAAACGTTACAGAAACCCTAAAAATGCAACAAAAACCCTAAAAATCCAACATAAACAAAAACACGGAACATAAACTCAAAAAATGCTACATAAACCCTAAAAGCTCTACATAAACCCTAGAACTATAACATAAACCTAAAAAAACACAACATAAACCACAAAAAGTGCTACATAAAACATAAAAACACAATATAAACCCTAAAAACACTACATGAACCCTAAAAACGTTACATAAATGCTTAAAAATGCAACATAAATGCTACATCACCCCTAAAAATGCTACATAATCCCAGAAAAGGCAACATAAACCCTAAAAAATGCTTCATAAAACCTAAACCCTAAACACGCTACATAAACCCTAAAAATGTTATATAAATCCTAAAGATGATACATAAATCTAAAATTGATAACTAACCCCTAAATACCCTACATAAATACCAAAAATACTACATAAACTCTTACAATTCTACACAAACCCTAAAAAATGCTACAAAAAACCTGAAGATGCTTTAAAATCCTAAAAAATACTTAACATTAATATTCCATAATATAAAAAATTAAACCCTAATAAACCCCTAATAAACTCTAATAATCCCTAAAAACACCTTGTAATCCCTAAAATCCGAAGAAACTCTACTCAACCCTAATAAAACCCCAAAGTACCTAATATTCCCTAATAAGTGATAATAAAACCTAATAAACCCCAAAAACAAGTTAAGAAAACCTAAACAACCCTAACCATCCCTAATAGACACCAATAAACACAAATAAACCCTAATAAACCCCAAAACCCTAAAAATCCCTAATAAATGATAAATAAATCCAAATAAACTCTACTCAACCCAAACAAACCTTAACACACCATAATAACCCCTAATAAAACCCTTCAAAACCCTAATAAGGAACAAAAATACTACTATACCTTAAAAAATCCCTAGAAACCCTGATAAACTCAAATATAACCAAATAGACCCTAAAAACGCTCACAAATAATAAAAAATGATCACAATCAATAAAAACGCGCTATATTACCCAAAAATACATAAAAACACTAATATAACCTAATAAAGACAAAAACGCTAATATACCATAAAAATCCCTAGAAACCCTAATAAACCACAATAAACTCTAATATAACCAAAGAAACCCTAAAACACTCACAAACAAAAACAAAATGCTCACAAATAATAAAAACACGCTATATTATCTAAAAAGTCTTAAGAAACACTAATATACCCTAATAAAATAAAAAAACTAATAAATCCATAACAAACCCTAATAAACCCTAAAACTTCCAAATAAACCCTCATAAAAACGAATTAACCCTAATAAAACACTAAAAATACCTTCTCAACCCTAATAAACCTTGAAAAACCATAACAAAACCTAATAAAGCCCAACTAAACCCCAATAAACAAAAAAAACTCAAAAAACCATTAAAATCCCTTGAAACCCTAATAAACCATAATAAATTCAAATAAAAGCTGATAAACGATTAAAAATGGTCACAAACACTAAAAGATGCTAATAAAACCTAAAAAGTAAAAACAACCTCTCGTATATATTAAACAAACTAAAAACACTCATATACCCTAATAAAATACTAATAAACCCTAATAAACCTAAAAAAATCCCTAACAAACCCTAATAAACACTACTCAACCCTAATAAACCCTAATAAAATCCTAAGGATACCTACTCAACCCTAATAAAACCCAAAAAATACCTACTCAACCCTGATAAACCTTAACACACTATAATAAACAACAATAAACCCCACTAAACCCTAAAAAATGAAAATTTACCATTAAAAATACATAAAACCCCTAATAAATGGTAATAGAGCCAAACAAAGCATAACAACACTAACAAACCTGAATAAACACTACTAAACCCTAAAAACCCTAATATACCCTTATAAAATTAAAAAAACCATAATGAATGATAATAAACCCTACTAAATCCTAAACATACCCAAATATACCATTTTATACCGTAATATACCCTAATAAACTCAACTCAATCCAAATAAAACCCTAAAAATACCTAATAAATCTGAATAAACCTTGACACACCATAATAAACCCTAATAAAATCCTAATAACCCCCACCAAACCCTAAAAATTCTAATATTCTATTAAAAACCCTAAAACCCATACAAACCATAACAAATTTAAATAACACCTAAAAATTCTAAAAAATGCTCATAAACCCTAAAAATACCTCTAATAATAAAAATAGTGACAATGCACGTGCATGTTCACATGCACGTGCATGTGCATATGTCTGCGCATTTGAATGTGAATGATAATAAATAATAAATAATAAATAATAACGCATGTGAATTACATGTGTATGTGCATGTGCATGTGAATTATAATAAATAATAAATAATAACGCACATCCAAGTGTATGTGCATGTGCATGGTAATAAACAATAAATAATAACCATGTCCACATGAATGTGCATTTTCATGTGAATGATAATAAATAATAAATAATTACACAAGTGATAAAAGAATAATGCACGTGCATGAAAATTAATAAAAATAACACATGTGATAATAGAATAATTCAAGTGCATTGCATTTTCATGTGCATGATAATAAATAATATATAATAACACATGTGCATGTGTATTTACCAGTAATTATAATGATAATGACGCATGCACGTGCATGGTAATAAATAATAAATAACAACGCACGTGCATATGCATTTGTATTTGATGATACAAACAACAACAACAATAATAATAATAGAATAAGGTGAGTTTATTTCATGTGCTCGTGCATAGAAGTAAATAATAAATAAATAATAATAAATAAGAATGGACATGCATGTGCATGTGCATTTACATTTGATGATAATATTAATAATAATAATTGCAATAATAATAATAATAACGCATGCACATGCATGGTAATAAATAATATATAACAATGCACATGCATGTGAATTTGCATGTGATAATGATAATAATAATAATAATGATGATGATGATGATAATAATAATAATAATAATAATTGTGATAATTATTATAATAATAATAATAAAAGAATAATACAAGTGCCTTGCATATGCACATGCATGGTAATAAATAATAAATAATAATGCACGTGCATCTACATTTGCATGTGATGATAGTAATAAAAACAACAATAGTAATAATAGTAGTAGTAGTGGTGATAATAGTAGTAGTACCAAGGCTTGTGATAATGGAATATTGCATGTGCATTATGTTCCCATGTGCATGGTAATAAATAATAATGCTCGTGCATTGCATTTTCATGTGATGATGATGATAATAATAATAGTAATAATATTAATAATAACAACGTATGTGATAATAGAATAACGCATGTGCATTGAATGTGCGTTTATGTGCATTCACATGTGCCTTTTCATGTGATGATGATAATAACAACAACAACAACAACAACCACAATAATAATAATAACAATAATAATAACAATGCATGTAATAATAAAATAAAGTGTGTGCATTGCATGTGCACATGCATGGTAATAAAAATATAATAATAATGCATGTGCATGTGAATGTGTATGTGGGTGAGATGATGATGATAATAATAATAATAACAGTAACAATAAGTTATAGTTGTTTGAAAAAATAGAAGATAGGACAAAAATGCTAGAAATGGGGTCTCGAGAAACCTAACAAATCACAGAGTCCTTGAAATAGGCATACCTTCTTCTTTGGGTTTCCATTTTCGCTCTGTGAATATTCAAACTGAATAAAATAGAATAATTGCGATAAAAATAGGCGCCAGAGGCTGAACAAACACACAAATCAAAAGCTATGACAATTTTATGAAAAAATTCGAAAGGGATCCTGACACTGAAATGGAGTTTTGGAGGCCTTCTGATGGGTTTCTGGAATTTTAGGGTCTCAAAAATGACTTGACCATTGTTCAAGTCATCCTTTTGCGTAGATCACTTCTCTACATTTGATTTGATGTGTGGTAGAGCTAAAACGGACAACCGGAGCTAATGTTATGGCCGTTTGAAGGTAGGATTTTTTGGAGTGGTATAACTAGTGTATCTTGTATTTATTTGATCTTCTCATAGTTTCTACTAAACTTGGTCCTCACTCATCTCGAGAGATTCGATTTGACTAGTCACAACACTCAAACAGACACCCGAAGGACAAGTTATGCCTATTTTAGTGAGTTGCGGGTTTCTTAGGTTTTTAGGCACTATGAGAGTTTCTCAATTTAAAATGACAATAAATTCTGCAACGTGTGTTCATTTTGGCTCTACCACATATAATATCGAATATTGTGAAAAGATACACACTCTGGTAACCACTGGAATCCTTTTTGACAATCTTCAACCCCCAAAAAGACCCAAAATCTCATTGGATGGTCAAAAGATTGGCTTTTGGTGTCCATTTTACAATTACTTCTTCTATGGGTGTCCGTTTTGTCTCTACCACATATCAAATCAAATATTGCGACTATAACTACACTCGTATAACCACTGAAGCACCTTCTCACATCCTTGAAGGCCCAAAAAGGCACTTAAACCCTCCAAAAGACCATAACTTCTACTCCGGGAGTCCGTTTTTCCTCTACCATATATCAAATCGAAGCATTGGACTAGATCTACATATATGTGACCAATAGGAACACCTTATCACATTCTTATAGTCCAAAAAGGTCCTTAAGTCCTTTAAATGACCATAACATCTGATCTGGGTGTCTGTTTGACCTCTACTAAATATCAAATTGAAGATTGCGACTAGATCTACACATCTATGACAACCATGAACTACTAAATAACGCCAACAATACATGAATAACCTAATAAACACTAAAAACCATTAAAGACCATGAAAAACCCTAACAAACCCTAAAAACCACAAAAAACCCAAAAAAAATATTACAAACCCTGAAAACCCTAACATGCCCTAACAAACCCCAAGAAGCACTAAGAAACCCAATAAACCCAGAAAACCAGGAAGAAACCCTAAAAAACCCCTAAGAAACCATAATGAACCCTAAAAAAATCCTAAAAAAACTAACAAAAACCTAACCAAACATAAGAAACACTAACGCACCCTTAGAAACCCTAAAACACCCTAAGAAACCCTAAAACACCCTTAGAAACCCCAGAAAAACCTTAGAAACCCCAACACACCCATAAAAACCCTAACACAACCTTAGAAACCCTTAGAATCCATAACACACGCTTAGAAACCCTAACCCACCCATAAAAACCCTTACCCACGCTTAGAAACCTTTACACACCCATAGAAACCCTAACAAACCCTAAATCCTAACAAACCCTACCAACCAATAATAAACCAAAATAAACCCTAACAAACCCTAAAGCCCAATACTAAACCCCAATAAACACTAATAAATCGTAAGAAACACTAAAAACCCTATTAGACCCCCATAAAAGCTAAAATATACCTAAAACCCCAAATATACAACAAAAATGCTATTAAACCATTCAAAACGCAAATATCCACAAAAAAACTAACTAACCCGGCAAAACTAGACAAAACCCTAAAAACCCTAAAAACCCAACAAACCCAAAAAAACCCTAAAAACCCTAAAAAAATCCTAAAAACCCTAAAAACTCTAAAAACCCTAAAACCCCTAAAAACATGAAAAACCCAAAAAATCCCGAAAACAAACCTAAAAACCCCAAAAAAACAAAAAAAAATGTCCAAAAATGCTAAATATCCAAAAAGCCCCTAAAAATGCTAAAACCCCTAAAAAGCCTAAAAATTCCAAAAAACCCCTAACCAACCCTATAAAACCCTTAAAACCCATAAAAACCACCTACCAAACCCTAAACACCTCAAATGAAACCCCAATACACCATAAAGAACCCTAAAGAACCCCAAACACCCCAAAAGAACCACTAAAGCCGCTGACAACGCTACATAAACTCTAACAATTGCCAAAAAAACCAAAAATTGCATCAAAATCCACAAAATACAAAAAAAATCCCCCAAAAAATTCTAAAATAACCCTAATAAAGCATAAAAAATCCAAACAGACCCATAAAACCCAAAAAAACACATAAAACCCCAAACAACTCAAAAAAAACCGTAACAAACCCTAAAAACCATAACAAAACCTAACAAACCCTAAAAACCACTAAAAACCCTTAAGAATCACTAACAAACCCTAATAACCCCTAAAACCCACTATTAAACCCTAAAAACCCTAATAAACACTAATAACTCGTCATAACCTGTAAAAACCCTGAAAACTCTATTAGTCCTTAATAAATGCTACAAAAGCCCTAAAATCCCTAATATACAATAAAAAACACTATTAAATCATAATAAACCCTAATAATCACTAAAACCCCTATCAAACCCGACAAAATACTACAAAAACCTCCCAAAATAGCCTAAAAACCATAAAACCCACTAATAACACTAACAAACCCTAATAACCCCAAAATAAATCGTTAAAAACTCTATCATTCCCAAATAAATCGTAACAAATCCTAACAACAACAAATAAATCGTAACAAACTGAAAAATACAATAAAAACCACCTAATAAAACGCAATAAACCCTAAAAAATAATAATAAACACTGATAAATTGTAATAAACCCAAACACATGTTACTAAACCCTAATAAATAAAATAAACCCTAATAAACCCTAATAAATCCTAAATAAGCCTAAAAAGGTTGATAAACCCTATAAAATGATATTAATTCATACAAAAGCCCAATAAAACCCAAATATAAAATAAAAAATTCTAATAAAGGGTAACAAATCCTAAATAACACAAATAAACCCAAAAGAACCCTAATAAAACCTAAAGAAACAAATTAAATTCTAAAGAACACTAAAAAACACTAAAAACCCAAAAAATGCTAGAACACAATATATAAACCCTAAAAACTACTACGATACCCAAACAAACCCTAAAACACACTAAAAAACCCAAACGACCCCTATCAATCCACAAAAAAACAAATAAACCCATAACCCCCACCCCAAATAAACAATTAAAAAGCCATCACATACCATAAAAAACGATAAACACCCGTTAACAACCCTTAAAAACACTAAAATAACTAAAAACCATAAACAACCATTAAAACACTAAAAAATGATTCAAATAGATACATAATCCCTAAAAACGTTACATAAACCATTAAAATGCAACAAAAACCCTAAAAACGAAACATAAACAAAAAAACACATCATAAACACAGAAAAACGCTATATAAACCCTAAAAGCACTACATAAACCCTAGAACTGTAACATAAACCCTAAAAACACAACATAAACCCTAAAAAATGCAACAGAAAGATTAAAAAACACTAAATAAAACCTAAAAACACAATACAAACCCTAAAAAACCCTAAAAACCCTAACAAGCCCTAACAAACCCCAAGAAGCACTAAGAAACCCCAATAAACCCAAAAAACTTGGAGGAAACCCTACAAAACCCCTACGAAACCATAAGAAACCCTAACAAAACCCTAAAAAACCTAACAAAACCCTAAGAAAACCTAAGAAACACTAACACACCCTTTGAAACTCTCACACACCATAAGAAACCCTAAAACACCCTTAGAAACCCCAGCACAGCCTTAGAAACCCCAACACACACATAGAAACCATAACACAACCTTAAAAGCCCTTATAAACCATAACACGCCATTAGAAACCCTAACCTGCCCAAAAAAACCCTAACCCACCCATAGAAATCCTAACACACCCTTAGAAACCCTAACAAACCCTTAGACACCCTAAATCACACTAATAAGCATTAATAAATCCTAACAAACCCTACCAACCAATAATAAACCATAATAATCCCTAATAAACCCTAAATCCCACTATTAAACCCTAATAAACACTAATAAATCGTAATAAACCCTATTAGAAGCCAATAAAAGAAAAAATATGCCTAAAACCCCCAATATACAGCAAAAATGCAATTAAACCGTTCAAAACTCTAATATCCACACACAAAACCTAACAAACCCGGCAATACCTGAGAAAACCCTAAAAACCCTAAAAACCCTAAAAAACCCTAAAAACCCCAAAACCCTAAAAATTCCTAAAAACCCTAAAAACCCTAAAACCCCAAAAAACACGAAAAAACCAAAAAAACATGAAAACAAACCTAAAAAACCAAAAAAACCTAAAACCCCCTCAAAACACTAAAAACCCTAAAAAGCCTAAAAACACCTAAAAAGCCCTAACCAACACTATGAAACCCTTAAAACCCTAAAAACCACCTAGAAACCCCTAAAAACCTCAAAAAACCCCTAATACACCATAAAGAACCCTAAAGAACCCTAAAAACCCTAGAGAACCACTAAATCCACTAACAATGCTATATAAACCCTAACAATGGCTATAAAAGCAAAAAAAATGCTTCAAAACCCACAAAATGAAATAAAACCACAAAAAATGCTAAAATAACCCTAAGAAAGCATAAAAAATCCAAACACACCCATAAACCCCAAAAAACGCATAAAACCCCAAACAACTCAAACAAACCGTAACAAACCCCAAAAACCCTAACAAAACCTAACAAACCATAACTACCACTAATAACCCCAAAGAATCACTAATAAACCCTAATAACCCCGAAAACCCACTATTAAACCCTAAAAACCCTAATAAACACTAATAACTCGTAATAACCTATAATAAACCTCGACAAACTCTATTAGACCCTAATAAAAGCTACAAAAGCAATAAAACCCCTAATATACAATAAAAAACACTATTAAATCATCATAAACCCAAATAATCACTAAAAACCCTAACAAACCCGACAAAAGGCTACAAAAACCTCCAAATAATAGCCTACAAAACCCTACAACCCACTAATAAAACCTAACAAACCCTAATAACCCCAAAATAAATCGTTAAAACCCTAGAAACCCCAAATAAATCATAACAAATCCTAACAATGACAAATAAATCGTAACAAACTGAAAAATACAATAACAAACCCCTAGTAAACCGTAATAAACCCTAAAAATCATAATAAACCCTAATAAATTGTAATAAACTCAAACACATGTTACTAAACCCTAATAAATAAAATAAACCCTAATAAACCCTAATAATATCTAAATAAGCCTAAAAAGGTTGATAAACCCTAGATAAAGCTATTAATTCCTACAAAAGCCCAATAAACCCCTAATATAAATTAAAAAACGCTAATAAACTGTAACAAATCCTAAAGAACACTAATAAACCCTAAAAAACCCTAATAAACCCTAAAAACCATATTAAACTCTAAAGAACACTAAAAAATCCTAAAGAACCCAAAAAAATTCTAGAACACAATATTTAAACCCTAAAACTACTACAACACCCAAACAAACCCTAAGCCACACTAAAAACCCTAACAACCCCTATCAATCCCAAAAAAAAAATAAACACATAACCCCCCAAATAAACCATTAGAAAGCCATCATATACCATAAAAAACCATAAACAGCCGTTAAAACCCTTAAAAACTCTAAAAACGTTACATAAACACATAAAATGCAATAAAAACCCAAAAATGCAACATAAACCAAAAAATGCATCATAAACCCAGAAAATGCTATATAAACCCTAAAAGCACTACATAAACCCTAGAACTGTAACATAAACCCTAAAAAACACAACATAAACCCAAAAAAACGCAACAAAAAGATTAAAAAAGGCTATATAAAACATAAAAACACAATATAAACCATAAAAACACTACATGAACCCTAAAAACATTACATAAACCCTAAAAAATGCAACATAAACGCTACATCACACCTAAAAATGCTATATAAACCCAGAAAAATCAACATAAACCCTAAAACATGCTAAATAAAACCTAAACCCTAAAGACGCAACATAAACCCTAAAAATGTTACATAAACCCTAAAAATGATACAAGAAATCTAAAACCACTACCTAAACCCTAAAAAAGCTACATAAACACTAAAAATGCTACATAAAATCTAACAACGCTACAAAAACCCTAAAAAATACTACAAAAACCCTAAAGACACTTTAAAACCCTCAAAAATATTAAACACTAATATACCATAATATAAAAAATTAAACCCTAATAAACCCCTAATAAACTCTAATAATCACTAAAAACACCTTATAATCCCTAGAAACCCTAAGAAACTCTACTCAACCCTAACAAAACCCCAAAAATACCTAATAAACCCTAATAAATGATAATAAAACCTAATAAACTCTCAAAACACATTAAGAAAACCTAAACAACCCTTAACAACCCTAATAGACACTAATAAACACTAATAAACACTAATAAACCCCAAAAAACCCTAAAAAGTCCTAATAAACCATAAATAAAGCCAAATAAACCCTACTCAAACCTAACAAACCTTAACACACCAAAATAAACCCTAATGAAACCCTACAAAACCCTAATAAAGAACAAAATTCTAGTATACCTTAAAAAATCTCTAGAAACCCTTATAAACTCTAATATAACCTAATAAACCCTAAAAACACTCACAAACAATAAAAAATGATCACAAAACCTAATAAAACCCAACTAAAACCCAATAAACAGAAAAATGTAAACAGACCATTAAAAAGCCCTAGAATCCCAAACAAACCATAATAAATTCAAATAAAAGCTAATAAACCGTTAAAAATGCTCATAATCACTAAAAACATGCTAATAAAACCTAAAAAGTCATAATAACCACTCATATATATTAACAAAAACTAAAAACCACTCATATACCCTAATAAAAACACTAACAAACCCTAGTAGACCGTAAAAATCCCTAACAAACTCTAATAAACCATACTCAACCCTAATAAACCCTAATAAAACCTTAAAGATACCGACTCAACCCTAATAAAATCCTAAAAATACCTACTCAACCTTTATAAACCTTAACACAACATAATAAACCATAATAAACCCCACTAAACCCTAAAAATGCAAATATACTATAAAAATCCCTAAAACCCCTAGTAAATGCTAATAAAACCTAACAAAGCATAAAAGTTCTAATAAACCCGAATAAACACTACTAAATACTAGAAAACCCTAATATACACTCTTAAAAATTAATAAACCATAATGGGCCATAATAAACCCTAATAAATCCAAAACATACCCAAATATACCTTAATATACCATAATATACCATAATAAACCCAACTCAATCCTAATAAAACATTTAAAATACCTAATAAACCCTAATAAACCCTAATAAACCTTGACACACCATAATAAACCCTAATAAAATCCTAATAACCACCACCAAATCCTAAAAAACGCTAATATACTATTAAAAACCCTAAAACCCTAACAAACCATAATAAATGTTAATAACACCTAAAAATCCTAAAAAATGATTCTAAACCCTAAAAATACCTCTAATAATAATAATAGTAATAACACACATTCATGTTCATATGCATGTACATGGTTTAAATAATAAATCCTAACCCACGTGCATGTGCATATGCCTGCGCATTTGCATGTGAATGATAATAATTAATAAATTATAAATAATAACCCATGTGAATTGCATGTGTATGTGCATGTGCATGTGAATGTGCATGGTAATATACAATAAATAATAACCAAGTCCACATGAATGTTCATTTGCTTGTGAATGGTAATAAATAATAAATAATAACACATGTGATAATAGAATAACGCATGTGCATTGCATGTGCATGTGCATTAGAATAAATAATAATAACACATATGATAATAGAATAATGCAAGTGCATTGTATTTTCATGTGCCTGATAATAAATAATATATAATAACGCACGTGCATGTTAATTTACATGTAATGATAATGATAATGATGCATGCACGTGCATGGTAATAAATAATAAATAACAACACTAGTGCATGTGCATTTGTATTTAATGATACAAACAATAATAATAATAATAATATTATTAATAATAATAATAGAATAATGCAAGTGCATTTCATGTGCACGTGCATAGTAGTAAATTATAAATAAATAATAATAAATAAGAATGCACATGCATGTGCATGTGCATTTATATTTGATGATAATATTAATAATACTAATTGAAATAATAATAATAATAATAATGCATGCATGTTCATGGTAATAAATAATAAATAACAACGCACCTGCATGTGAATTTTCATGTGATAATGATAATAATAATTGTCACGACCCGTCCTCGGGGCCCGTGCTGTGACTACCCCAAGCCCGCCTTCCATTGGCCAGGGGCTGGCGACTAGCACCAAGGCGTAAATCCCAACAAAAAGGGAAGGCATTGCCTTTGAAAAAGTAAACAAGCACCACAGAGTAAGCAAGCGGAAAAGTAAACACTAAGTAAAACTGTACAAGCTGTGCTGCAAGTAAAAAGGGGCCGGAAATACAAGCCCAACTGTAAAGTACAACTGAAGGAAAAACAGCAACTGAAAGGAAAAACTGCAGCGTCGAGCCGTCCACTGGAAGTCCCACCTGAAGGGTGGGTACAGATAGCCTCCACTGCTCCTCGGGTCCACCTAACCGCTCTGAGTACGTCCCGCTCAGTGGTCCACCTCCAGGTACTGTCCTGCTCCGCACGCCTCCTCCACGATCAGCGCTGTCCGTCGTCTACAACCAACACCACGAAGTGCGGGCATAGCCCATGCAGGGGTGAGTATAAGCTACTCAGTAGGGACCCCGAGACCCCCGAAGGTCTCCCGAAATCCACAAAGGATAAATCACGAAAAGAGATGCAATCACGAAGTAACATCTGACACGGCTTAGGTATATGCCCATACATATACCTAAGTCTGCAATTCCCCGTTCGGCTCCAACGTCCGAGCCCAAGAACAACCCAGTCCACACAGGAAAGCAAAACGCATACCCACGCAGGATAGAACAACACAATCCACAAAGGAGAGTAAACAGTAAATCCACACAGGATAGCTCAACACAATCCACAAAGGAGAGTAACACAAGATTCAGCTCACACAGGTATACTTCTTCGGATGACGATAAAGATGATCATTGAACCATCTAAGTCGTCGGACCCACGAAGGATCGATAGGTACTAACCTTGCAGTGACCCACACAGGATCGGGCCCACGCAGGACCTGTAGGAGTTGGCTCACACAGAACCGCTGAGAGATGACCCACACAGGATCGGACCCACACAGGATCGGGCCCACGCAGGACCTGTAGGCGCTGGCTCACACAGAACCGCTGAGCGCTGACCCACGCAGGATCGGACCCACACAGGATCGGGCCCACGCAGGACATGAAGCACCGATCCACGTAGGATCGCTGAGTGCAGTAGTCGTCGCAGTCCGCTGAGGATCTCTGCACAGTCGTCGCCGCAGTCCACTAAGGATCTCTGCACGGTCGTCGTCGGAGTCCACGGAGGATCTCTGCACATTTGTCGCCGCAGTCCACTGAGGATCTCTGCACGGTCGTCGCTGTCGAAGTAGCAGTCGCAGCCAGCCTAGGGTTCCCGCACACAGCAAGCTCGTTCGGGAGGGTCCGCTCCACGAGCCGAGAGGCCGATACATCAACTGACACGAAGTCCGAAGTTGATGTATCCAAAAGTTCCGTATCGTCAACAAGAACTCAACGTCGCAGACGGCGCGTCAATCGGACGCCCGGTCTGAGAGATATTGGCATTTTCGTCCCAGGGGCCCGGTTGGTTTTTAAGGAAAAACCAACCCGACTGCACTCCACCTGCGTCCAAACCTTGGGCGGAGTATGCCAAAAGATCTGTCTCACTTAGAGGAATTCAACAAAGCTAACGGCACGTCAATCGGACGTCCGTAGCTCAAGATATGAGCGTTTCCGCTCAGAGGGCCTGGTTGGTCTCGTGTACGAACCAACCCGGCCGAACTCAAAGTATTCCGAAACCTTGAGTGCGATATACGGAAACGACCGTCTCGATCCAAGGATCGCGTTGCCGCTGACGGCGGGTCGTTTGGAGGCACGTAGCTCAAGATACGACCATTTGAACGAAGTCCATCCGAAGACGGGGGGTACGGGCCCGGGCCGACCCGGCCCGACCCCCCCCCCCCCCCCCGGGAGTCGGCCGAACCGGGTCGACCCGACCCGGTCCGGTCCGGCCGGGGCGCGGCCCGGCCGGTCGGACCGGTCTGGTCCGGTTCGGCCGAACGGCCGAGGCCGTGGCACGCGGGGTGCCGCCCCCGCGGCCAGGTGATGCCGCGGCCCCCTGCGTGGGGCCACGTTGAGTCGGGACGCGGCTGAAAGCCCCGTCCGAGGGCACTGGACCCGCGCGGCCGCGGGTCCGCGGTTGCTGCCGCCGCCGCGGCTTCAGCCGCGGCGGGCTGTCCGGCGGCGCGCCGGGGCGCCGCCGCTCCCGGCTGCCGGCGCCGCCGCGCCGGCGGCCCGCGCCGCCGGCGAGTTCCGCGGGCCACCGGGATCGCTCCGGTGGTCCGATTCTCTTCCCGTCTGCGCCGTTGCTCCTCCCAGGACTCGTTCTTCACTGCGGAATCGTCAAACACCCATTGCAGCATGTTCCGTCGCCACCCGCCAAATCCGCACAAAACGAAGAACGGTGGAGGGTCGCCGGGCCGTGTTCGTTTGGTCCGAACCCTCCGCGTTAGAAATAAACATCCGAGAGAAATTATTCCACACAGGAAACAACAAGTTTTAAGAAGATTAAAAAATTGTTCACAAAAACGGTTCTTTAATTTCTTTAAAGAAACATTGACGGGATTTAAAGAAAAGGGGTAAATCCATAATAAAATCCCTACCTCGTCGATCGTCGCGCGCGGGCGTTCTTCACGGAAAGGATCGTCGCGGAAGAGAGGGATCGTCGCGTCGTCGCGGGGAGGCGTCGCGTCGTCGCGGAAACCGGCGTTGAGTCGGCGAACTCAACGAACCAAGAACAACAGATTTAAAATATTAATATTTAAATATGTGTTTAAAAACCAAAAAGGAAAGAACCTTGAGCGGAATTCCGAAGCACTCACCTAAAAAGGTCGGTGATCGGAGATCGGAGATCGGAAGAACGTTTCGGACGAAGGCGTCGTCGATTTTCGGGTTCGGCGTTCTTCGCGTTCTTCGCGTTCTTCGCGTTCTTCGCGTTCTTCGCGTTCTTCGCGAGGGAGCTGAAGGAACAGGGATCCTCTCAAATCTTTTCAAAAGATTTTGGGTTGGTCTTATTTTATTAACATGCCAACACACGAAAACCGGTTAAGAAACGATCCATCAATTCGTTGAATTAATTCAACGAAAGAAACAACCCATTTAATTCACGAAAGAAACAGCCCATTTAATTCACGAAATAAACCACCCAATTAAATGGTCTGTTAAGAATTTAGAAAACGCGTCGGTTGACTTTCATTAAGACGGGTATTCACGGGTGCGTTTCTTAGCAGAAAGAAACGGCGGGGCTCGTGCAGGCCCCACCTCACAAATATCCTACCAAGGGGGTAGGATATTTCTGGATAGCATCCTATCCAGTTCAACTCAGTTCAAGCCTCCTTTAAGTGGCATCAAGTGGCTTCCAGGTGGCTTAAGTGAAATAAAATAAAGTTGTCGCAAAATTATTTTATTTCTTAACTTTAAGCCCGAAAATTAAAAACCACACCCGAGAAAACGCAACTCCGGAAGAGGTGTTTCTAAGAGAATACCGGCGCTGTGATTTCATCGGTGCCCTCGGAATTCGATTCCGGGCACCGGTTCAAAAGTTAGAAAAACCCGCTCGTCCGTTCACTGAACGTACCCGAGCCAAACTTCGGAAAATGATTCCGGGCACACCGGGCCTCGGAATCAGGCGCCGTCAGAAACTGCGTTCTTGTAAAATTCCAAAGAAAATTAAGAAAAAAAATTTCCTTGAAATTTACGGGTCTTTACATTACTCCCACCTCAGGACTTTACGTCCCCGTAAAGTTACATCAAAAACTAGGGAAACAAATGTGGGTACTGAGCACGCATATGAGCCTCCCGCTCCCAAGTGCTCTCCTGGAGGTTCCCGTGCTGCCATCTGATGCGCACAAGAGGAATCGATTGCCCACGTAGGACCCGCTCCTGTCGATCCTCTATCTCCACTGGGACCTCCGCAAAAGTCGCTCCATCATCCACGTCTAGCTCCCCATAGTCAATGATGTGCATCGGGTCGTGCACGTATCTCCTCAGCTGGGATACGTGGAAGACGTCGTGCACCCGGTGCAACTGAGGTGGCAGAGCCAGGCGATAAGCCACCTCGCCAACCCTGCTGAGGACCTGGAAGGGTCCGATGAAGCGTGGATACAACTTGCCGCCTCGGCCAAATCTCCTCAAACCACGTCGAGGTGAGACCCGCAAGAAGACGTGGTCGTCATCCTCGAACTCTAGTGGCCTCCGCCTCCTGTCAGCATATGACTTCTGCCGGCTCTGTGCTGTCCTCATCCGCTCCTGGATGACCTGGACCTTCTCTGTCGTGGCCCGGACCATCTCTGGTCCCACAAGTGCTGACTCTCCAGGGTCTGTCCAGCACAAAGGAGATCTGCAAGGCCTGCCGTACAACGCCTCGTAGGGTGCCATCCCAATGGTGGAGTGGTAGCTGTTGTTGTACGCGAACTCCACCAAGGGTAGGTGGTCCTCCCAGCTGCGACCAAAGTCGAGGACACATGCACGGAGCATGTCCTCGAGAGTCTGAATGGTCCTCTCCGTCTGACCATCCGTCTGAGGGTGAAAGGCGGTGCTCAGACGTAGTCGCGTCCCGAACGCCTCCTGCAACCCCTTCCAAAGCCGGGAAGTAAAACGAGCATCCCGATTGGAGACGATGGTCGATGGAACACCGTGAAGTCGTACAATCTCCTGAACGTAGAGACGCCCCAAGCTCTCCACCGTGCCCTGCTCTCGGATGGGTAAGAAGTGTGCCGACTTGGTGAGTCGGTCAACAATCACCCAAATGGAATCGTGACCTCTGGAAGTGCGTGGAAGTCCAGTCACAAAGTCCATTGATATCCCGTCCCACTTCCACTCCGGGACCTCCAAGGGCTGTACCAAGCCTGCTGGTACCTGAAGCTCTGCCTTCACCTGCTGGCAGGTGAGGCACCGTGAAACGAACTCTGCCACAGTCTTCTTCATGCCCGGCCACCAGTGCTGTCGTCTGAGATCCTGGTACATCTTCGCCACTCCAGGATGTACCGCCAAAGGAGAAGTGTGATACTCTCTCAGAACCTCCTCTCGTAAAGCGACTGGTGACAAGGTACATCATCTGAAAAGGATGTCGTGCTCCACTCCAAGGGAGAAACCATCAGGTGCCTGTCCCGAGGATATCTGCGCACGCCGTGTCTCACAGTCAACGTCCCCATGCTGTGCCTCTCTGACCCGCTGAAGAAGCGGAGGAGAGACTGTGAGAGACTGAAGGAAGGCTGCTCCGTCTCTATCCACGAAGGATATCTGCAAAGCGGCTAGCAGCTCTGTCGCCTCCTCAAGTAGCTGGATGCCCGTCCTCCTGCTGAGGGCATCAGCCACCACGTTCCCCTTCCCAGGAGTATAGACTATCTCAAAGTCATAGTCCTGGAGGAACTCGAGCCATCGCCGCTGTATCAGGTTCAGGTCCTTCTGAGAGAATATGTACCTGAGACTCTGGTGGTCAGAAAAGACTGTGAAGCGCTCGCCCATCAGATAGTGTCGCCATGTCTTTAGGGCGAAGACCACTGCTGCCAACTCCAAGTCATGGGTAGCGTAGTTCTGCTCATGAGGCCTCAACTGACGTGATCCGTAGGCAATCACGGCCCGCTCCTGCATCAGGACACACCCGAGTCTGGTCCCTGATGCATCGCAGTAGACTACGAAACCAACTCCCTCCTCAGGTAACCTCAAGATAGGTGTGCTGGTCAACCTCTGCCTCAGCTCCTGGAAGCTCTGCTGACATCCATCTGACCACACGAAGGGTTTCCCCTTCTTCGTCAACGCTGAGAGTGGGGCCGCAACTCTAGAGAAGTCCGGCACAAATCTCCGATAGTATCCGGCTAGACCCAAGAAACTCCGTACCTCTGTCACGCTCTTGGGTGGCTCCCAAGATAGCACTGCCTCGATCTTCACGGGATCCATTGCAACTCCCGCCTCAGAAATGACGTGCCCCAAGAAGTGGACCTCACGTAACCAGAACTGACACTTCGAGAGTTTTCCATAAAGCTGGTGCTCTCATAGTGTGTCTAGTACAACACGCAGGTGGTAGGCGTGCTCCTCCTCCGTCGTCGAGTACACCAAAATGTCGTCGATGAAGACCATGACAAATCGATCGAGGTATGGCTGGAAGATCCTGTTCATGAGGCTCATGAACACTGCTGGAGCGTTGGTCACGCCGAAAGGCATAACCAAGAACTCATAGTGGCCATACCGACACCTGAAGGTCATCTTCTGCACATCCTCGTCTCGAACTCTAAGCTGATGATAGCCTGACCTGAGGTCTATCTTCGAGAACCACCGTGCTCCCTTGAGCTGGTCGAAGAGGTCATCAATCCTGGGTAGCAGATACTTATTCCTCACTGTCACCTGATTCAGGCGACGATAATCGACACACAGTCGCAAGCTCCCGTCCGCCTTCTTGGCGAACAAAATCGGGGAAGCCCAGGGCGAAACACTGGGTCGGATGAACCCCTTGCCCTGCAAGTCCTGCAACTGTACCCGCAGCTCTCGAAACTCAGCGGGGGCCATCCGATATGCTGGAGTGGATATCGGGGATGTCCCAGGGTACAGGTCAATATAAAAGTCTACCTCTCTGCGAGGAGGTAGTCCTGGAATGTCGTCGGGGAAGACGTCCGCGTACTGATCCACCACTACAGGAAAACTGGGACTCCGCACGTCAACTGCTCCCTGGATGAGGCTAGCCAACTGATGAGTGATGGGCTGACCTCTCCTCTGCGTGAGTCCATCCTGTACTGCTAAGGCTCCCTTCTCGCCGGTGAAGGTGAACCTGCTCCCGTCGGTGCGCACACATCGCACCTTGCGCCTAATGCAGTCAATCTGAGCATGGACCGTAGATAACCAATCCATGCCCAAGATGACGTCGTAAGGCCTCGACGCTGCTACAAGAAGATCCCAACCGAAGCTCTCGCCTCCTAGAGTAAGCTCACACTACCGGCACCAGTGCGTAATCGTCGAGTCTGCTCCCGTAGGAGTCTCTAGCCGTAAGGATCGAGCCAACGGCTCTGTCGGAATCTCCGAGCTCTGAACAAGGGCAGTGGCTATGAAAGAGTGACTCGCTCCTGTGTCTATCAGAACTGCAGCAAGGGTGGAATAGACACAGATCGTACCTCGAATCATCTCTGGCGCGCCGTGGTCGTAGGCCTCCGCTGCCTGGAGCTGAGCCTGTCTCTGCCCGCCAGCTCCCTGTGGTCGGGGCGGGCCTCCTGGTGGTGGTGGTGGCAGAGCCTCAAAGCGTCGCCCACCACCTGCTGCTCGGACAGCTCCTCTGCCTCATCCGCCTCCTCCATGCGGACCGCCACGGTCGACCCTCTGCCTCTGCCTGGGTGGTCCCTACACCGTCTTCTGACCCTCAGTACGACAGATCGGGCAGTCACGAGCCATGTGGCCCCGCCCGCCGCACTCGTAGCACTGCCTGCCTCTCAGAAGACTGGCTCTAGGCTGGGTGCCCTGTACTACTGAGCCAGTGTCCCGAGGTCGCCTTCCGGAAGGTCTGGTCCTCCTGGAACCCTGATTCATCCGCCGGCTACCAGCTGCCGAAGACTCCGCTATCTGCAGCCCTGCGGTAGGTCTCGCTGTGGACTCAGCCAGGAAGCTCTCGATCAGGAGGGCTCGCTCCAGTACTCCTGCCTGGGTCGGGATGCTGAGGGAGATCAGCGATGCCCTAATCTCGTGTCTCAACCCCTGCTCGAAGGTCCGGGCCCGGAATAAGGGGTCCCGTACCATGTCCGTCGAGTAGCGAGATAGGTCGGTGAACCTCGCCACGTACTGAGCGACCGTCAAGCTGCCCTGCCGCAGCTGAAGAAGCTCCTGGATGCGCACCGCACGGAGGGTGGCCGGGACGAACTCTGAGCAGAAGAGGCTCTCAAAGTCCGCCCAGATGAGGGTGGCCTCATCGTGTACCTGGAGCATCAGGCTCCACCAGCGTCCGGCTGCTGCGTGCAGTAGGCTCGCCGCGAGGATCACCATGAGGTCTGTTGGTGTCCTCACTAGCCTGAAAACTCGGACGACCGCCTCCAGCCAGTCCTCGGCTGCCTGGGGGTCCGAATCCCCACGGAACCTGGGTGGTTGCTGGCGCTGGAACTCGTGCAGAGCTCCGAGGCGTCGTGCGTCGTCAGCTGCCAGTGCTGGAAGCATCGGGGGCTCGGCGGGTAAAGGTACCGCCGGTGCCTCTGCTGTCAACGGGCCCTGTACCGAGGCCTCGTCGCTCGGCGGGCTGTCGTCGCGCCCTACTCTGGGAACCCTAGCTGGCTGCTGTCGTCGTGCCATCCTGAAAAGGAAACAAGTATGCCACAGTCAGAACAGTATACCTCGTGAGCTGACACAAGTAATTACAAAGAAAACTTGAAACACACATGCAATCAATGTTTTCGTGCATTAAGTCGGAAATCAGAAGTCAGGGTCCTGATGTATGGATATGTCGGCCGCCGCACCAACACTGGACTCCCTGGACTGATAACCACACTCAATACGCTAAACACTATTGCTTCACATAGAAGAAAGATCAGAGTCTTCGGTAGAACCGACCACCCCTCTGATACCAATTTGTCACAACCCGTCCTCGGGGCCCGTGCCGTGACTACCCCAAGCCCGCCTTCCATAGGCCAGGGGCTGGCGACTAGCACCAAGGCGTAAATCCCAACAAAAAGGGAAGACATTTCCTTTGAAAAAGTAAACAAGCACCACAGAGTAAGCAAGCGGAAAAGTAAACACTAATTAAAACTGTACAAGCTGTGCTGGAAGTAAAAAGGGGTCGGAAATACAAGCCCAACTGTAAAGTACAACTGAAGGAAAAACAGCAACTGAAAGGAAAAACTGCAGCGTCGAGCCGTCCACTGGAAGTCCCACCTGAAGGGTGGGTACAGATAGCCTCCACTGCTCCTCGGGTCCACCTAACCGCTCCGAGTACGTCTCGCTCAGTGGTCCACCTCTAGGTACTGTCCTGCTCCGCACGCCTCCTCCACGATCAGCGATGTCCGTCGTCTGCAACCAACACCACGAAGTGCGGGCATAGCCCGTGCAGGGGTGAGTATAAGCTACTCAGTAGGGACCCCGAGACCCCCGAAGGTCTCCCGAAATCCACAAAGGATAAATCACGAAAAGAGATGCAATCACGAAGTAACATCTGACACGGCTTAGGTATATGCCCATACATATACCTAAGTCTGCAATTCCCCGTTCGGCTCCAACGTCCGAGCCCAAGCACAACCCAGTCCACACAGGAAAGCAAAACGCATACCCACGCAGGATAGAACAACACAATCCACAAAGGAGAGTAAACAGTAAATCCACACAGGATAGCTCAACACAATCCACAAAGGAGAGTAACACAATATTCAGCTCACACAGGTATACTTCTTCGGATGATGATAAAGATGATCATTGAACCATCTAAGTCGTCGGACCCACGAAGGATCTATAGGTACTAACCTTGCAGTGACCCACACAGGATCGGGCCAACGCAGGACCTGTAGGAGTTGGCTCACACAGAACCGCTGAGAGATGACACACACAGGATCGAACCCACACAGGATCGGGCCCACGCAGGACCTGTAGGCGCTGGCTCACACAGAACCGCTAAGCGCTGACCCACGCAGGATCGGACCCACACAGGATCGGGCCCACGCAGGACCTGAAGCACTGATCCACGTAGGATCGCTGAGTGCAGTAGTTGTCGCAGTCCGCTGAGGATCTCTGCACAGTCGTCGCCGCAGTCCACTGAGGATCTCTGCACGATCGTCGTCGGAGTCCACGGAGGATCTCTGCACAGTCGTCGCCGCAGTCCACTGAGGATCTCTGCACGGTCGTCGCTGTCGAAGTAGCAGTCGCAGCCAGCCTAGGGTTCCCGCACACAGCAAGCTCGTTCGGGAGGGTCCGCTCCACGAGCCGAGAGGCCGATACATCAACTGACACGAAGTCCGATGTTGATGTATCCAAAAGTTCCGTATCGTCAACAAGAACTCAACGTCGCAGACGGCGCGTCAATCAGACGCCTGGTCTGAGAGATATTGGCATTTTCGTCCCAGGGGCCCGGTTAGTTTTTAAGGCAAAACCAACCCGACCACACTCCACCTATGTCCAAACCTCGGGCGGAGTATGCCAAAAGATCCGTATCACTTAGAGGAATTCAACAAAGCTGACGGCACGTCAATCGGACGTCCGTAGCTCAAGATATGAGCGTTTCCGCTCCGAGGGCCCGGTTGGTCTCGTGTACGAACCAACCCGGCCGAACTCAAAGTATTCCGAAACCTTGAGTGCGATATACCGAAACGACTGTCTCGATCGAAGGATCGCGTTGCCGCTGACGGCGGGTCGTTTGGAGGCCCGTAGCTCAAGATACGGCCATTTGAACGAAGTCCATCCGAAGACGGGGGGTACGGGCCCGGGCCGACCCCCCCCCCCCCCCCCGGGAGTCGGCCGAACCGGGTCGACCCGACCCGGTCCGGTCCGGCCTGGGCGCGGCCCGGCCGGTCGGACCGGTGTGGTCCGGTTCGGCCGAACGGCCGAGGCCGTGGCACGCGGGGTGCCGCCCCCGCGGCCAGGCGATGCCGCGGCCCCCTGCGTGGGGCCGCGTTGAGTCGGGACGCGGCTGAAGGCCGCGTCCGAGGGCACCGGACCCGCGCGGCCGTGGGTCCGCGGTTGCCGCCGCCGCCGCGGCTTCAGCCGCGGCGGGCTGTCCGGCGGCGCGCCGGGGCGCCGCCGGCGAGTTCCGCGGGGCACCGGGATCGCTCCGGTGGTCCGATTCTCTTCCCGTCTGCGTCGTTGCTCCTCCCGGGACTCGTTCTTCACTGCGGAATCGTCAAACACCCATTCCAGCATGTTCCGTCTCCACCCGCCAAATCCGCACAAAACGAAGAACGGCGGAGGGTCGTCGGGCCGTGTTCGTTTTGCCCGAACCCTCCGCGTTAGAAATAAACATCCGGGAGAAATTATTCCACACAAGAAACAACAAGTTTTAAGAAGATTAAAAAATTGTTCACAAAAACGGTTCTTTAATTTCTTTAAAGAAACATTGACGGGATTTAAAGAAAAGGGGTAAATCCATAATAAAATCCCTACCTCGTCGATCGTCGCGCGCGGGCGTTCTTCGCGGAAAGGATCGTCGCGGAAGAGAGGGATCGTCGCGTCGTCGCGGGGAGGCGTCGCGTCGTCGCGGAAACCGGCGTTGAGTCGGCGAACTCAACGAACCAATAACAACAGATTTAAAATATTAATATTTAAATCTGTGTTTAAAAACCAAAAAGGAAAGAACCTTGAGCGGAATTCCGAAGCACTCACCTAAAAAGGTCGGTGATCGGAGATCGGAGATCGGAAGAACGTTTCGGACGAAGGCGTCGTCGATTTCCGGGTTCGGCGTTCTTCGCGTTCTTCGCGTTCTTCGCGTTCTTCGCGTTCTTCGCGAGGGATCTGAAGGAACAGGGATCCTCTCAAATCTTTTCAAAAGATTTTGGGTTGGTCTTATTTTATTAACATGCCAACACACGAAAACCGGTTAAGAAACGATCCATCAATTCGTTGAATTAATTCAACGAAAGAAACGACCCATTTAATTCACGAAAAAAACAGACCATTTAATTCATGAAATAAACCACCCAATTAAATGGTCTGTGAAGAATTTTGAAAACGCGTCGGTTGACTTTCATTAAGACGGGTTTTCACGAGTGCGTTTCTTAGCGGAAAGAAACGGCGGGGCTCGTGCGGGCCCCACCTCACAAATATCCTACCAAGGGGGTAGGATATTTCTGGATAGCATCCTATCCAGTTCAACTCAGTTTAAGCCTCCTTTAAGTGGCTTCAAGTGGCTTCCAGGTGGCTTAAGTGAAATAAAATAAAGTTGTCACAAAATTATTTTATTTCTTAACTTTAAGCCCGAAAATTAAAAACCACACCCGAGCAAACGCAACTCCGGAAGAGTTGTTTCTAAGCGAATACCGGCGCTGCGATTTCATCGGTGCCCTCAGAATTCGATTCCGGGCACCGGTTCAAAAGTTAGAAAAACCCGCTCGTCCGTTCACTGAACGTACCCGAGCCAAACTTCGGAAAATGATTCTGGGCACACCGGGCCTCGGAATCAGGCGCCGTCAGAAACTGCGTTCTTGTAAAATTCCAAAGAAAATTAAGAAAAAAAATTTCCTTGAAATTTACGGGTCTTTACAATAATGATAATGATAATGATAATGATAATGATAATAATAATAATAATAATAATTGTGATAATAATAATGATAATAATAAAAGAATAATACAAGTTTGTTGCATATGCACATACATGGTAATAAATAATAAATAAAAACGCATGTGCATTTACATTTGCATGTGATGATAGTAATAATAACAATAATAGTAATAATAGTAGTAGTAGTGGGGATAATAGTAGTAGCACTAATGCATATGATAATACAATATTGCATGGGCATTACGTGTGCATGTGTATGGTAATAAATAATAACTCCCATTCATTGCATTTTCATGTGATAATGATGATGATGATAATAATATTATTATTAATAATATTAATAATAACAATGCATGTGATTATAGAATAAAACACGTTCATTGACAGTGCGTGTATGTGCATTTGGAAGTTCATTTTCATGTGATGATAATAACAATAACAACAACAACAACAACAACCACGAATAATAATAATAACAACGCATGTGATAATAATATAACATGTGTGCATATCATGTGCACGTGCATGGTAACCAAAATATAATAATAATGCATGTTCATGTGCATGTACATTTGCATGAGATGATGATAATAATAATAATAATAATTACATTAATAATAAGTTATAGTTGTTTTAAAAAATAGCAGATAGGACAAAAGTGCTAGAAATGGTGTCTCGAAAAACCTAACAAATCACAAAGTCAATAAAAAATTACATAACATCTTCTTCAGATGTCCATTTCCACTTCGTGAATAGTCAAACTAAATCTCATGGAACGAACTATGAAAAAAACAGGTGTCGTAGGTCGAACAGACAAATGGATCAGAAGTTATGACCGTTTTAAGAAAAATTTGACAGGGATCCAGACACAGAAATGGAGTTTCGGCGGCCTTCTGATGGGTTTTTGGGATTTTAGGGTCCCAAACATTACTTGAACTTTTTTCATGTTAGCCTTCTATGTAGATCTCATCGCTTCCTTCGATTTGATATGTGGTAGAGCTCAAATGGACTACCGGAGTGAATGTTATGATCGTTTAAAGTTGGAATTTTTTTGGAGTGGTAAAACTAATATATCTTCTGTTTCTTTGATCTTCTCACAGTTTCGATTAGACTTTGTCCTCACTCATCTCACGAGCTTCAATTTTACTAGCCACAATGCTTAAACGGACACCCGAAGGAGAGGTTATGTCTATTTTTGAGAATTGCGGGTTTCTTAGGTTTATAGGTGCTAGGATGGTTGCTCAATTTAAAACGACAATAACTTTTCTACGTGTGTTCATTTTGGCTCTACCACATATCAAATCGAATACTGTAAAACGATACAGGATCTGGTAACCACTGGAAACCTTTCTGACATTCTTTGACCCCAAAAGACCCAAAATCCCTTTATATGGAAAAAAGATTGGCTCCTGGTGTCCGTTATGAAATAACTTCTTATGTGGGTGTCCGTTTTGCCTCTACCACATATCAAATCGAAGCTTGAGACTATACCTACACTCTGATAACCACTTAAGAACCTTCTCACATCCTTTAAGGCCCAAATAGGTACTTAAACCCTCCAAAAGACCATAACTTTTACTCCAAGAGTCTGTTTTGCCTCTACCATGTATCAAATTGAAGCTTTACACTAGATCTACACATTTGTGACCAATAGAAACACCTCATCACGTTTTTAAAGACCCAAATGGTTCTTATGTCCTCTAAATGACCATAACTTCTACTATGTGTTTCCGTTTCACCTCTGCCACATATCAAATTCAAGATTGCGAGTAGATCTACACATCTGTGACAACCATGAACAACTAAATAACCCTAAAAAATAATGAATAACCCCATAAACACTAAAAACCATTAAAAACCACGCAAAACCCTTACAAACCCTAAAAAACTCGAACAAACACAATCAAACCCAAAAAAACCCTAACAAACCCCCAAAAACCCTAAAAAACATAACAAAACCTAAAAAACCCTAAAAAAAATAACAATCCCTTACAAAACTGAAGAAGCACTAAGAAATCTCAATAAACACAAAAACCCTGAAGAAACCCTAAAACCCCCGATGAAACCATTTGAAACTCTAACATAACTCTAAAAACCCTAAAACCATAACAAAACCCTAAGTAAACCTATGAAACAATAACAAACCCTTAGAAACCCTAACACGCCCTTAGAAACCCTAGCACACCCTTAGTAACCCCAACGCACCCATAGAAACCCTAACACATCCTTAGAAACCCTTAGAAACCATAACACACCCTTAGAAACCCAAACATTCCCATAAAAACCCAAACCCACCCTTAGAAACCCTAACATACCCTTAGAAACCCTATCAAACCCTTTGACACCCTAAATCACTCTAATATAAACTAATAAATCCTAACAAACCCTACCAACGAATAATAAACCATAATAAACCCTAATAAACCCTAAAGCCCACTACTAAACCCCAATAAACACAAATATATCGTAATAAACCGAAAAACCACAATTAGACCCCAATAAAAGCTATAAAATACGAAAAAACCCAAATACACAACAAAAACACTATTAAACCATTCAAAATGATCATATTCACAAAAAATCCAAACAATCCCCGAGAAACCTAACAAAACCCTAAAAAAACCATAAAACCCATTAAAAATCCTAAAAAACCCAAAAACCCAAAAAACCCAAAAAACTCTAAAAAATCATAAAAAACCGAAAAAATCCTAAGAAACCCTAAAAACCACTAAAAACGCTAAAACACCCAGAAAAGCCTAAAAATTCCTAACAAAACCCTAGCAAACCCTAGGAAACCCTTAAAAACCCTAAACCCCTAGAAAACCCTAAAAACATCAAAATAAACCCTAATACACCCTAAAGAACCCTAAAAACCCTAAAAAACCCAAAAGAACCCAAAAGAACCATTAAAGCCACTAACAACGCTACATAAACCCTATCAATTGCTACAAAAACCAGAAAAATGCTTCAAAATCCACAAAACGCAGCAAAACCCCAAAAAACGCTAAAATAACCCTTACAAAGCATAAAAAACCCAAACACACCCATAAAACCCAAAAAACGCATAAAAGCCCAAAAAACTCAAAAAACCGTATCACACCCTAAAAACCCTATCAAACTAACAAACCCTAAGAACCACTAATAGCCCCTAAGAACCACTAATAAACCCTAATAACCCATAAAACACACTATTAAACCATAAATACCCTAATAAACACTAACGAATCATAACAACCATTAATAAACCCTAACAAACTCTATTAGACCCTAATAAATTCCACCAAATCCCTAAAACCCGTAATATACAATAAAAACATTATTAAACCATAATAAACCCTAATAATCACTAAAAACCCTAACAAACCTGATAAAACACTACAACAATCTCCAAATAATAGCCTACAAAACCATACAACCCACTAATAAACCCTAAAAAACACTAATAACACAAAAATAAATCGTAACAAACCCTAAAAACCCCAAATAAATCCTAAGAAATCCTAAAAAGGCCAAATAAATCATAACAAACAGAAAGAAACCATGAAAAACCCCTAATAATCACTAATAAACCCTAACAAATCATAATAAACCCTAATAAATTTTAATACACTCAAATACACTTGACTAAACTCTAATAAATAAAATAAACCCTACTAAACCCTAATAAATCCCAAATAACCCGAAAAAAGGTCGATAAACCCTAGAAAAATCTATTAATGCCTTCAAAAGCCCCATAAAACCCAAATATACAATAAAAAACACTAATAAACTGTAAAAAATCCTAAAGAACACCAATAAACCCTAAAGAACCCTAATAAAAACTAAAGAACCATATTAAAATCTAAAGAACATTAAGAAATCCTAAAGAACCCACAAATGCGAAATCACATTATATAAACCCTAAAAATAGCTACAATACCCAAAATAACTCGAAAACACACTAAAAAATTCTAACAAACCATATCAATCCCAAAAAAACAAATAAACAAATAAAACCCACCAAAAACCATTAAAAAGCCATCAGATACCTTAAAAACCATAAACACCCGTTAACAACACTAAAAAACCCTAAAAAATACTACAAACCATAACAAACATTAAAACCCTAAAATAGGCTTCAAATAGATACATAAGCCATAAATACGTTACATAAACCCTAAAAAATGCTACAAAAAATCTAAAAATGAAACATAAACCAAAAAACCCCACATAAACCCAAAAAACGCTACATAAACCATAAAAGCACTACATAAGACCTAGAAATGTAACATAATCCCTAAAAAAAACAACATAAACCCTAAAAAACGCAACATAAACATTAAAATTTTTACATAAAACCTAAAAACACAATATAAACCTAAAAACACTACATGAACCCTAAAAATGTTACATAAACCCTAAAAAATGCAACATAAACGCTACATCACCCCTAAAACGCTACATAAACCCTGAAAACGCAACATAAACCCTAAAAAATTCTAGATAAAACCTGAACAGTAAGCACGCTACATAAATCCTAAAAACATTACATAAACCCTAAAAATGATACATAAAACCTAAAACAGCTAACTAAACCCTAAAAATGCGATATAAACACTAAAAATGCTACATAAACTCTAACAACGCTACACAAACCATAAAAAGCCTGAATAAACCATAAATAAAACTAAATTAACCCTTCTCAACCCTAACAAACCTTAACACACCATAATAACCCCTAATAAAACCCTATAAAACCCTAATAAAGAAAAACCACTAGTAACCCTTAAAAAGTCTCAAGAAACCCTGATAAACTCTAATATAACCTAATAAACCCTAAAAACGCTCACAAACAATAAAAAAACTATCAAAATCAATAAAAATGTGATATATTACATAAAAAGACCTAAAATCACTAATATAACCTAATAATGAAAAAAATCATTAATATACGCTAAAATCCGTAGACACCCTAATAAACCATAATAAACTCTAATATAACCTAACAAACTCTAAAAACCCTCAAAAACAAAAACAAATTGCTCCTAAACAAGAAAAACACACTATATTATCTAAGAAGACCTAACAAATGCTAATATACCCTAATAAAACAAAAAATAATAATAAACCCCTAACAAACCCTAATAAACACTAAAAAACCCTAAAAAACCCTAAAAACTCTAATAAAAACTAATAAACCCTAATAAAACCATAATAAAACCATTAAAATACCTTCTCAACACTAATTAACATTGACACACCATAATAAAACAGTATAAAACCCAACTAAACCCCAATAAACAAAAAAACACAAACTAACCATTAAAAAGTCCTAGAAACCCTAATAAAAAATAATAAATTCAAATAAAAGATAATAAACCATTAAAAGTGCTCAAAAACACTAAAAACCCGATAATAAAACCTAAAAAGTCATAACAACCCCTCATATATGTTAACAAAAACTAAAAAACACTCATATACCCCAATAAAAACACTAACAAACCCTAGTAAACCCTAAAAATCCCGAATAAACCATACTCAAGCCTAATAAACCCTAATAAAACCTTAAAGATACCGACTCAACCCTAATAAAACCCTAATAATACCTACTCAACCCTAATAAACTTTAACACACCATAATAAACCATAATAAACCCCACTAAAAACTAAAAATGAAAATATACAATTAAAAAGCCCTAAAACCCCTAATAAATGCTAATAAAACATAACAAAGCTTAAATGCGCTAATAAACCTGAATAAACACTACTAAATACTAAAAGACCCTTATATACCCTCTTAAAAATTAATAAATCATAATGAACCATAATAAACACTAATAAATCCTAAACATACCCAAATATACCATAATATACCAAAATAAACCCAACTGAATCCTAATAAAACCCTAAAAATAACTAATAAACCCTAATAAACCATGAAACACCTTAATAAACCCCAATAAAATCCTAATAACCCCCACCAAACCCTAAAAAATTCTAATATACAATTAAAAATCCCTAAAACCCTAACAAACCATAATAAATGTTAATATCACCTAAAAATCCAAAAAAAATGCTAGTAAAACCTAAACATTCTTCTAATAATAATAATAGTAATAACACACGTGCATGTGCATATGAATGTGCATGGTTTAAATAATAAATAATAATGCACGTGCATGTCCAAATGCTTGCACATTTGCATGTGAATGATAATAAATAATAAATAATAAATAACAACGCATGTCAATTGCATGTGTATATGCATGTGCATTTGAATTATAATAAATAATAAATAATAACGCATATACAAGTGCATGTTCATGTGCATGTGCATGTGCATGGTAACAAAGAATAAATAATAAACATGTCCACATGAATGTACATTTGAATGTGAATGATAATAAATAATAAATAATACAACATGTGATAATAGTATGACGCACATGCATTGCGTGTGCACACTACTACAAAAACGACCTTTATGATTTCTAGAGAAGTTCATCAACAGCGCTAAAAAAAGCGTTGTTAGTCGAGTTGAGGATATAGTGGGTCCCTCTTATTAGCGCATAGAAAAGCACTGATAAAGGAACCTTTTACCAGCGCTAAAAAAGAGATGATGAAAGACCCCTTTATGAGCGCTTTTTTTAGCGCTGTTAAATGGGTACTTTTATCTGGGCTTCTAAAAAGCGCTCATAAAAGTCAAAAATAAATAAAAAATAAAAATAAAAAATATTTTTATAATGCGGGGGGGGGGGGGGTTTAATAGCACTTGACCCCCTATCAGCGCTAGGAGGACCTCGCCCCCCTTAATCTTTCCAACGTGCTGCCCTTCCCGTGAATCCCCCACATGCGCGCACCTTCTTGCTTCCACCTGAACTTGAACCCGTGACCTCCCCCCATGCGTGCCTGCCCCATTACAACTAAGCCATTTCATTTTTTTTCTCTATTTAATGATATATATATTTATTTATTTATATATATAGTTATATTTATTCTCATATTAATATAGGATTATATTAATATAAATATATTTAGTTATATTAATACATATATATTTATTCATATATTAGTATATATATATTCATTCTTATATTAATATATATTTATATTAAAACGTTTTTTATCCGTATATTTAATTTTATATTAATATATATTTATAAGATTAGTTTTAAATGCAATTATAAAATATGTTTTTTATGTGTTTTTATAAATAAATACATACATACATATATAAAACACACAGACACACAGACACACAAACACACAAACACATATATATTTACGAATAAATACATATATATGTGTATTAGAAAAGCCTTAGAAAATTAAAACGACCATAACATCTAATCTAGAAGCCTGTTTCAACTCCACAACCACTCGGATCGAATAAAATGGAACAATCTTCGATATGTTATGTGGAACCAGCCTAAAGGACATCCAGATCAGATGTTATACTTGTTTGAATGTTAACAAATCTGGGTATCCCATCTATAGCCACTAACAATGCTACATAAACACTATCAATTGCTAAAAAAACCTGAAAAATGATTCAAAACCCACAAAATGCAATAAAACCCCAAAACACTAAAATAACCCTAAAAATCATAAAAAATCCAAAAACACCCATGAAACCCAAAAAAACGTATAAAACCACAAACAACTAAACAAAACTGTAACAAAACCCTAAAAACCCTAACAAAACCTAACTGTAACACCCTGAGATTTTATGAGAAATATTTTATTTTAATTTATTTGATGTCTTGTGTTATTCGCTACACCATGATTAGCTTGTGTTATACGTAACACCGTATTATCTTATGGTATACGCAAACACTATTCTTGGCTTGTGTTGCACGCACGGGCGACCTTCCTCGATAGCGTGTGTTATATGCATAACCGAGTTTTACTAAACAATGATATATTATTATAATATCATGCACAAGATGTTATTAATATTATTAACAGAATTTTGAATTTTATAACATTATAATTAATCTTACACATTTTCTAGAATTAAATATTGAAAAAAATCAATTTTTGGATAAAATATGTTTTTTTTTAAAAAAATGCAGTTTTACCGCCTTTTGATGGCGCACCCATTTTAAATATAATTTTTTGCAAGTTTATAAGTTCCATTTTACAGAATAAACTTCTTATTTTTAATCAGGATATAAAAATTTACATTGGATAAATTTTTGATACATTTCTGATAACTTTCTTATTTTGATGAATAGTAAAAATACACTAAATTTTAATGAAAAACAAATTTTTTCATCAAGATAATTTATATGGGTAAATTATAATATTCAATGGTTTTAAATAAGAAATATAATATATTTTTACCATTTAATTTAATTCAAGTCATTATCATTAATTTTGCATTGAATTCATTGGTAAAAACATTTCAATCTTTGACAATGTTTTAACTTTTAAAAACCCGTTTTCTTAAAAACGGGATTAATTTAAAATTAATTACTAATAATTCAATGTTTTAAATTCTGAAAAATGGATTCAATATTTGGATTAATTGGGTCAAAATTAGTTTAATAGGTTAATTTTATTTTTTTTACATTATGAATAGTAACTACGGTAACTTTTATTTATTACTGTTAAAGGTAAATCAGGTAATTAAGGGTAAAAATAAGATTATAAAATTACCCTAACACCTTCCAAAATTCTATTGGATGAATAAAAGTCGACCCATATCACTTAAGGGTTAGAATAGATTCATTTCATGGACTTTTGACCATGAAAATGATATAATTATTATTAAAACCAATGAAAGTGACAACATGTCACTCTCTTATATCTTATAAGTGTAATAATTTTAATTTAGTGATAAAGCTCATAAAACATTGAATATAAATAGTCTCCAGAAATATAATATAATTATTTACATCATTAGACTTTATTTATAATTTTCAGGGATTAAATAATTATCATCAATGATGACACAATAGTGAGGTAGAAATTATTTTATTGATTGAAATATCAAATAAATGGTTTTAAAAATATTAAAATAAATATTATATGAATAATTAATGTTCTAAAAAAATTTAATGATTAATATGACATGTTAGGAATTTATTAAATATTTTGGTTCGAATATATCCTCTATGTGGATTTTATTTAAATTCAAATAAATGAATATTGTCAAAATTGAAACTCTTGTTATTTTATAAAAATAACATATTATAAAATGGTTTGAAAATCACGAAAATATTTAAAAATTATAAATTTTAATTTATATGGTCGACAATGTAATAAATTTTCCAATTATGGACAATTCACAACACATAAGTAATTATTATTAACAATTTAAATTTTAGAATAATATTATCACAAATAATATTAAATAGGTTAAATAAGGATAAATAAAGTTGATGAGGTTTAAAATAAATTACCAACATATATAAATTTTATTGGTTTATAATATTACGACAATATCTCATCTCATCTTCTAATTGAGTAATTTTTTGGAGGTTTTTACATCGGATTTTAATTTATTATAAGTTAATATTTTTTAGGTTTCCAACAGTGCTCCTCTCCTCCCTTATAAAAGGGCACCTCCTCCCTCTCCTCCTAACACCACTTTGAGCCTTCAAGCTCAGCCAAACCCTGCCCATTTCTCTTATCCAATTCCTTAGAAACATACTAGGGGTCCTGGTCTTCTTCAAAGACCAACTTTAGTGCCCTAAGAGGAGGTTTAGAAGAGGCGCGTCGAAGAAGAGGTAATATCCATTACCGATTCATTCAAATTTATTTCTTCATCTACTTCCTCTTATTTATTTGTTTCATTATAAAGTAATAACATCAGTATCACCCATATACTAATATGTTATTATAAATATGTAACAACCCAATTTCATCTTCTATCCATCCTACGGGAAACAAAATCACTGCGCGTGTGTACATACAGAATACCGTCTCCACGTCATGGTGTAATCTGTTTTTCCACCACTACCTTACTTGGATGGGTATAATGGTGTATAGAATAACTATATATGGTTATTATAAAATTATACTAATTCTGAGATATAATATCATCCACTCTAATTCCATTCAATAATTATGATAATGATATCATCGCTCGTGCGTACGTACGGATTACCGTCTCCATGACACGATGAGATTCATTCTCCACGTTAACCATTCAAGAATTATTATAAAGTATATATACCAAATAATCATGAAATATATGACATATTAATTATATTTGATTTATGTATATGTTATTTACTTACATCCATTCAATTTAATAAGGAAACGAAAACAGCGTTCATGCGTACGTACGATCTACCGTCTCTATGAACAGTGTATTTCTTTCTGTTTATCGATCTATTACATATATGTATATTATGAATATATATTATATATAAATAATGTTTTACATTCTTGATGTAATTAATCATGATTTAAGTAATCATATGTATAATTACAAGTCAAAACACGAATGATAAAGGAAATGATTTTACCCAAAACGCTACTTTAACATGGAATTGAAAAATGAATGGGTAATATAAAGTCATAAGTGAATCATATATGATAACATAAATATTATTATGGTTCTGTTACAAGTTAATAATATGTTTAAACCCACTATAGAGGACTCTCGAAGACATATAGAAGAAATTGGACATAAGGTAAGGGATAATTATTCCAATCTCGTTCTTATCGGAGATTGTTTATTCGTAAGTATTTACTGGGGTTTTATTTTTCATCATTTTCCATAAAAATGATTTTCATAAAGTTTTTAATTTTCTTCCATGTATGTTTAAAGTCTTATTTACCCCTATTTGACTTTTACTTTGTGTTATGGAAGGAATCTTTCTTTTTTTTACCATATGAATGTAATTTTTGACTTTTTCGGTAAAAGTATGGGGAGAATGTTTTTTTAACTTATACGTCATGAACGGATTTTTACAGTTTCATAACACATAATTTTCATGAAGATTCTTCTAAAATATTTCATGATTCTTTTCAACAAAATCCTTTTCTTTTAAAATTTCATGGCATTTTGTGAAAAGAAAATTATTTTGAAGAAGAAAGGATATTTTCCTCAAGAATTCATTTCAAGTGTTTTGTCAAAACTATTTTCCATCTTAGATGAAATTATTTAGTATGATTATGATTCAATTATAATTTCTCCATTATTTACATGGTTTAATTCTTCTTATGATGAAATGATATCCATTTGTTTTTTATAGAATTTTTTATGATGGGATGATGTTTATGAAACCCATTTTATTCTTTGGGTTATGATGAATGATTTATGTTTATTTTGTGGCACAAGTAAGAATGATTTCATTATGAGATGGGTGGGACCGATATCTCCCTCCAATGAATTGGGTAAAAATTTATATCTCATGAGATAAACGTGGATGGAACAACAAGTAAAATCCGGTTCAGTGATATGGTGCTAGAACGGAAAGTAAACCCGGTCCAGTAATGGACATGGTCCACTATTATGGTCTTGGAAGCAATGTGTTGGATACTATGGAAATCATAACATGTGATTAATGGTTTTCCACAATTCCATGTAATTTATCCTGATTAATGTTCCTTTATGATCTATGCCTTATGCACTTCCATGATTTATGTCATTACTCATGATTTTGTTGTGTTATGTGCATTCTTATGTTCAAAGGTTTAGGTATTGTTTTATGTTCTCCATGTTTAACCTTATTGAGCATTTGAGCTCACCATTTTTATGTTTTCTTTTCTTCAGGATATAAATAAAGGTTCTAGGTAAGAAAACTGATGGGGAAGATATTTATGGGAGATGTTGAAGATCTTTAACCATGATTAGAAGATTATGTTCTGAGTTTCCAAGGACACTAAACTAATACGGTCTTTGGGCGTATATTTTTTTCATGTATTATGTATTCTGGAAAAGTAATGTAATGTCTATATTTGTCAAGATTTGGGTCACTATAGTTGGTATCAGAGCAAAGGATTAGTTAACCTTTGGAAACTAGGATGCGAAAACATTAGTGAAATCTCTAGAGATATTTCTAAGGTATGTCTAGGGATGTCTTTATGGTTATGTATAATTATTGGTTATAGTCCTAGAATCACGGTAAAGATCTTAGAATTAAACCTAAGATGTTATATAGTGAAGGTGATCCCCCTTTATTATGTTGTTTTCCTACCATGATTTTTTCCTCTCACACTATTCTTTTTGGGTTTTAGACGATGGATGGAACCTGAAGGAATGGTGTTGATCAATGTAATGGAAAATTCAATGGTTGTCCTCCTGAACAAACCAATGTTATGGGATATGGTGTGCAAAATCTTATTTCTATACTGACACAACCTACGAATCATTCTAGACTTCCAAATGAGAAGATAAGGGAACGATATTCTATTGATTCCTTCATGAGGCAACATCCACCTTCTTTCAGTGGGTCTTCTAATCCACTTGTTTCTGAACAATGGATCAGTACCATTGAAAAGATATTTTCCATACTTCGCTGTTCGGAACATGAAAAAATCATTCTGGCTATTTACCATTTAGAATGTGACGTAGACCAGTGGTGGAATCTAATTAAGAATACGAGGCCCCAAGATGAAATTGAATCCATAGAATGGGATGAGTTCAAGAACTTATTTTTCAATAAGCACTTACCTCATATTCTTCGAACAAAGACGGAAAAGGAGTTCCTTGAGCTTAAGCAAAAGGATGATGAATCTATTGGTATGTACGAGGTGAATTTTACAAGGCTTGCAAGGTATGCATCTGGCTTTATCGTCCAACCTAAGAGTTATTTTGATCAATTATTCAGTGGCTTAAAACCAAGTCATCGAAGGTAATTAGCTATAAGAGGCTTCAGTAGCTATGAAGAAATTGTTTGTTGTGCTATCGAGGTAGAACATGAAGTTGGTGTTACATATCCATCTCATGGTTTTCACAAAAAAATGAAATATGGAGTTCAAGGAAAAATCTCATAAAAATGGTGAAATAAAGGTGAATATTTATTTATTCTCAAGGCGTGGAAAGAAGCATGGTAAAGATTGTCTAAAAGGTACTAGAAAATGTTTCAAGGGTGGAAAAGAATGCCATCGAGCAGCAGAGTGTTGAATTAATGGGAAAAAGGTTTCTAATGATGTGAATAGAGAAATAACTATATATAATGCTCCACCAACACTTAAATTCTTCAAGTGCAAGGAAATGGGTCATTATGTTAACCAATTACCTAATCCAAGGGTTAATGATGATCGACATCAACAACATCTTAAGTAAAATGAAAAAGGGAAGTTACATGCGATCACTATTGGCGATGTTGAATATGACAATGAACTGGTGGAATGATTAAGTGTTTATGTAACAGGATTCCAAAATAGTGTTGTGGAATCTCATTTTTAGTATCGTGGAATATTGGAATATCTATATATTGGTTTACTGTGGTTTTCAATAATTGTATGGTACCGATAACCATGATAAGTGATTGAAATATTTTTAGAAAGCATATGATATGTGCATAATGAAGGGATAAAGAGATAATGAAATGTTTGATAGTATTAATGAGCTCATGAATGATATAAGGGCAAAGTGATATCATGGTTTTATTATATTGAAATTTTTGGATTTTGGTATGTGGAAAGAGTTTACTTTTGATAGCATTGATGTTTTCACAAAGATTCTATGATAATTCATGTTTCAAGAGAATAAATGATTAAGGTATTCACATGTTTGGAATGTGACCAACAAGATATAACTAATGATATACGTGGGATAAATGACGGTATTCACATGCTTGGATTATGACATTTCTAGTAATCATTGTCTTTATACTATGAGCATGGATAGATGTATTTTGTATAAGAATAAAGATTTTAAATGGAATATGCTGGACAAAATATAATATTGTTTAAGGATAAAACCTTTTTTCGATAATATTTCTGAAATGTTATAACAGTGTAGTTTTAGAAAAAGGACAACCTGCAGGACAGGCGACAACCCGTCGCTTCGAACAAGGTTGTGGGAATTGAACCCACAAACGAAGTGCGACAGGCCTTTATCACCTACCACTGGCCTACAAGAAGTCCCTGGTTAGTAGAAACAATTTGTATTTTATTAATCCATATGATAGATGAAGTATAGGTCCATTTTTGGAGCCATATATGATTAATCTCACCATAATATGGTCTTATGTATATAACTTTTTCTAACCTTATGTTTCAGATAGATAGAATGACCAATCATTCTATCGCATGATTTTCTAACACTTCACGGAAGACAAATTCAACTTCATTTCTTTAAGAGATGAAGGGGAAATTGTTCAAGGCACAAACAACCGGGATATTGTACCAAAATAAAGTAAGTATTTCATATAATTAAAATTTTCAACTTTAGGGAAATGATATTGAAAACAAAAAACTTTTTCCTAGTACCCTCATATACGATGAATCAGATGGAACCTTAGATTATCACAAATATATGGCTTTGTGATTGTTGGCTTTTTCAGAGCCATGTTCTCTACCACTCAACATCGGAACATGATGGTTAGATTTCTCTTCCTTATCCATGTTTTCACCTATTTTATCCTCTGTGGAAACCCAGTGATGAGTCATTTTGGCAATAATGCAGAAAACGTTATTTACGTCACTATTTTTTATGTCGGTTATATATAACCGATGTGATAATCTGTGAAACGTGGCTTTTTACATCGGCTATTTTATAACCAATGTAAAAAATGCGGTGAGTAAATTTTTAACGCCGGTTATTTTAATAACCAACGTTAAAAATCGAGCGCATTCATTTTTTACATCAGTTATAAATTAACCCACGTAAAAAACCAAAGATCGGTGTTTTTTACGTCAGTTATTTGATAACCAATGTAAACAATGAGTTATCTAAGAATTTTTTACGTCGGTTATAAAATAACCGATGTAAAAAAAAGCGGTTTTTGAGGCCTTTTTGACACCAGTTATTTAATAACCAATGTAACAAAACAACCCGTAGAATTTTTTACGTCGGTTATAAAATAACCAACGTAAAAAATGTGACTTATGACATATTTTTTGTGTAGGTTATTCTATAACCAACGTAAAAAACCAACACACGGTTTTTTTACGTTGGTTATAAAATAACTGACGTAAAAAAAGCCGTATATGATACATTTATAACGTCAGTTATTATAATAACCGACATTATAAATGTCATAAAAAAAGTTTATAACATCAGTTATTAAATAACCGACATTATAAAACATTTAAAAAATTAACACGCCCTATGGATTGTGATTTGCAATATTTCGATCGACAGTACAACAACTCATCTCACTCACGTGGTAAACCCTAATGGACTCATCGATCTAATTACATTAAACTCATTTTTCCATCATCTTTTATCATCGTTACTCTCCTCAGATCTATCATCTCAACTCGCAGCATTCAGGTAAGCCTCCCACGACTTTATTTTGTTCGTTTTTTTCCCGGATAGTCTATATTTACATTTTTGCTATTTTTTTGTTTAAACAAGGTAAGATTATTCGATTTAGAACCCTCTTACCTCGTTTTTCCATCATCATCTTATTTATTATCCCTAGACCTATTAGATTGACTCGCAATATTCATGTAAGCCTCACCTACTTCTATTTCATTTGTTTTTGTTTTGCGAATGCCTGACATTGATGGTAATTTTTGTTTTCATTGACAACTAATGATCTCATTCACCTATATTACTGCAATTTATATGTAAACCATTGTGATACACCCATTTCGTGCACCAGTGTGATTTATTTAATATGTATATATATGATTTTTCATGGTGGAATGTTTGTTTTGGATCCTTGGTTGTTTCTATTTTGGGTATCACTTTTTGTTGTTCCATAATCTATTTACGTCGCTTATTTTCATAGAATATTATAAGTCTACATATGCTATTAAAAACCGATTCATTGCACAATAGAGCATTTTAGACTAGTAGGAGATACAATTCATGTTTCTCATTTTGAATAATGGAATGATACCAAAACTAGTAGCTTGAGGTTGAAATCTCTAGATATTCCAATACTAGTATCTTGTGGTTAAAATCTCATGGTTTGGGGGGTTGTCAAGAGGGTTGGTGGCTGTCCAGGGGGTTGGGGGCTGTCTAGGGTGTCCATGGAGGTGGGGGGGGGGGGGTAGTCCAGGGGTGTGTGGGGGGGGGGGGGGGGTCCAAGGGGGTGGGGGGGGGGGTATCCAAGGGGGTGGGGGCCTGTCCAGAGGGTTTGGGGGGTTGTCCGAGGGGGCTGTCTAGAGGGTTGGGGTAGGGTGTCCAAGGGGGTAGGGTTGGGGGGATGCCCATGAGGGGTGGGGTGTGCTGTCTAGAGGGGTGGGGGATGTCCAGGGGTGTGGGATGTCCAGAGGGTTGGAGGGTGTCTAGGGCAGTGTACAAGGGGGTAGGGGTGGGGGGTGGTGTCGAGGAGGGGTGTGGGGTGCTGTCTAGAGGGGTGGGGGGGGGGGGTGTCCAAGGGGGTGTCCAAGGGGTAGGGATGGGGGTGTCCAGGAGGGGTGGGGTGCTGTCTAGAGGGGCGGGGGCTGTCCAGGGGGTGGGGTGCTTCCTAGAGGTTTGGGGGGTGTCCAGGGGTTGTCTAAGGGGGTGGGGGTGGGGCTATCAAATGGGGTAGCGGCATGTCCAGAGGGTTTGGGGGGTTGTCCGGGGGGGGGGGATGTCCAGAGGGTTGGGGGTGTCCAGGGGGTGTCCAAGGGGGTGGGTGGGTGTGGGGGCTATCCGGGGGGTGGGGGCCTGTCCAGAGGGTTTTGGGGGTCGTACGGGGGGTCATGGGTTGTTCAGAGGGTTGGGGGGTGTCCAGGGGGGTGTCCAAGGGGGTAGGTGTGGGTGGTGGTGTCCAGGAGGGGTGGGGGTACTGTCTAGAGGTGTGGGGGCTATCCAAAGGGTGGGGGGTGTTGTCTAGAGGGTTGGGGATGTCCAGGGGTGTGTCCAAGGGGGTGGGGGTGGGGGTGCTGTCTAGAGGGGTGGGGGGCTATCCAGGGGGTGGGGGGCTATCCAGAGGGTTGGGGGTGTCCAGGGGGTGTCCAAGGGGGTATGGGGTGGGGGTGGTGTCCATGAGGGGTGGGTGGTGCTGTCTAGAGGGGTGGGTGGTGCTGTCTAGAGGGGTGGGGTGCTATCCAGGGGGGGTGTCCAAGGAGGTAGGGGGTGGGGGGTGGTGTCTAGGAGGGGTGGGGTTGTTGTCTCGAGGGGTGGGGGGCTATCCAGGGGGTGGGGGTGTCTAGGAGGAGTGGGGGGGGGGGGGGGGTTGTCCACAGGTGTGGTGGTGTCCATGGTGTGTCCAAGGTGGTGGGGGGTGGTTTCCAGGGGTGGGGGGCTGTACAAGGGGGTGGTGGTGTCCAGGGGGTGTCCAAGAGGGTGGGGGATAAGTGTCAGTTGGGATTGACTACTGCATCGTGGTTTCTGAGATAATGACATGATGATTATGCCGTGATGATTGGCTTTACATTGTGATTTTCTCCATCTGAATTTTTATTTTAAATTTGATTTGATTCTTAGGTTTACTCCATTTTCTCCAATTTTCTATCAACCATTGTAGGCCCCGTGGTTTTCTTTGATTTAATGGAATTTAAAACTATTATATCTAACTATATTTTGTTTCTAAAATAATATTCAAGCATATTTTTTATAAATACGCATAGATTTGTTTTACATTTCAAAATTGTTTTACATTCAAATTGTTATTATTTTCTTATAAACATATATTTGTCTTATCTTAAAAAAATATATATTTTTGATATTTGTTATAGGTAATAACAAGTCGATGTTGGATTACGGAACATCGAATTAACAATGAATATGAGGAAGGTGTTGATGCCTTTTTGGAATTTTCTAAATGAAATGTTCCATGTAGTGACATTTTTTTGTCCACGACTAAAATGTTTGAATATGAAGAAGTTGAAAATTAGAGAGATAAAAGATCATCTGATTTGTCATGATTTTAATCTGAGATACAACCCTTGGATTTAGCATGGTGAAACTGGATGGAATATCACTGATGATGATGATTCGCAAGATGGTAACTCTGATGGAATGGAAGAAATGATTCACGATATTGTAACCGAACAAATTGAGATAGAACTGACAGTTTCTCGTCTATATGGTGATTTTAAAAAACCATTATATCCTGGTTGTACAAATTTAACAGTTTTTTCAACAGTGTTAAGATTGATTAACCTAAAGGCGAAACATGGATGGAGTGATAGAAGTTTTACAGAGCTGCTACAATTGATGAAAGACATTCTTCCAAAATATAACGATCTTCCAGATTCACATTATATGGCCAAGAAAATATTATGCCTGATGGGATTGGGATACAAGAAAGTACATGCATGTCTGAATGACTACATTATATATAGGAAGGAATATCAATTTATTTCAGAGGGTCCTAGATGTATGAGATCACGGTATAAGGTGAAAGAAAAATAACAGGCTGACGTAGAGATTACAAAGATCCCTTCAAAGTTATTTTGGTATCTTCCTATAATTCATCATTTCAAACATTTATTTGCTAATTCACATGATAAAAAAGGTTAAGATGGCATGCTGATGAGCAGGTATGTGATGGAAAAATACTTCATCCAGCTGATTGTCCACAATGGAAGAAAATTGATGCGCAGTATTCTACATTTGTAAATGAAATTAGAAATCTCAGACTAGGGTTGTGCACAGATGGAATGAATCCATACTGAACCCTCAGTAGCACAAATAGTTCATGGCCTAATTTATTGGTAATTTACAACCTCCCTCCTGAAGTTTTTATGAAGCCCAAATATTTCATGTTGAGTAAAATGATCTCTGGTCCAAAGCAACCCGACAATGATATTGATGTTTACCTGTCACCGTTGATTGATGATTTGAAACTGTTATGGACTGATGGTATAAGGGTGTATGATTTTTATAAAATGGAATATTTTCAAATTCATGCAGTGCTTCTATTCACTATAAATGACTTCCCAGAGTATGGAAATTTTTCTGGATGCAGTGTTAAAGGGCATAAATCATGTCCAATTTGCGAACAACAGACGTCATATTGTGAATTGCATCATGGGAGGAAAACATTGTACATGGGTCATCGAAAGTTTTTGCCTATTGATCACCCTTATATAAGACTAACAAAGGCATTCAATGGCTCTCAAGAATTTGACACTGCTCCAAAACCTTTATCCCCTGATCTGTATTTTGAGAGGGTGAAAAACCTTGATGTGACATTGGGAATGACACAGAAATCTGGTAATGATAGACATATTTGGAAGAAAAGGTCAATATTTTTTGAGCTACCATATTGGAGGTATCATGAAGTTAAACATAATATTGATTTCATGCACATGGTGAAGAATATCTGTGATTTTTTTATTGGAACATTGTTAGATATTAAAGGAAAGGCAAAAGATGGGTTTAATGCAATATTGGACTTACTATCAATGGGAATACGTTTGGAGTTAGATCCGACTCCTAAAGGAAGACGAACATTTCTTCCCCCGACTTGTCTACATTATCTAAGAGGGAGAAAATTAGCTTTTTTCAGTGTCTTCTTGATATCAAAGTGCCTCAAGGTTATTCTTCAAATGTTAAAAATTTTGTCTCATTGAAGGACTTGAAATTGATAGGTATGAAATCACATGATTCTCACATCATGATGCAACAAATTCTACTAGTTCCATTTCATGAAATATTTCCCATTTATCATTTGTGATCATTTTTTATTGTTTCTGAGCGTTTTTATGGTTTATTAGGTTATATTAGAGTTTATTAGGGTTTCTAGGGATTTATTAAGGTATTCTAGTGTTTTTTCTTTATTAGGGTATTGTAAGGTTTTATTAGGGGTTAATATGGTGTGTTAAGGTTTTTTAGGGTTGAGTAGGGTTTATTTGGATTTATTCATGCTTTCTTAGGGATTTTGGGGGTTTGTTTGGGGTTTATGACGGTTTAATAGTGTTTATTAATGTCTATTAGGGTTGGTTAGGGTTTTTTAAGTTTTCATAACGTGTTTTGATGGTTTATTAGGTTTTATTATCATTTATTAGGGGTTATTAGGTATTTTAGGGTTTTATTAGGTTTGAGTAGAGTTTCATAGGGTTTTTAGGGATTATAAGGTTTTTTAGGAATTATTAGAGTTTATTAGGGGTTTATTAGGGTTTAATTTTTTATATTATGGTATATTATGGTTTAATATTTTTGAGGGTTTTAAAGCATCTTTATTGTTTTTGTAGCATTTTTAGGGCTTGTTTAGCGTTGTTAGAGTTTATGTATCATTTTTAGTGTTTATATAGCATTTTTAGGTTTTAGTTAACGGTTTTATGTATTATGTATCATTTTTAGGGTTCATGTAACATTTTTAGGGTTTGTGTAGCATCTTTAGTGTTTAGACTTTATGTAACATTTTTAGGTTTTATGTTGTGTTTTCTAGATTTATCTAGCATTTTTATGGGTGATGTAGCATTTATGTTGCATTTTGTTAGGTTTATGTAACATTTTAGGGTTAAGTAGTGTTTTTAGTGCTTATATTGGGTTTCTAGGTTTTATGTAGCGTTTTTTAATGTTTTTGTTGCATTTTTAGGGTTTATGTTTTGTTTTTTTGGGTTTATGGTACAGTTCTAGGGTTTAGTAGTGATTTTAGGGTTTATGTAGCGTTTTTTGGGTTTATGTTGCATTTTTTAGTTTATGTTTCATTTTTAGGATTTTTGTTGCATTTTTTAGGGTCTATGTAATTTATTTAGGGTTTATGTATCTATTTGAAGCCTTTTACAATTTTAATGGTTGTTTATGGTTAGTAGTGTTTTTTAGGGTTTTTAAGGATTGTTAATGGGTTTTTATGGTTTTTTATGGCATTTGATGGATTTTTAATGGTTTGGGGGGGGGGGGGGTTATGGGTTTATTTGTTTTTTGGGATTGATAAGGCTTGTTAGGGTTTTTAGTGTGTTTTAGGGTTTGTTTGGGTATTTTAGCGGTTTTTAAGGTTTATATAATGTGTTTTAGCATTTTTGTTGGGTCTTTAGGGTTTTTTAGTGTTCTTTAGAGTTTAATATGGTTATTTAGTGTTTATTATGGTTATTTAGTGTTTATTAGTGTTCTTTAGGATTTTCTATAGTTTATTAGTGTTTTTATTGTATATTAGAGTTTTATTGGGCTTTTGTAGGCATTAATAGCTTTTTCTAGGGTTTATCAACCTTTTTTAGGTTTATTTAGGATTTATAAGGGTTTATTATGGTTTGTTATATTTATTAGAGTTTAATAACATGTATTTGGGTTTATTTAGATTTATTATGGTCTATTATGATTTTTTTGGGTTTATTGGGGTTTATTAGGGGTTTGTTATGGTTTGTTTTAGTTTGTTACGATTTATTTTGCATTCTTCGGATTTGTTAGAATTTATTTGGGGTTGTTAGGGTTTTTTATGATTTATTTTGGGGTTTTTAGGGTTTATTAGTGGGTTTTAGGGTTTTGTAGGCTATTATTTGGAGATTTTTGTAGCGTTTTGTTGGGTTTGTTTGGAGTTTTATTGATTATTAGTGTTTATTATGGTTTAATAGTGTTTTTATTGTATATTTTGGGTTTTAGGGCTTTTTTAGCATTTATCATGGTCTAATAGATTTTTTTAGGGTTTATTACAGGTTATTATGATTTATTATTGTTTATTAGGGTTTTTAGGGTTTAAAATTTGGTTTTATGGGTTATTAGGGTTTATTAGTAGTTCTTAGGGGATAATAGTGGTTGTTAGGGTTTGTTGGGTTTTGTTAGGGTTTTTAGGGTTTTTTATGGTTTTTTTAGTCGTTTGGGGGTTTTAAGTGTTTTTTGGGTTTTATTGGTGTGTCTGGTGTTTTTAAACTTTTTTAGGGTTATTTTAGCGTTTTTTGGGGTTTTGTTGCGTTTTTTGGGTTTTGAAACATTTTTCGGGTTTTTGTAGCAATTGATAGGGTTTATGCAGCGTTGTTAGTGTCTTTAGTAGTTCTTTAGGGTTCTTTAGTGTTTTTAGGGTTTTTATGGGTTTCATAGGGCTCGTTAGGGTTTTTTAGGCTTTTTAGGCTTTTTAGGGTTTTTTAGCGTTTTTAGTGGTTTTTGGGTTTTTAGGGTTTGGAGGTTTTTTTAGGTTTTTAGGGATTTTTAGGTTTATTTTCTTGTTTATTTTCATTTTTTTGGTTTTTAGGGGTTTAGGGTTTTATAGGGTTTTTAGGGGTTTTTATGATTTTTTAGGGATTTTAGGGTTTTAGGGTTTTTAGGGTTTTTTTGCGTTTTATGGTTTTTTTAGGGTTTTGTCAGGTTTTTCTGGGATTGTTAGGGTTTTTTGTGAATATTAGCCTTTTGAATGGTTTAATAGTATTTTTGTTTTATATTTGGGTTTTTAGGTATTTTGTATCTTTTATTGGGGTCTAATATGGTTTTTAGGGTTTGTTAAGATTTATTAGTGTTTACTAGGGTTTAGTAGTGGGATATAGGGTTTATTAGGGTTTATTATGGTTTATTTTTCATCGGTAGGGTTTGTTAAGATTTATTAGTTCTTGTTTGAGTGATTTATGGTGTCTAAAAGTTTTTTGGGGTTTATAAGGGTGTGTTAGGGTTTCTAAAGGTGGGTTAGGGTTTTTATGGGCGGGTTAGGGTTTCAAAGGGTGTGCTTTGGTTTCAAAGGGTTTCTAAGGTTATGTTAGGGTTTTTATGGGTGCGTTGGGGCTTCTAGGGGATTTGTTAGGGTTTCTAAGAGTGTGTTAGGGTTTCTATGGGTGTGTTAGGGTTTCTAAGGGTGTATTAGTGTTTCCTAGATTTGCATAGGGTTTTCTTAGGGTTTTTATGGTTTTTAAGGTTATGTTTGGGGTTTTTATGGTTTCATAGGGGGTTTTTAGTGTTTATTTGGGTTTTTTGTGTTTATTGGGGTTTCATAGTGCTTCTTGGGGTTGGTTAGGTCTTGTTAGGGTTTTTTAGGGTTTTTTTAGGATTTTTGGGGTTGTTTAGGGTTTCTTAGTGTTTGTTTGGGTTTGTTAGTGTTTGTTAGGGTTTGTTTGGGTTTGTTAGGGTTTTTCATGGTTTTTAATGGTTTTTAGTATTTATGGGTTTATTCAAGGTTTTTTAGGGTTATTTAGTTGTTCATGGTTGTCACAGATGTGTAGAGATAGTCGCAAGCTTCAATTTGATATGTGGTAGAGGTGAAACTGACACCCAGAGCAGAAGTTATTTTCATTTGGATGACTTAAGGAACTTTTGGATCTTTAATACGTGATAAGGTGTTCCTATTGGTAAAAAATGTGTAGATCTTGTCGAAAGCTTCGATTTGATATATAGTAGAGGCAAAACAGACTCCCGAAGTAGAAGTTATGGTCTTTTGATGAGTTTAAGTTCCTTTTTGGCCCTTCAATGATGTGAGAATGTACTTAAGTTGTTACAGGGGTGTAGTTCGAGTCGTATTCTTTGATTTGATATGTGGTAGAGGCAAAACGGACACCCATAGAAGATGTTATTTCAAAACGGACACCGGAAGCCAATACTTTGACCATACAAAGGGATTTTGGGTCATTTTGGGGGTCTATGATTGTTAGAAAGGGTTCCAGTGGTCACTAGAGTGTGTATCTTTTCACAATATTAGATTTGATATGTGGTGGAGACAAAATGAACACACGTAGTAGAAGTTATTTTCTTTTTAAATTGAGTAACCCTCCAAGCGCCTAAAAACCTAAGAAACCCACAACTCACTAAAAAAGGCATAACTTCTCCTTCAGGTGTCTGATTGAGTGATGTGACTAGTGAAATCGAATCTCGTGAGATGAGTGACGACCAAGTCTAATCAGAACTATGAGAAGATCAATGAAACAGAAGAAATATTAGTGATACCACTCCAAAAAAATTCCATCTTCAAACTGCCATAACTTTCACTCTAGTTGTCTGTTTGAGATCTACCACATATCAAATTGAAGGAAGAGAAGAGATCTATGTATAAGGATAACTTAAACATTTTTCAAGTCTTGTTTGGGACCCTAAAATTTGAAAAACCCATCCGAAGGCCCCCAAAACTCCATTTCTGTGTCCGGATCCAGTTCAATTTTTTTTTAAATTGGTCATAACTTCTGATATGTGTGTCTGTTCAGCCTACAACACCTATTTTTATCATAGTTCATTACATGAGATTTAGTTTGACTATTCACGGAGTGGAAATAGACATCTAATGAAGATGTTATAGCTTTTTTAATGACTCTATGATTTGTTAGGTTTTTAGAGACTCCATTTCTAGCACTTTTGTCATTTGTGATGTTTCTTAAAACTACCATAACTTATTATTACTGTTCTTATTATTATTATTATCATCATAACCTCATGCAAATGCACAAGCACATGCATGCATGTTATTATTATATTTTTATTACCATGCACATGCACATGCAATGAACACACATTATTTTATTATCACATGAGTAGTTATTTTTATTGTTATTATTATTATTGTGGTGGATGTTGTTGTTGTTTTCATTATTTTTATTTTTATTATCATCACATGAAAATGCACATCCAAATGCACATACACGCACATTAAATGAACGTGCATTATTCTATTATCATAGGCATTGTTTTTATTAATATTATTAATATTATTAATACCATTATTATCATCCTCATCATCACAAGCAAATGAAATGCATGAGATTTATTATTTATTACCATACCCATGCACACGTAATGCACATACAATATTCTATTATCATATGCATTAGTAATACTTCTATCATCACCACTATTACTACTATTATTACTTCTGCTGTTATTATTACTATCATCACAGGCAAATGTAGATGCATGTGCGTTATTATTTATTATTTATTACCATGTACATGCATATGCAATGCACTTGTATTATTCAGTTATTATTATTATTATTATTATCACAGTTTTTTTATTATCATTATCATTATCATTATTGTAACACCCCGCCCCTACCTCATTGGCTTGAGGAGGCGATGATGGTTACTTGGCCTTAAGCGACGTTACCAAGGTGCCAAAGGCTGGAAATAAATGCTGAGGGCTCTAAGAATAAATTGGGGAATGATTTTCCCTTAAAACAAAACCAACAAAATTATCCACAACGATATGATGCATGTCAACAAACCCAACCAAACCATCCATTAACAACCAAGTTGTTCTACAATGCAATTCAACCCCAGAACAACTAGACAAGTCTACAACACATCAGAGTACACTGTGGAAACTAAACAACTAAAGCACCACGGGCCATGACACCTCCACAGCTCCACACCCAGCTCCAAGCTCCAGGCTCTACCAAGACATCACAATGCACCACTAAAGGAGGTTGATGCCTTACCTTTGCCCACATCACGGTACAAGACATCTGCAAAGACACCAACGTGCCAAAGCAGGGGGTGAGTACTAAAACTTAGTAGGTTTTCCCCAAATGACTTCCCTATACACGCCACTAGGATAAAACCGTTAGCACATTTATATAAACAGTTTATATAGAATAATTACAAGTGCAACCATTACTACAAGCCAAACACACCCTTACCAAGCCATATCACCCAAACCGAGCAACCAAAGGAAATCCAAACAATCATACCATGAGCCAAACATGCCACACAAGGAATCCCAATCAATCATGCCATGAAAGGAAGCCAAATTAACCATTTCACAATTCCATAACAAATTTCATCTATTCAAAGCAACACACACTAGTGCAGAAAATTTTATTTACATCACCATTTTTTATGGCGGTTATATATAACCAACGTGATAATCTGTGAAACATGGGTTTTTACGTAGGTTATTTTATTACCGACGTAAAAAATGTGGTGAGTAAATTTTTAACATCGGTTATTTTAATAATAGGAGTTACAAATTGCGCGCTTTCATTTTTTACGTCGGTTATAAATTAACCGAAGTAAAAAACCAATGCGCGGTGTTTTTTACGTCGGTTATCTGATAACCGATGTAAAAAATGAGAAATCTTTGAATTTTTAACATCGGTTATAAAATAACCGACGTAACAAAATAACCCGCAGAATTTTTTACATCGGTTATAAAATAACCGACGTAAAAAACTGTGATTTCTGATGTATTTTTTACGTCGATTATTCTATAACCAACGTAAAAAACCAACACGTGGATTTTTTACATTGGTTATAAAATAACCGACGTAAAAAAAGCCGTATCTGATACATTTATAACATCGGTTTTTATAATAGCTGACATTATAATTGTTAAAAAATAGTTTTTAACGTCGGTTATTAAATAACCAATGTTATAAAACATTTAAAAAATTCACAAGCCCCGTGGAATGTCATTTACAATTTTTCGATCGACAGTCTAGCGAATCATCTCTCTCGTGCGGTAAACCCTAATAGACTCATCGATATCATTGCATTAAACTCGTTTTTCCATCATCGTTTATCATCTTTACTCACCTTGGATCAATCATCTCAACTCGGAACACTCAGGTAAGCCTCCCACGACTTTATTTCGTTCGTTTTTTTTCGGATAGTCTATATTTACGTTTTGAGATTTTTTGGTTTAAACTATGTAAGATTCTTTGATTTCGAACCCTCTTACCTCATTTTTCTATCATCATCTTATTTATCATCCCCAGATCTCTTAGATCCACTCGCAATATTCATGTAAGCCTCACCTACTTCTATTTAGTTTGTTTTTGTTTCGCGAATGCCCAACATTGATGGTAATATTTGTTTTTATTGACAACTAATGATTTCATTCACCTATATTACTGCATAGAATGGTTATTGATTAAATGTACAAATTTGGAAATTCTATTTCATGTGTTGTTATTGGTTATGTTTATCATCTTTTATATGAGAATCTATTAGACATATAATGTAATGTCTGTTGACCTATATGGCCCTTCGATGCATCGATATGTCTCATGATTCTAAATAAAATTGGGTTCTGCTGAGTGCTTACCCTAGTATTTGTTGAGGCCTTGTCCAAGGACTTGAAAATATGTTTAAGATATCTAGAATTATCCATTACCACATTATGATATTAGTTATCGAGAAAAATTGTGATCATTTGACTAGTTGAATATCAATGGTTATTTTTCATTATCATACGATCATTTAAGTATCCATATTTAATAATATTTAATTCCATCTATTTCATGCTGAAGTATATATTAAATGCATGCATTTTTAGTTGTTCACCATGCCTAGTTTTTATTTGTAAACCATTGTTTGGGGGGTTGTCCGGGGGGTGCGGGCTGTCCAGAGGGTTGGGGGCTGTCCAGGGGGGTGGCCAAGGGGGTGGGTGGGTGTGGGGGTTGTCCAAGGGGGTGGAGGCCTGTCCAGAGGGTTTTGGGGGTTTTCCGGGGGTGGGGGCTGTCCAGAGGGTTGGGGGTGTCCAGGGGGTGTCCAAGGGGGTAGGGGGTGGGGGTGGTGTCTAGGAGGGGTGGGGGTGCTGTCTAGAGGGGTGGGGGATGTCCAGGGGGTGGGGGGCTGTCTAGAGGATTAGGGGTGTCTAGGGGGGTGTCCAAGGGGGTAGGGGGTGGTGTCTAGGAGGGGTGAGGGTGCTGTCTAGAGGGGTGGGGGCTGTCCATGGGGTGTGGGCTGTCCAGAGGGTTGGGGGGTGTCCAGGGGGTTTCCAAGGGGGTGGGTGGGTGTGGGGGGATGTCCAAGGGGGTGGGGGACTGTTTAGAGGGTTTTGGGGGTTTGGGGGGGGGGGGGCTGTCCAGAGGGTTATGGGGTGTCCAAGAGGGTGTCCAAGAGGGTAAGGGGTGGGGGTGGTGTCCAGGAGGGGGGTGCTGTCTAGAGGGGTGGGGGCTTTCCAAGGGGTGGGGGGGCTATCCAAAGGGTTGGAGGTGTCTAGGGGGTGTCCAAGGGGGTCGGTGGGTGTGGAGGGGTGTCCAAGGGGGTAGGGGTGGGGATGGTGTCTAGGAGGGGTGGGGGTGCTGCCTTGAGGGGTGGGGGTTGTCTAGGGGGTGGGGGGGGGCTGTCCATAGGGTTGGGGGTGTCCAGGGATTGTCAAAGGGGGTAGGTGGGTGTGGGGGTTTTCCAAGGGGGTAGGGGCATGTTCACAGGGTTTTTGGGGTTGTCAGGGGGGTGGGGGTTGTCCAAAGGGTTGGGGGTGTCCACGGGGGTGTCCAGGGGGTAGGTGGTGGGGGTGGTGTCTAGGAGAGGTGGGGGTGCTGTCAAGAGGGGTGGGGGCTGTCCAGGGGGTGGGGGGCTATCCAGAGGGTTGGGGGTGTCCAGGGGGGTGTCCAAGGGGGTGGGTGGGTGTGGGGGTTGTCCAAGGGGGTGGGGGCCTGTCCAGAGGGCTTTGGGGGTTGTCTGGGGGGTGGGGGGCTGTCGAGAGGGTTGGGGGTGTCCAGGGGGGGTGTCCAAGGGGGTAGGGGGTGGGATGGTGTCTAGGAGGGGTGGGGGTGTGGTCTATAGGGGTTGGGGCTGTCCAGGATGGGGGGGGGGGGGGTTCCAGAGGGTTGGGGGGTGTCCACGGGGGTGCCCAAGGGGGTAGGCGGTGGGGGTGGTGTCTAGGAGGGGTGGGGGTGTCTAGAGGGGTGGGGTGCTGTCCAGGGGGGTGAAAGGGGGTAGGGGGTGGGGGAGGTGTCCAGGAGGGGTGGGGTGCTGTCTAGAGGGGTGGGGGGATGTGCAAGGGGTGGGGGTGTCCAGGAGGGGTTGGGGGGCTGTCCAAGGGTGTGGTGGTGTCCATGGGGTGTCCAAGGGGGTGGGTGTGGTGTCCAGGGGGCGGGGGGTGTACAAGGGGGTGGTGGTGTCCAGAGGATGTCCAAGGGGGTGGGGGATATGTGTCAGTTGGGATTGACTACTGCATCGTGTTTTCTGAGAATATGACATGATGATTTTTCCATGATGATTGGCATTACATTGTGATTTTCTCCATCTGAATTTTTATTTTAAATATGATTTGATTCTCAGGTTTACTCCATTTTTTCCAATTTTCTATCAACCACTATAGGCCCCATGGTATTCTTTGATTCAATGGAATTTAAAACTTTTATATCTAACTCAATCTATAAAATTAATAAGCATATTTTTTTTAAAAACGCATAATTTTTTACATTTCAAATTCATGATAGTTTGTTCATATAAACTTATATTTTTCTTATCTTAAAAATATATATATTTTTGATATTTGTTATAGGTAATAATGAATTGAAGTTGGATTATGACACATCGAATGAACAATGAATATGAGAAAGGTGTTGATGCCTTTTTGGAAATTGCTAAACGAAATTTTCCAAGTAGTGACATTTTTTTCTGTCCATGCCTGAAATGTTTGAATATGAAGAAGTTGAAAAGTAGAGAGATAAAAGATCATCTGATTTTTCATGGTTTTAATCCGAGTTACAGCACTTGGATTTGGAATGGTGAATCTGGATGGAATGTCACTGATGATGATGATTCGCAAGATGGTAACTCTGATGGAATTGAAGAAATGATTAGTTATATTGTTGCAAAACAAATTGAGATAGAGCCGACAGTTGCGCGTCTATATGGTGATGCTGAAAAACCATTATATCTTGGTTGTATAGATTTTACGGTTTTGTCGATGGTGTTAATATTGATTAACCTGAAGGAGAAACATGGATGGAGTGACAGAATTTTTACAGAGCTGCTACAATTGATGAAAGACATTCTTCCAAAAGGTAACGATCTTCCAGATTCACATTATAAGGCCAAGAAAATATTATGCCCGATGGGATTGGGATACAAGAAAATACATGCCTGTCTGAATGAATGCATTATATATATAAGGGAATATGAATTTCTGTCAGAGTCTCCTAAATGTGGGATATCAAGGTATAAGGTTAAAGAAAAATCATTGGCTGATGTAGATATTACAAAGCTCTCTTCAAAGGTATTTTGGTATCTTCCTATAATTCATCGTTTCAAACGTTTATTTGATAATTCACATGATGAAAAAAAGTTTAAGATGGCATGCAGAGGAGCGGGTATGTGATGGAAAAATATGCCATCCAGCTGATTTTCTACAATGGAAGAAAATTGATGCGCAATATTCTACATTTGGAAATGAAATTAGAAATCTCAGACTAGGGCTGTACATAGATGGAATGAATCCATACTGAACCCTCAGTAGTACACATAGTTCATGGCCTATTTTATTGGTAATTTACAACCTCTCTCCTGAAGTTTGTATGAAGAACAAATATGTCATATTGAGTATAATGATCTCTGGTCCAAAGAAACACGGCAATGATATTGATGTTTACTTGTCACCGTTGATTGATAATTTGAAACTGTTATGGGCTGATGGTATTAGGGTGTATGATTCTTATAAAATGGAATATTTTCAACTATATGCAGTGCTTCTGTTCACTATAAATGACTTCCCAGCGTATGGAAATTTGTCTGGATACATTGTTAAAGGGCATAAAGCATGTCCAATTTGCAAACAACACATGTCATATTGTCAATTGCATCATGGGAGGAAAACAATGTACATAGGTCATCGAAAGTTTTTGCCTATGGATCACCCTTATAGAAGAATAAAAAAGGCATTCAATGGCTCAAAATAATTTGATTATGCTCCAAAACCTTTATCCCCAGATCTGTATTTGAGAGGGTGAAAAACCTTGATGTGACATTGGGAAAGACACATAAATCTTGTAATGTTAGACATATTTGGAAGAAAAGGTCAATATTTTTTGAGCTAAAATATTGGATATATCATGATGTAAAACGTAATATTGATGTCATGCACGTGAAGAAGAATATTAGTGATTGTTTGATTGGAACGTTGTTAGATATTAAAGGAAAGACAAAAGATGGGTTGAATGCAAGATTAGACTTACTATCAATGGGAATACGTTTGGATTGAGCTCCCACTCCTAAAGGAAGACGAACATTTCTTCCCCCAGATTGTCATACATTATCGAATAGGTAGAAAATTAGCTTTTGTTAGTGTCTTCATGATATCAAAGATCCTCAAGGTTATTCTTCAAATGTAAAGAAATTTGTCTCATTGAAGGACTTGAAGTTGATAGGTATGAAATCACATGATTTTCACGTCATGATGCAACAAATTATACTAGTTGCATTGCATGGAATATTTCCCATCAGTGTCAGAAAGATTATAATGAAGTTGTGTTATTTTTTTAATTCAATTTGTAACAAGGTGATTGATATGAATTCTTTGAAAATTTTGTAAATGGATGAAATTTTTATACTTTTCCAATTGGAAATGTATTTTCCTCCAACTATTTTTGATATAATGGTGCATTTAATGATTCATATGGTTTGAGAAATAAAGCATTGTGGACCTATATATCTTAGTTGGATGTATCCTTTTGAAAGGTATATGAAAATATTAAAGGGGTATGTTAAAAATCCATATCGACCTAAAGCCTCCATTATTGAAATGTATATTTCTAAGGAGGTAGCAGAGTTTTGTACGAGATACTTGGCTGCGGCGCAACACATAGGTTTGCCTCCATCTCTCCATGAAAGAGTTAATAATGAGGGAAAGGGGATTCGTGGCTTGAAAGTAAAATCATTGTCCACTGAACAGATGAAGAAGTTAGAATCATACATCTTGAATAACATAGCCGAATCTCAACCATATATCACATTGCATATTAATGAGTTGAAACAATGTCATCCAAAGAAAAAAGAAATGTGGATTTTGAATGAGCACAACAAAACTTTTTTGTCATGGTTGAGAAAGACATATCTTGGTAGATTAGATGTATCAGAGACATTAAAATGGATAATGGGTGGTCCTTTTTTGAATGTGATAACATGGTCCGGTTATGACATTAATAGCTATACATTTTATACGAAATCTCAGGACAACAGAAATGTAGTTCAGAATAGTGGTGTATAGGTGTTTGTAGAAGCAATGTATTTTTCGAGTGCTAAGGAAAAAACCCAATTTCTACATCAAGTGCATATTATGGAGTGATTGATGACATATGGGAGGTTGATTACTTTAAAATTAAAGTTCATGTTTTTAACTATAAATGGTTTATCGGTAACAACAGTGTCAGCCATGATGAATTTGGAATGACACTTTTTAATCTGAATAGATTGGAAGACACGAAAGATTCTTTTATACTGGAAACACATGCAAAACAAATTTTCTATGTAGTAGATCAATCAGATATGCAGTGGTATGTTGTTTTACAAGGGAAAAAATGTTGGTGAGGATGAACTTGATGAAGATGCTGATTTATGTGAGATCCCTACTTCCATGGAAATATTAACAGAACATAATTATGAGAATGTGGAAGACATGTTTTGTGCTATAAGGAACGATCACAACAAAGGAATTTGGGAAAATAATCCATTTGTACATTCCTAAAATTACAGGTAACATATGTATATTTCTTGTTTACATTTATTTTTTTCATAAAATGTTTTATATTGTAAGGTTTTTCATTATTAAAACATTTATTAAAACAAAATAAGTATAAGATTTTGTTTGTCTAGTTTACTTTATCATGTTTACCATTACATGAATGATATATCTATTATTTTTGTTCAATGACAATTACTTTAACATGTTTACCAGGTTTACCATGTTTACCATGTTTACAATGTTTACCATGTTGACCATCGTTACCATCTTTACCATTGTTTAACATGCTTACCATATTAACAATGTTTACTATTATGTAACTTAGTACACTTTTCGATTTTCTGATTACAGTAGTATTTAAATATTTGAATTTGTATATTTTTGAACTAATGTTTGTTTTCTTAATTTGAAGGATAATGGCAGATCATTCAGTTGATCAACCACATGATTCTGGAGATGAGCATATTGTTCATACCACTGGGCCGGAACATTCACATGCTCCTATTACGACAAAGATTTCAAAGGTTGGTAAACGTTGGTGCACACATTTACCAAAATTAGCACTTGCACGTACACAGGATCAGGGGATACTTGTTGAGTTTGATGATGATGATATTCCTAGAGGTCCAAATGCATAAGATTTTAAGAGTTTTGTATCAACTCAGGGTAAGATCAAAGTACTCATTTTGTATGATGACTGGAGAAGTGTGGATAAAGCGATAATCTCTCAGTTATGGGAGACGATTTTGGTAAGATCTTTTTCTATTGTTTGACTATTATTTAAATGTTTCTAGTATATATAATCTGTTTAACCTCTTCTTTATTAGATGACATTTGATATTCCTGACACTGGAGGATTCAGGAAGAAATGCTTATCATTGGCTGCCAGGAGATGGAGGGATTTCAAATCAACCCTCTCATCTGATTTCATTTATGTTCATAGGTGTCATGAAAATCCATGCCGTATATATCCTTTTATAGATGAAGACACATGGAGACAGTTTTATGAAAGTATAAGAAAAGAGTCATTTTTGGTAAGGGAAATGTAATTTTTTATAATATTTCTTATATAAATGATCTTATTAATGTTTTGTTAATTATTTCTTATTCATAATTTACATCAAACAAGGAAAGATCATCAAGAGATCCAATCTAAAAACATATACCCTTATAGTTTATCTCTGGGAGGGTATACATTTTTGGAAGAACAAATTATGGCGGAAAAATTTCAACAACTAAGAGCTGAGTCTTCAAGCTCGGGAGAGGTGGACCCTCCATCCCCTCTATCTAGACATAAAAAATGGAAGAGAGATCGGAAGGGAAAAAAAGGGAAATATCATTCGGAAGAATCGAGAATCGTAGATGAGAGGATTATAAGATATCTATTTTATTAATTTAAGTTAACTATTTTCTTCATATAATCTCAATCATTACTGAAATGTTCAATTAATTAATACAGGACTCTCTTGAGGAGCAGAGTTCACAAGGGGCATTTACTGGTACTGGGAGGAAAGATATTTTATCTGTAGCATTGGGAATGACCGAACATCCTGGTCGTGTAAGAGGATATCCGGCAGGTGTATCGGTAATAAAAGTGCTACCACGGTCTTAAACTTATAACGTTGAGGGGGTTTATAAAAAAATAGAATCCTTGGATGCTTAAGATCATAATATTAATGCGACGATGGAGGAAAATATTAGAGCGTCATTACAGTCTATGTTTGCAGAAATGCAAAGACAATTTCAGACTACAGCTCCCACTCCTCCACCTCCCCCTACAGACCCCATTATTTATCCTTCACCTCCGTAAGCAGCTCCCACTCCCCCACCTCAGCCTGCGGACCCCATTTTTTATCCTACTCCTCCGCCACATCTTCCTACTTATTGCGAGTTTTATGTTGATGATCCTCAACATCATATAGTTGCATGTGGGTTGGTATATTGTATAGAAGATACAGTTCATCATCAAAAATTAGAGGTAGAGAATCAGAGGGTCACTGTACAAGAAATTATAGATAGATCAACTCGAGTACCATTACCTATAGATGAGGTGACGATAGTTGGACAGAGTATTGGCCATTTTTTAATTTGGACATCTATACTTCTTCGACTCTTTACCATAGAGGTATGAATGTTATATCTTTTATTTTTTTTATTAAAGTTGTTTAATCATTTGAAAACTAATATATTTTTCTATTTATTTTTATAGGAATACTTCAAAGTTAAGGAAATACTGTATAGACAACAACAAAGACAAATGGCTATAACATGAGATACAGATTCTAGTAGTCTTGACAGATTGTCAAGATATTCAAATTTGTTGGTGGTTTATTATGAGTTTCCAATGGAATATCATGTTTGTGGATGTGCAATAAGTGTGGGGATTATGAAAACTGATATCATGGAGCTTGTTACTAGAGATAAGTTGGGCATCAATGTGGTGCAAATTTTTTCCATGTATGTCTTAACACATTTTCCCTGCGTTATATTTATTAAAATTGTATACTTATGTCTATTTTGTATTAGTTATCTTTATAAAATTTGTGAGAGTAATGAGCTAATAGATTTATATGGATTCATGTTCCCGCAACTGATTTCCCCTGAAGCATGTGCATTGGATGAGGAACAAAGAATGCTTTATATTGTTGAAAGACTTGAAAAGAATATAGTCACACAATGTTGGATGATGAATTTTTGTGAGAGGTATGAAACACATCTCTCTCAAATAGTTCATTATATTTTAACATAAAAAACCACTAACCTTAAATTTCCTTTTAGTAGTGATCATTGGATGTAAGGAGTTTTTTCCCAAGTGAGAAAGCACTTTATTGGATATGCTCTGTCCATGATGATGTGCGGGAAAGTTTTAAGAATATATTGGAAACTTAAGTTTCCATTTCTCAATGGATTTATATATTATAATGAATTTTAAATTTACCCCATTAGTATTATTTTCTAACAATGGATGGGCCTACTTTCGAAAAAACACAATGAAACGGAGTGCAAAGATCAAATATGTAAATGCAAAGTTAAATATCCATTTATAATTTGTACTTTTTTATTTATTATATAAAAATAATATATTGAATTTACACTCATTCAAATAGAATTTTCATGAACAATAAGGCGTCATCATATGCGGATATTATATGTTAAGATTTATGTATGAAATAATAAAAACTGGGATAGTTGTAAATTTTGAACTGGTAATATTTCCGCATAAAATTTTCCATAATATTTCAATTTGATTTATTCATTATACACATTAACTACTATCCTTTTCATTTTTAGCTTTTTGATGACCCTCAACCCTATAATGCTGAAGACATCAAACAATTACAAGTGGATTAGTCAAATTATTTTACAGGATTGATTAAATTTTAGTTGTTTGTAAGGTAAAATGTAATTTGGAATATTGTTGTTGTAATTGTGTATTTGGTAGTCGTTTAGGTTGGATTTAGTTTTTTTAAGTTGGGAGTGTATGTTTTGAATGTTATATACGTGAATGTTTTATTTTTTTCTACTTATTGTTTTGGTCTACTTTTGATGGTTTTTATGGTATTGATTCTGGTCTGGGGGGAGGGGTTCCAAGGGTGTGGGGGGTGTTTAGTGGGGTGGGGGGTGTCCAGGGGTCTGGGAGGGATGTCCGGTGGGGTGAGGGGTCCTGGGTGTCCATGAGAGTGGGGGGGGGGGTGCAGTCCAGGGGGTGGGAGCATTTCTAGGAGGGTGGAAGGGTTGTCCAGGGGTGTGGGGGATGTCCATGGGGTGTCCAGGGGTGTGGGGGTGTCATGTGGGGTGAGGGGGGTTTCTAGTGGTGGGGGGGGGGGGCTATCCAGTTGGGTGGGTCCAGGGTGTCCATGGGGATGGGGGGGCAGTCCAGGGGTGTGGTGGGGGATGTCTAGTGGGTTGAGGGGGTTTTGGTCTATTTTTGGTAACTTTTTGGTCTATTTTAAGGGTGTGGGAGGGTTGTCCAGGGATGTGGGAGTGTTGTCCAGGGGGTGGGGGGTCTACCGGAGGGTGGGGGGATGTCTATGGGTTGGTGATGTCCAGGGGTGTGGGGGTGTCTAGGGGTGTGGGGGGCGGGGGGGGGGGGGCATTATAGTGAGGTGAGGGGGTTCTGGTTTGTTTTTGGTAACTTTTTGGTCTGTTTCAGGGGTGTGGGAGGGCTGTCCAATGGTGTGGAAGTGATGTCCAGGGGGTGGGGGTATACATGAGGGTTGGGGGTTGTCCAGGGGTGTTTGGGGCTGTCCAGGGGGTCGGGGGGCAGTCCAGGGGTGTGGTGGGGGCTCCAATGCGGTGGGGGAGGGTTGTCCTGGGTGTGGGGGGTATACATGAGGGTGGAGGGTTGTCCCGTGGTGTTTGGTGCTATCCAGGGGGTCAGGGGGCAGTCAAGGGGTGTGGTGCGGGCTCCAATGGGGTGGGGGAGGGCTGTCCAGGGTGTGGGGGGTAGACATGAGGGTGGGGGGTTGTCCCAGGGTGTTTGGGGCTGTCATGGGGGTCGGGGGGGCAGTCCAAGGGTGTGGTGGGGGATGTCAAGTGGGGGGAGGGCTGTCCAGGGGGGGTATACATGAGGGTGGGGGGGGTGTCTTGGGGTGTTTGGGGCTGTCTAGGGGGTCGGGGGGCAGTCGAGGGGTGTGGTTTGGGGCTTTCCAAGGGGGTCGGGGGGTAGTCCAGGAGTGTGTGGGGGCATATATGAGGGTGGGGGGTTGTCGTGGGGTGTTTGGGGCTCTCCAGGGGGTCGAGGGCAGTCCAGGGGTGTGGTGGGGGCTTTCAAGTGGGGTGCGCGTGTGGGGGTTGTTGTTCAGGAGGTTGGGGGGGTTCCCGGGGTTTTTGGGGATGTCCAGGGGGTCGAGGGCAGTCCAGGGGTGTGGTGGGGTCTGTCAAGTGGGGTGAGGGGGTGCTGTTCCGGGGGTGGTGGGAGTCCAGTGGGGGGGGGGTGTCCTAGGGTGTTTGGGGCTGTCTAGGGGGTTGGGGGCAGTCTAGGGGTGTGGTGGGGGCTATCAAGTTTGGTGTGTTTTATATGTTATCAATGTAAATTCTTAATTTTTCATTAGTTCTTGTTTTGATCTACTTCTGTTTTTGTGGTTCGAATTCTTTATTTCGTTTCTGGTTGTTTCTAGGGGAGAGCAGAGGACTACATTTGAATTTTTTAAAAAAATATTTTTCTTCCACGTCGGTTATTTTATAACCGACGTGATCAAGAAATCGGGAAGGGTTTATCACGTCGGTTTTTTTAATTATCAACGTGATAAACACCTGTGGAATGGTTTATCACGTCCGTTATTTAATAACTGATAGGATAAAAGGCCTGGGAAATGGTTTATCACATCTTTTATTTAATAACCGACATGATAAACATGCTCGCACGGGTTTATAACGTCGGTTATTATATAACCGACATGATAACCCCCCCTTGATTTATCACGACGGTTATATAATAACCTACGTTATAAACCCCCCCCCAGTTTTTTCATGTCAATTATTAATTAACCGCCGTGATAAAAACCACGATGTTATGTTTTTTTACATCAGTTTTTATATAACCGACATAAAAAATGTTATTTATAACATCGTTCGTATTAACGTCGGCTAAAAACCGACGTAAAAAATGAAAAATAACCGACGTAAATAATTTTTTCTGCACTAGTGTGGGTATCTGTCATGTTTCTAATGTTACTTTTTAAAATAATGTTTTAGTGTTCCTTTTTACGATGTGTGTTTCTATTAATGAAACTTTCAAGTAGTAAAAGATTTATAACCCCGATGAATTTCGAGGGCGAAATTCATTTTAAGGGGGGTAGAATGTAACACCTTGAGATTTTATGAGAAATATTTTTTTAAATTTCTTTGATGTCTTGTGTTATACGCTACACCAAGACTAGCTTGTGTTATACACAACTCCATATTATCTTTTATTATACGCAAACAATATTCTTGGCTTGTGTTGCATGCAAGAGAGACCATCCTCGATATCGTGTGTTGTACGCAATACCAAATTTCACTAAACAATGATAAATTATTATAATATTATGATATAGTTGTTATGAATAGTATTAACCGAATTTTAAATTTTATAACATTATAATTCATCTTATACATTTTCTATAATGTGATATGAAAACAAAATCAATTTTTCGATAAAAGATGTTTTTTCAAAAAATGCAGTTTTACCTCCTTTTGATGGTGCATCCATTTTAAATATAATTTTTGACAAGTTTGTAAGTTTAATTTTACAAAATAAACTTATTACTTTAAATCAGGATATAAAATTTACATTGGATAAATTTTTGATACATTTCTGATAACTTTCATATTTTGACGAATAGCAAAAATACGCCTAATTTTAATTAAAAACAACTTTTTTCATCAAGATAATTTATATGGTTAAATTATAATATTGAATGGTTTAATAGTATAAATAGAAAATATATTTTTACCATTTTATATAATTTAAGTCATTATCATTAATTTTACATTGAATTCCTAGGGAGAAACATTTCAATCTTTGAGAATGTTTTAACTTTTAAAAACCCGTTTTCCTAACAATAAGATTAATTTTAAATTAATTACTACAACTTCTATGTTTTGAATTTTGAAAAATGGATTCCATATTTGGATTCAGTGGGTCAAAATTATTTTAATAGGTTACTTTTAATTATTTTTTGACATTATGAATAGTAACTAAGGTAATTTTTATTTACTACTTTTAAAGGTAAATCGGGTAATTAAGGGTAAAAATAAGATTATAAAATATCCTAAAACCTTCCAAAATTATATTGGATTAATAAAGGTAGACCCATATCACATAAGGGTCGAAATAGATTCATTTCATTGACTTTTGACCACGAAAATGATATAATTATTATTAAAACCAAAGAAAGTGACAACATGTCACTCTCTTATATCTTATAAGTGTAATAATTTTAATGTAGTGATAACCTCATAAAACTAGGAATATAAATAGTCTCCAAAAAGATAATAAATTTATCTACAGCATTATAAATTATTTAGAATTTTTAGGGATTAAATAATTATCATTAATGATGATACAATAGTGATGTAGAAATTATTTTATTGATTGAAATATGAAATAAATGGTATTAAAAATATTAAAATAAATATTATATGAAATTATTAATGTTCTCCACAAATTTTATATATGAATATGAAATGTTAGGAATCTATTAAATATTTTTGTTCTAATATATCCTCTGTTTGTATTTTATTTAAATTCAAATAAATGAATAGTGTCAAAATTGACACTATTGTTATTTTATAAATATTACATATTATAAAATGGTTTAAAAATCACAAAAATATTTAGAAATTATAAATTGTAATTTATATGATCTAAAATGTCATAAATTATCAAATTATGGACAATTCACAACACATAAGTAATTATTTATAACAATTTAAAATTTAGGATATTATTTCCACAAATAAAATTAAATAGGTTAAATAAGGATAAATGAAGTTGACAAGGTTTAAAATAAATTACAAACGTGTATAAATTTTATTGGTTGATTATATTACTACTCTATCTCATATATTATTATAATTGAGTCATTTTTGGAGTTGTTTTATGTGGTATTTGAATTTATTATAAATTAATATTTTTGAGGTTTCCAAAAGTGCCCCTCTCATCTCTTATAAAAGGGAACCTCCTCCCTCTAATCCTCACACCACTTTGAGCATTCATGATCGGTCAACCCCGACCCATTTCCCTTATCCAATTTCCTAGAAACATTATATAGTTCCATTTATTCTTTAAATACCAACTTTAGTGCCCTAAGAGGAGGTTTAGAAGAGGCGCGTCGAAAAAGAGGTAATATCCTTTACCGATTCATTCAAATTTATTTATTCTTCTACTTCCACTTCATTATTTGTTTCATTATAAAGTAATAACATAAGTACCACCAATATACTGATATGTTATTATAAATATGAAACAACCCTATTTCACCTTCTATCCATCCTAAGGAAAACAAAATCACTGCATGTGCGTATGTACGGAATACCGTCGCCACGCCGTGGTGTAATCTATTTTTCCACCACCGCCTTACTGGGATTGGTATAATGGTGTAAAGAATAACTATATATGGTTATTATTACATGATATTAATTCTATGATATTATATCATTCACTCTAATTCCATTCAATAATTATGGGAATGATATCATCGCTCGTGCGTACGTACGGATTGCCGTCTCCAAGACGCGATGAAATTCATTCTCCACATTAACCATTCAAGAATTATTATAAAGTATATATAACAAATAATAATGAAATATATGACATATTAATGATACTTTATTTATTTATATGTTATTTACTTACTTCTATTCAATTTAATAAGGAAACGAATATAGTGTTCATGGTTACGTACTACCTACCGTCTACATGAATGGTGTATTTATTTCCATTTATCGATCTATTATATATAATTATATTCTGAATATATATTATATATAAATCATGTTTTAAATTCTGGAAGTAATTAATCATGATCTAAGTAATCATATGAATAATTACAAGCCAAAGCACGGATGATAAATGAAACGATTTTACCCAAAACACTACTTTAACATGGAATTGACAAATGAACGGGTAATATAAAGTCATAAGTGAATCATATATAATAACATAAATATTATTATGGTTTTGTTACAAGTTAATAATATTTTTAAACCCACTATACAGGAGTCTCGGACACATACCGAAAAAATTGGTCATAAGGTAAGGGATAATTATTCCAATCTCGTTCTTATCCGAGATTGTTTATTTATAAGTATTTACTAGGGATTTATTTTTCATCCTTGTCCATAAATTTTTTTTTTCATAAAGTGTTTAATATTCTTCCATGTATTTTTAAATTCATGTTTACCCCTCTTTGACTTTTACTTTGTTTTATTGAAGGAATCTTTCTTTTGTTTACCATATGAGGTACTTTTTGACTTTTTTCAGTAAAAGTATGAGGTGAATGTTTTTTTAACTTATACGCCATGAACGGATTTTTACGGTTTCATAAAACCTAATTTTCATGATGCTTCCTCTACAATAATTCATGATTATTTTCAACAAAATCCTTTTATTTTAAAATTTCATTTCATTTTGTGAAAAGAAAATGATTTTGAAGAAGAAAAGATATTTTCCTCAAGATTTAATTTCAAGTGTTTTGTCAAAACTATTTTCCATATAAGATGACATTATTTAGTATGATAATGTTTCATGTATAATGTCTTTGTTGTTTACATGGTATGATTATTATTATGATGAAATGATATCCATTTGTTTTATATGGACTTTTTAATTATGGGATGATGTTTATTAAACCCATTTTAATCTTTGGGTTATGAAGAATAATTTATGTTTATTTTGTGGCACATGTAAGAATGATTTCATTATGAGATGGGTGTGACCTATATCTACCTCCAATGCATTGGGTAAAGATTTATATCTCATGAGATAAACATGGCTGGAATGACAAGTAATATCTGGTTCAGTAATACAGGGTTGGAACGACCAGTAAACCCGGTTCAGTAATGGACTTTGTCCACTATGATGGTCTTGTCCGCAATGCCTTGGATACTATGTAAATCATAACATGTTATTAACAGTTTGCCACAATTCCAAGTTTTTTCCATGTTATTTAACATGATTAGTGTTCCTTTATGATCTATGCCTTATGAACTGCCAAGATTTATGTCATTAATCTTAATTTGGATGTTTTATGTTCATGTTCTTACGTTCAAATGTTTAGGGATTGTTTTATGTACTCCATGTTTACCTTTTATGAGCATTTGGGCTCACCCTTTTTATGTTTTCTATTCCCTAGGATATAAATAAAGGTTTTAGGTAAGAAAACCAAAGAGGAATATCTTTATGGGAGATGTTGAAGATCATTCACCATGATTAAGAGATTATATTCCGAGTTTCAAAGACACTAATCTAATACGGTCATTGGGTGTCTGTTTTTGTCACGTATTAAGTATTCCGAAAAAGTAATGTTACATCATTGTATGTTAATCATTGGGTCTCTACACTAACATACCCTAAAAACCACTAATAACCCTATAATAACCACTAATAAACCCTAATAACCCCTAAAACCCACTATTAAACCCTAAAAAGCCAATTAAACACAAATAAATCGTAATAACCTCTAATAAACCCTAAAAAACTCTATTAAACCCTAATAAACACAGAAAATGGCCCTAAAACCCCTAAAATACAATACAAAACACTATTAAACCATAATAAACCCTAATAATCACTAAAAACCTTAACAAACCTGACAAAACGCTACAAAAACCTCAAAATAATAGCCTATAAAACCCTAAAACCCAATAATAAACCCTGAAAAACCCTAATAACCCCAAAATAAATCATAAAAAACCCTAACAACCCCAAAAAAATAATAACAAATCCTAACATTTCCAAATAAATCGTAAAAAATCGAAACAAACCATAACAAACCCCTAATAAACCGTAATAAACCTTAACAAAGCATAATAAAACCTAATAAATCGTAATAAATTATAATAAACCCAAATACAGTTTAATAAACCCTAATAAATAAAATAAACCATAATAAACCCTAATAAATCTTAAATAACCCTAAAAAAGGTTTATAATCCCTAGAAAAAGCTTTTAATTCCTACAAAAGCCCAATAAAACCATAATATACAATAAAAATGCTAACAAAGAGTAACAATTCCGAAAGAACACTAATAAACCCTAAATAACCCTAATAAACCCTATTGTACCATATTAAACTATAAAGAACACTAAAACACCCTAAGGAACCCAAAAAATGCTAAAACACATTTTATAACCCTAAAAACCGCTACAATACCCAAACAAACTCTAAAACACACTAAAAACCCCGAACAACCCCGATCAATCCCGAAAAAACAAATAAACCCAAAAAAATTCAAAAAACCATTAAAAAGAAATAATATAACATAAAAGATCATAAACACCTATTAACAACCCTTTAAACCCCTAAAAAACCCCTACAAACCACAAACAACCATTAATACCCTAAAAAGGATTTAAATAGATACATAAACTCAAAAAACGTTACATAAAACCTAAAAAATGCAACAAAAACCCTAACAACGCAACATAAACCAAAAAACACAACATAAACCCCCAAACACTACATAGACCCTAAAAGTACTACATAAACCATAGAACTGTAACATAAACCCTAAAAACACAACATAAACCCTAAAAAGAAAACTTAAACATAAAAAAACGCTACATAAAACCTCAAAACACAATATAAACACTAAAAACACTCCACAAACCCTAAAAACATTACATAAACCTTAAGAAATGAAACATAAATACTACATCTCCCCTAAAAACGCTACATAAACCTAGAAAATGCAACATAAACCCTCAAAAATGCTACATAAATCTTAAAACATAAACACGCTACATGAACCCTAAAAACATTACATAAAACCTAAAAATGATACATAAAATCTAAAACCCCTAACTAAACCCTAAAAACACTATATAAACACTAAAAATGCTACATAAACTCTAACAATGCTACACAAACCCTAAAAAATGCTCCCAAACCCCTAAAGACGCTTTAAAACCCTCAAAATATTAAACCCTTATATACCATAATATAAAAAATTAATCCCTAATAAACCCCTAATAAACTTTATTAATCCCTAAAAACACATTATAATCCCTAAAATCCTAAGAAACACTACTCAACCCTAATAAAACCCAAAAAATACCAAATAAACCCTAATAAATTATAATAAAACCTAATAAACCAAAAAAACGCGTTAAGAAAACCTAAACAACCCTAACCAACCCTAATAAACATTAATAAACGCAAATAAACCCTAAAAATCCCTAATAAACCAAAAATAAATAAAAATAAACCCTACTCTGCCCTAATAAACAATAAAACACCATAATAACCCCTAATAAAACCCTACAAAACCCTAATAAAGAAAAAAAATATTAGTATACCTTAAAAAATCCATAGAAACCTTGATAAACTCTAATACAACCTAATAAACCCAAAAAAATTCTCAAAAATAATAAAAAAAGATCACAAACAATAAAAATGTGATATACTACCAAAAAAGTCCTAAAAACACTAATATAACCTAATAAAGGCAAAAAATGCTAATATACCTTAAAAATCCAAAGATACCCTAATAAATAATAATAAACTCTAATATAACCAAATAAACCCTAAAACGCTCACAAACAAAAACAAAATTCTCACAAAAAATAAAAACATGCTATATTATCTAAAAAGACCTAACAAACCCTAATATAAACTAATGAAACAAAAAAAAACTAATAAACCCCTAACAACCCCTAATAAACCCTAAAATTCCCTAATAAACCCTAATAAAAATGAATATACCATAATAAAAGCCTAAAAATACCTTCTCAACCCAAATAAACCTTAACACACCATAACAAAACCTATTAAAACCCAACTAAACCCCAGTGAACAAAAAAACGCAAACAAACCATTAAAAAGCCCTAGAAACCCTAATAAACCATAATAAATTCAAATAAAAGCTAATAAACCATTAAAAATTCTCATAAACACTAAAAACGTGCAAATAAAACCTAAATATCCATAACAGCACCTCATATATATTAATAAAAACTAAAAAACACTCATATACCCTAATAAAAACACTAACAAACCCTAAAAATCCCTAAAAAACCTAATAAACCATACTCAACCCTAATAAACCCTAATAAAACCTTTAAGATACCAACTCAACCATAACAAAAACCTAAAAATACCTACTCAACCCTAATAAACCATAACACACCATAATAAACCATAATAAACCCCACTAAACCCTAAAAATGAAAATATACCATTAAAATTCCCTAAACCCCCGAATAAATGCTAATAAATCCTAAGAAAGCCTAAAAGAGCTATTAAACCCTAATAAAAACCACTAAACACTAAAAAAACCTAATATACCCACTTAAAAATTAATAAACCATAATGAACCACAATAAACCCTAATAAATCCTAAACATACCCAAATATAACATAATATACCATAATATACCCTAATAAACCCAACTCAATCCTAATAAAACCCTAAAAATACATAATAAACCCTAATAAAACTTAACACACCATAATAAATCCTAATAAAATCCTAATAACCCCCATCAAGCCCTAAAAAACTCTAATATACCATTATAAACCCCTAAAACCCTAACAAACTATAATAAATGTTAATAATACCTAAAAATCTGAAAAAGGGATAGTAAACCCTTAAAATAACTCTTATAATAATAGTAGTAATAATGCACGTGCATGAGAATATGCATGTTCATGGTTTAAATAATAAATCATAACGCACGTGCATGTGTATGTGCATGCGCATTTTCATGTGAATGATAATAAATAATAAATTATAAATAATAATGCATGTGAATTGCATGTGTATATGCATTTGCATGTGAATGATAATAAATAATAAATAATAACACACATCCAAGTGCATGTGCATGTGCATGTGCATGTGCATGTTCAAGGTAATAAACAATAAATAAAAACAAACTTCACATGAATGCGAATTTGCATGTGAATGATAATAAATAGTAAATAATAACATGTGGGATAATAGAATAATTCAAGTGAATTGTGAGTGAACGTGCATGAGAATAAATAATAATAACACATGTGATAATAGAATAACAAAAGTGCATTTCATTTTTATCTGTATGGTAATAAAAAATAATTAATAACGCACGTGTATGTGCATTTACGTGTAATGATAATGATAATGATAATGAAACATGAACATGCATGGTAATAAATAATAAATAACAACGCACGTTCATGTGAATTTGTATTTAATGATACAAACAAAAAAAAAATAACAACAACAACAACAACAAAAATAATAATAATAATAATAGAATAACACAAGTGCATTACATGTGTACGTGCATAGTTGTAAATAATAAATAAATAAGAGTAAATAAGAACGCACATGCATGTGCATGTGAATTTACATTTGATAATAATATTAATAATACTAATTGTAATATTAATAATAATAATAATTCATGCACGTTCATGGTATTAAATAATAAATAACAATGCAAATGCATATGGGTTTGCATGTTTTTTAGACAAATCGAGACATGAATTGGTTACCCAATTCATGCCCCAGATAAGTTTATTAAATCAAAAGTAATATTGTACATGCTCGAGGTACAATGATCATACACCAACGCCAACACAAGAAATAAAAGAGATACATGATATTAGTTTGAATAAGCTCAAATCTCACTTCATTCAAACTGCTTGAGACATCATGTTCATGTCCAGCCAAAAGATCAGTAACTCCGATCAAGCTCCAAGTCCTCAGGATCAAAAGAGGTCAACCAAGTAGGTGTATAGCAGATACCTGCCAACATGCAAAGAAGAATATCCAAATGTTTTGTTGATAAGTTAGCATATAAGTGCAGAGCATGATGTACTTGGTCATATCCGAGGCTGTGAAATCCCCCCAAAAAGTACAAAAAAACTAGACAGTGTCATACATCCTTCAAAAATCTAGCACATAGAGTATCTATAATTCCAGGGAAGATATAACGTGTATCTACAATACTTTAAAAAGAAGTATTACGACAGTACAGACACCCAATACTGACTGAACCAGGGTCACCACCCAAAAAAACAGAACAAGGCTACATCGAGGAATGTAAGACTGAAGAGTGCAGAGGGAACCACAACCACCAGCACACCCGAGCATTAAGCCTCAGAATGAAAACCAGAAATTTAAATGCTTGATCCATATCATAATGATGTTCCATGAAGAAAATAAACCATCTAAATAGATGCAAGGAGACCAAAAAGGAATAAAATGCAGATCCCTAGATCATGAAGAATATACTTAAACAGAAAAGATCAAACCCATGGAATGTCTCAGAAGCTGAAGTTGGGATTCTTCTTGTATTCATCAACCACCCTTGTGTACATTCGTTTTCTGATTTCATGGTATGTTTCAGCCGAAATCTGATAATGGAGATATTATTGATGCATTACTTCATCTTTCTCCTCTATCCAAGAAAAAACTTCACTCACATCATCATTATCAAGAATCTGATATGCATCTCAATATGCAGGGTCTATTTCTTTATCATGCTTCTCCTCTTTATGAATTGGAATTAGATCGACCATCTGGTTGGGAGTCTTAGCATTTCTCTTATAAGCATGAAGCAATCTTGTTATTATTGTTCTTTCCACATTAGAATAGTCCCTACACTTCCTGGTCTTCTTGGGGTTTAGGGAAATGAATCCATCTGCATCCACCATCGTCTTTTCTCCTTTACTAGCGCTTTATTTGAGAAACTTTTCCTAAATTCTATATAATGTTTCTTCTTCTTCTTGAAAAGAATCATTGGAGATTTCTTCTTTTGCCTTATCCCTTGAATCATGCAAGTCACGCATGTCCTGCATCTCCGCCATGGAAACGATGGTAGCATTGTTATTGGGGACAACCCAAAAATCATCCACAGGGCTTGTTAATTCTCTGCCCTCAGAGGGTTTACCATCATCATTTCCTTTATGTGTTGGCTCTTCACCAGTGGTAGAAGTGCTAGCTGGAACATTTTCCTCATCAACACCAAGCTTTTTCTTACCCTTCACAATCCATGTGGCTCTCCTAACTGTAGGACAAACAGTTTGTTGTCCACATACTTTGGATATATGCCCAAGAATAGAGCATAGAGTACAATACTCTAGAAGAATCTCATAGAAAACCTCTTGAGAGAATCCATATTCTCCATTTTGTATCCAAATGTGAGAGGGGAGAACCATAGAGACATCAACTTCCACACAAATTCTTGCAACATAGGGTCGTGAGAGAGTGTTCATTGCCGAATCCAATTTAAAGGGATTTCCAATGAGCTGAGAAATTGGGAAAAGAGCCAGGTGTTGGAACAGATGCAAATGTAGCCTAGGAAAACCAATCCAAATCGGAACTATAGGAGATTTGGTGACTGGATCAAAATTTGGGGTCCATTTTAGAACTTTCATGGAGGAAATCCCAAAATACCATGACCGCTTGGCCCAAAATTGATAGTAATCATCCTTGGAGGGAAGGTGAAACACAATGTTTGATGAGTTGAGAAGGCCGATTTGAAATCCTGAAAAACCTATGTTTTCCAGGGATGATCTTAAAATTTTCAGTGAGGGTCTGTGCATAAGGAATTTTCCAACATGAACAAAATGGAGATCATTAGCAAGATGGTTTACCTCAGAGATTGAAATAGAAATCACCAACTGACTGCGATGTCAAAAAAACTGAGGAGAAACCGAAGGACCAGGAACTACGACATCATTTTCTAGGGGTCTTATATTCTCAGGCATTCTCCCAGCCATCAGATACGCGAAGGAGCGAGGATTCGAGTTAGGGTTTTCACCGCTCCAAGCCGGGTTGACCGCAGTATCTATGGGAATCAGCCTCTCCATCTTTCCTTCCTTCTTTGGATTTTCATGTGATAATGATAATAATAATGATAATGAAAATAATAATAATAATAATAATAAACTGAGATTATAATAATAATAATAAACGAATAATACAAGTGCATTGCATATGCATGAGCCTGGTAATAAATAATAAATAATATCGCACGTGCATCTACATTTGAATGTGATGATAATAATAATTATAGCAGTAATAGTAGTAGTGATAATAGTAGTAGTACCAATGCATGTGATAATAGAATATTACATGTGCATTACGTGTGCATGTGCATGGTAAAAAATAATAACGCATGTGCATTGCATTTGCATGTGATGATGATGACGATGATAATAATAATAATAATAATATTATTATTATTAACAACGCATGTGATAATAGAATAATGCACATTTGTTGAATGTGTGTGTTTAGGTATTTGCATGTGCATTACCATGTGATGAAAATAACAACAACGAAAACAACAACAATAACAACAACAACCATAATAATAATAATAACAATAAGAATAACAACGTATATGATAATAAAATAACGTGTGTGCATTGCATGTGCACGTTCATGTTAATAAAAAATAAATAATAATGCACATGCATGTGCATGTGCATGTGCATGATATGATGATTATGATAATAATAATAATAATAATAATAATATTAATATTAATAATAATAATAATAATAACAACAATGCATGTGATAATAGAATAACGCATGTGCATTATATGTGTAGTGCATGATAATAAATAATAACTCATAGCGAACTTGATGATAATAATAACAATAATAGTAATGTTAATAATAATAGTGCATGTGATAATAGAATAACACACATGTATTGAATGTGCGTTTGTATGGTAATAAATAATAACTCATGTGCATTTGCTTTTGCATTTGATGATAATAACAAGAATAACAATAATAGTAATAATAAAAATAACAATAAAAATTCATGTGATAATAGAATAATGTTGGTGCATTGTGTGTGCACGTGCATGGTAATAAATAATAACAGACGTGCATATGAATTTGCACGTGATGATGATAATAATAAAAATAATAGTAATAATAATAATAATAATAACAACAACAACAATATATGAACATGCATGGAAATAAATAATATATAATAAATAACAAATAATAACGCATGTGCATCTGTATTTGCATGTGACGATAATAATAATAATAATAATAATACTGATAATTATAATAATGATAATGATAATAATGATAATGATGATAATGATAATAATAACGTGTGTGATAATAGAATAACACACGTCCCAACAAACCCTAACCAAACCTAACGAACCCTAACAAACACTAATAACCCCTAAGAACCACTAATAAACCCAAATAACACCTGAAACCCACTATTAAACTCTAAAACCCTAATAAACACTAATAAATCATAATAACCTGTAATAAACCCTAAAAAACTTACTAGACTCTAATTTATGCTACAAAATCCATAAAACCCCTAATATACAGTAAAAACACTATTGAACCATAATAAATCCTAATAATCACTAAAAACCCTAACAAACCTGACAAAACACTACAAAACCCACCAAATAATAGCCTAAAAAAACCTACAACCTGCTAATAATCCCTAACAATCCCTAATAACCCCATAATAAATCGTAACAAACCCTAAGAACCCCAAATAAATCATAACAAAACCTAACAACGCCAAATAAATAGTAACAAACTGAAACAAACCATAACAAACCCCTAATAAACCGCAATAAATCCTAACAAATCATAATAAACCCTTATAAATCGTAATAAACCCAAATACAAGTTAATAAACCCTAAAAATACAATAAACCCTAATAAATCCTAAATAACTCTAAACAAGATTGATAAACCAAAGAAAAATCTATTAATGCCAACAAAAGCCCAATAAAACCCTAATATACAATAAAAAACGCTAATAAACCGTATCAAATCCTAAAGAACAATAATAAACCCTAGAGAACCCTAATAAACCATACAGAACCATTATAAACCTTGAAGAACACTAAAAAACCCTAAAGAACCCAAAAAATGCTAAAACACATTACATAAAGCCTAAAAACCACTACAATACCCAAACAAACCCAAAAACACACTAAAAAACTGGAACAACCCCTATCAATCCTGAAAAAAGAAATAAACAAATAAAAACCCCCAAAAACCATTGAAAACCCATTAAATACCATAGAAACCATAAACACCCCTTAACAACCCTTAAAAACCCTAAAAACCACTACAAACCATAAACTACCATTAAATCCCTAACAAAGGAAACAAATAGATACATAAACCCAAACAATGTTACATAAAACCTAAAAATGCAACATAAACCCAAAAAATGAAACATAAACCCAAAAAACGCATCATAAACCCAAAAAATGCTACATAAATCCAAAAAGCACTACATTAACCCTAGAACCGTTACATAAAACCAAAACAACGCAAAACAAACATTAAAAAACACTGCATAAAACCTGAAAACACAACATAAACCCTGAAAACACTATACGAACCCTAAAAATGTTACATAAACCCTAAAAAATCCAACAAAAACACTACATCACCCCTAAAAACGCTACATAAACCCAAAAAAACAATACGTAAACCCTAAAAAATGCTACAAAAAACCTAAACCCTAAAAACGCTACATAAACCCTAAAAATGTTACATAAACCCTAAAAAATGCTACATAAAACCCAAAACCTCTAACAAAACACTAATTGCGCTACATAAACACTACAAATGCTACATAAACTCAAACAACGCTACACAAACACTAAAAAATGCTACAAAAAACCTAAAGATGCTTCAAAACCCTCAAAGATATTAAACCCTCATATACCATAACATAAAAAAATTAAACACCAATAAACCCCTAATAAAATCTAATAATCTCTAAAAATGCCTTATAATCCCTAAGAACCCTAAGAGACTCTACTCAACCCTAATAAAAACCAAAAATACAAAATAAACCCCAATAAATGATAATAAACCTTAATAAACCCTAATTTTTTTTATAAAAACCTAAACAACCCTAACCAACCCCAATAGACACTAATAAACACTAACAATAAATAAGAAGGCACATGCATGTGCATGTGCATTTACATTTTATAATATTATTAATAATACTTATTGTAATAATAATAATAACGCATGCATGTGAAAGGTAATAAATAATAAATAACAATGGACATGAATGTGGATTTTCATGTGACAATGATAATAATAATGATAATGACAATAATAATAATAATAATAATAGCTATAATAATAATAATAATAATAATAGAATATTACAAGTTCATTGTATATGCATGTGAATGGTAATAAATAATAAATAATAATGCACGTGCATCTGCATTTTCATGTGATGATAATAATAATAACAACAATAGTAGTAATAGTGATAATAGTAGTAGTACCAATGCATGTGAAAATAGAATATTGCATGTGCATTACGTGTGCACGTGCATGGTAATAAATAATAACGTGCATGCATTGCATTTTTATGTGATGATGATGACGATGATAATAATAATAATATTATTATTAATAATAATAACAACACATGTGATAATAGAATAACGCATGTGCATTGAACGTGTGTGTTTATGTATTTGCATGTGCATTTGCATGTGCATTTTCATGTGATGATAATAACAATAACAACAACAACAACAAAAACAACCACAATAATAATAATAACAATAAGAATAACAACGTGTGTGACAATAAAATAACGTGTCTGCATTGCAAGTGCACATGCATGGTAATAATAAATAAATAATAATGCACATGCATGTGGATGTGCATGTGCATGAGATGATAATAATAATAATAGCAGTAATAATAATAAAAATAATAACAACAATGCAAGTGATAATATAATTACGCACGTTCATTGCATGTGCAGTGCCTGATAATAAATAATAACTCATAGCGCACGTGATGATAATAATAACAATAATAATAATATTAATAATAATATCGCATGTGATAATAGAATAACGCACATGTATTGAATGTCCACGTGTATGGTAATAAATAATAATGCATGTGTATTTGCATTTTCATTTGAAGATAATATCAATAATAACAATAATAGTAATACTAAGAATAACAATAAAAATGCATGTGATAATAGAATAATGTAGGTGCATTGCGTGTGCGCGTGCCTGATAATAAATAATAATAGACATGCATGTGAATTTTCATGTGATGATGATAATAATAATAATAATTATTATAATAGTAATAATAATAATAAGAACAACAACAACAACATATGCACGTGCAGGGAAATAAATAATATATAATTAATAATAAATAATAACACATGTGCATCTGCATTTGCATTTGACGATAATAATAATACTCATAATAGTAATAACAATAATGATAATGATAAAAATTATAATAATAATGTGTGTTATAATAGAATAACACATGTCCTAAAAAATTCTAACAAAACCTAACAAACCCTAACAATCACTAATAACCCCTAAGAACTGCTAATAAACCCAAATAACACCTGAAACCCACTATTAATCCCTAAAACCCTAATAAAGACTAATAAATCTTATTAACCTATAATAAACCCCAAAAAACCAATTAGACTCAATTAAATGCTAAAAAATCCCTAAAACACCTAATATACAATAAATAATACTATTAAACCATAATAAGTCCTAATAATCACTAAAAACCCTAACATACCTGACAAAACACTACAAAACCAGCCAAATAATAGCCTACAAAACTCTAAAACCCACAAATAAACCCTAATAACCCCATAATAAATTGTAACAAACACTAAAAACCCCATATAAATCGTAACAAATCCTAAAAATGCCAAATAAATCATAAAAAACTGAAACAAACCATAACAAACCCCTAATAAACTGCAATAAACCCTAACAAATCATAATAAACCCTAATAAATCGTAATAAACACAAATACATATTAATTAACCCTAATAAATAAAATAAACCCTAATAAACCCTAATAAATCTTAAATAACCCTAAAAAGGTTGATAAACACTAGAAAAAATTTATTAATGCCTACAAAATCCCAATAAAACCTTAATATACAATAAAAAATGCTAATAAACCACATCAAATCCTAAAGAAAACTAATAAACCCTAATAAACCCTAAATAACCATAATAAACTCTAAAGAAAAACACTAAAGAACCCAAAAAAAGATAAAACACAATACATAAACCCTAAAAACCGCTACAATACCCAAACAAACCCTAAAACACAGTAAAAAACCCAAACAACCCCTATCAATCCTGAAAAATGAAATCAACCCTTAAAAACCCCCAAAAAATCCCTAATAAACCCTAATAAAAATGATAAAAAATCATAAAAACCCATTTTTAGGGTTTATTAGGGTTTTCTAGGGGTTTAATAGTTTTTATTAGCATTTTTGTGAATATTAGCATTTTTAGGGTTTAATAGCGACAATTAATAGGCGGTCATGTCTCCCTGCCAACAAAGGCCACCGACTCGATACGGTGGGGAACTAACATATGCAAGGCTAGCCCCCTACAAATGCATGTAAAGTCCACCATCATGATGTGGTGGCAAACAGAGAGATAAACCATCATATCCCGACACAAGGGAAGACTCGTTCAACTTCCCCGACACAAGAGAATTGTCAGTATCCACTGACCACCGGAGTTCCAGAGCAGGATATTCCTACTCCGATACCAGAATGGGCCTTTATACCCATTCCAGCCAAAGATTTCTCTCTGCATATCCTGGAAATGATGGAGGAGCAGGTATCGATCCCAGATCATATATTTAAGACTTTCCAAAATGTAATTGCATCAGCAGCAACAGAAAGGAATTGGGCCCGTGATCCCATCTCCCCAATTGAGGCGACTCATCTATGAGATGAGATAGCCTCCTCGGAGAAGATCTACATCTCTGCTTCCACCCAAGAGGGTCTTTGGCCATATTCCATGATATAAGGGAAACCAGATCGAGTAGCCTCACTCGTTCCAACTGGGGGACACCCGTCCATCATGGTGGATGCTCTAGAGTAGGCATATATCCCCGCTAAAAGTCAAGATGTTTGTTGGCCTATCCTGATAGCATCACATGACCCAATTAGAAAGGGACCCAAAGGTGAAGGCCATTATCAACAGCAGACGGTCCCCGCTGCCCGGAAGAAAGCGCCCTGAACGCGTCGAAGGCAGCCGGAAAATAAAGAGTGGGTTCATGACTCCACTCTGCTGGAAGCTAGGGTTCCCAATGCTACTAAGCACATATCTAAGGCTCAGAACCCTACCCACACATTACCATATTATGGGAGTGGTAGTTGTAGTTGTGAAGGTCCTCCTCGTAATGTCGATACCAGAAGCTCTGAAGATCCTCCCCAGAGCACCCGCGGGGGCCTCCCCCATGGGCATATAATGATCGATCACGAGGGATTATATTTTGATGCAAGTCATGGAATCCATCCATGTGACCTAAATATTGAGCAGCAAGAAGGCCCTCCACTTGCTGCAGTCCACCCTGAAGGCCCTCTCTGGGGTATACACTGCAAACACTCTCCATGGAGAGGGACCACAAATTATGATAGTAGTCCTCTCTATCGTAGTCACAACTACATAGGCCCTCCCCACAGTGACGTCTCATCATGACAAGAATGCCCTCCCCTTGTCATGGCCTGCCCTGAAGGTCCTCCACAGGGGTTATGTTGCAATGACACTCCGTGCATCTAGGCATTAGATCACGATGTATGTCGTCACCACTCTGATAATGGAGTTCCTTCTTGTAGAGACTTCAAGAAACGAGAAGACCCTCCCCTCATTGCGGTACATTCTGAAGGCCCTCCCCAGGGGGTACCTAGCAGGTATTCTCCGAGTGGAAGCTGTGATGGTAGTACTTACCACCACGTCCTCCATTGTGAAGGTCCTCCCCGCAATGGCCCAAAGCAACAGGAAGATCCTCCCCTTGTCGGAGTGGGTCTTGAAGGTCCTCCCCAGGATACACATCGAACATCAAACCATGATGGTCATCCTCACCATGATGGCAGTTATTGCGAAGGTCCTCCCCGTAGTGACATATCATATCGATAGGAAGGTCCTCCCCCTGCCGAATCAAGCACAGAAAATCCCTCATATGCTGAGGCACTCAGAAGGATGGGATAAAGCATGTCAGATTCCCAGATGGTCCGGGGCCACGTTCATCTTCTGAACGACCTTGGAATCGCCCACATGATAATAAAATACCTACCATCCCCACTTCCTCAGACCACACTATCGGTGATCGTCATAGTTGGGCCGACCAGGTAGAGGAATCACTAGCAGATGAGTATGTCGACATGTTGCACCTGAGGAAACGACTGGCCAGAGATGATGTACCAGTTATGTTTTGGCCCATGACCACCTCTCAATTAGACATACCCAGAATTTTTCCAGAAGGAAGTGTGCACGACATCCGCTCCAATATATGGAAAACCCTTCACCGGATGAAATCAAGCTTCCTGCCCTACGATGGGTATGTATACCATTTCAAGACAATAAGAGACCTCCTGCATCACATCGACCTATAAGCTCTTCCTTAGGCATGGAAATCGTGACCTGAGAGGTGTAAAGGAAACATAAAGTTATCATGCCTCCATGCACTGCACCATTTGTGCTGCCTCATTGGTGACGCTTCGACGGGAGTCTATATCAAAGGATGGGGAGAACATGGAGCTCTACATTTTACTCCGCTCCCCACCTAGAAGAACCCGTTCGGCATAATTTCTTGCAATGTCTTCACGTCAAGACAACAATCGAGTGGGTCCCTATTCAGAAATGGCGACACACCCAACATAGATAGGCCTTGATTAAGTCCCAGAAGTGTCAGGCCCAACGGGAACAATCCATTCACAAACTCCTGAATCCGGCCACAGAAAGCATACAATAGGCCTCTCGCCTAAGAGATTCCAATCATCAGTCATTGCTTGCCTCCCCAGAGGGGATTGATTCACAGGTGAACTAGGCATCAGATCCAGTTCACCCCCCGAATGGGGGTACGCATGATCAGGCAGGTAGAGATAGCAGCAGCCACAACCACAATCTCGGTTCAACCCCAGCCTGTAGGGATGGGGGTATTTTTAACAACAAATTCCCCCATAGGAACAATAAAAAAGGGAAGAGACTCAACATCCTAGGAACAGAGCCAACCCCATCCCTCAGGGATAGGGGCATTTTTACCACCTCAACAACAACCTCCCCCATGAGAATCAGTAATCTCTCGTCTAGGGAGGATAGTTAGAAGAATAGATTCATTCCCTATAACATCCTTTGAATCATCATCCCCATCAAGAGGGAGGCATACCGTAAGGTCACATCAAAGAACTCTCCATGTCACCCTTCATTAAGGAGTCCGAATGAAATCCTAGGATAAGAAGGGAAAGACCAATAAAAGGCGCGGGAGATCCTCTTCCTATTTGGAAGATAAAATGTCCTCCACCCCGCGATATGAATCCATCAATTCCATAGAGTTTAACCCCATGGGTGACACCGAAGATAATGAAAATCCGGATGGATTGGGAGACGACGGTTCTAGATAGGCTGTGATTCAAAAAGAACCATCAGGTGTGCACACCCAGAACCAGAGGGCCAACCTAAATATGTCTTCCCCTCCACCTAACCCTCGTCGGCTTACCCTACGATCTTCCAACAAGGATAAGAACAATGTAACATTTACCCTTAACCCACCTGCTTCTCTTGATAAAAACGATCCACTTACGCTCGAAGAGAGATTCGCTCGACAGGAAGATGAAATGAAATAATTGAGGCAGTTTAACGTCGAGCAACTCCAGAGGAACTGTCTTATTGAAAGTGCTTCCCAAGAAGAGCCTCACCTTGCATTCCCATCAAGTTAACCTCAAAGACCATGGTTTTCCCCGACAAACGAAGTGCAGTTAGGGCCCTCTCCCAATGGGGTGCCCATCCCTTCCATCTACCTGAACATGGATTCGGATTAATACCAATAATTACCTCCACTCAGGAAGAAACTGGAGAGAGTACGTCTGAACCCTCTGAAGGTGTCACAAACAGCATATGCACCCATGGTGCCGGCTGATCCAGATCCTCAAGCAATGCCTCGGGCTACACCTTCCCAAGACCGGGCCCAACAGGATGTAAATCGGGGTCTCGTAAACACCATCGAGGCACTGACAGCTCTATTGGAAGTAATATAAGGTCAACATGCTCTGGTACAGCCAGAGCGAAAGCCCTACACAGATTGGGTGAGCAACACGCCTCCTCCACCCAATTTTGGGAGACCTGTATTCCCAATTTTCAATGGATCAGGCAATCCAGAACAGCATTTCATGCACTACACATCTTATTGTGTACTTATGATGGGAACTCTGGAACAGAAAGAAGAAGTGAATATTAGATGCTTCGTGCAGACCTTGCAAGGATCTGCCTTCGTCTGGTATACGAGTCTGCCAGATCAGTCAATAAAAAGCTGGGAAGACCATTGCCTGCAGTTCCTGTTCCACTTCAACTCAATTCTGCCTAAAACAACGGGCAGCGACCTCATGAATTGAAAATATAGGGAGAATGAGAGGGTCTCTTATTTCATCGCCAGATGGAAGGGTTTGAACTACTCTCTGAATAAGACAATGCCCAAAGATGAGATGCTTTCCATATGCATCGATAACCTTCGAGATGAGCTGCGAACAGAGCTCATACTAGTAGAGTGCACCACTGGCTTCCGCAATCTCTCTACCATTGCCCATAGAATTGATGAATCCCTGCAACAGACTAATCTGAATTCCCGAATAGCCTCACAGGCTCCTACAAAGAGAGCAGTTAGAGCTGAAGCATCCTCTATCATGCTCAAGCTAGCCCCTGCGCCTGCTCCACCACCTAGGCCTCCACCAAATCGTTATGGGACCCCTGTATATCAGCGGACACCTCCACCCAAGCTGGACGATCAGAGAGGATCGAAGCAGAACCAGTTCATGGAACGAAGACACAAAGTATACTTGTTCCAAGAGTACCAAGTCTGCAGCTACTTTATCACTGCCATGAATTCCAATTTTCTCCACCTCCAAGATCCAAGGAAGCCCAATGGAGTTGGCCATGATGATAGGATAGAAAACTGTTCCTACCATCGAATTTTGGGGAACAATATTCAGGAATGCTTAGTCTTCAAAGACCTCCTGCAAAGGATGGTAGACTCCAGGTAGATCGAGCTAGGACCACCCCCAGCACATGTGACATATATTTCTACCACCGACTCCGACAACGGGTAGGGGTGGCATGAAGTCACCAGAAAAAAGGGGTAGAAATTTTATGAATGGATGACTCAGAAGACTGTCAATCAATCTCAAGGCATACTACGAGCTCAACTACAGCAGCCAGTGTTGCTGCCAACAATCCCTAATGCCGCACAACCGACAATATCGACCTCACCACCCTCCATGAGCCGGTCATCCATGTGTAATCGAAAAGGGAGGAGACAATCATAAGAGGAGAAGTCCACAACAAGGCTAAAGTTAGCCTCAACACTGTCAGATTATATGCCCTCATACGTGGTGCCATGGGCACTGACCCACCAAATGGTACCATAAAAAAAAATTGACCAGGTTGACCTATCACATAACGAGGAGCTAATCATTGGTTCCATCAATTTTCTCCATCTAATGGAATCATTCCTTGATGAAAGGTATGGTTACGAACCCATGTTCCCAACACAAGGGGCCAGGAGGAGGAATCGAAGAACCAGGGGATACCAGGGGAGGTGCAGTCGTGGCCAAAACCAACCCTATGGTTTTACCCCCAGCCCAAACTGTTAATATCGCAGAAACCCGTGGGAGAGCCCTTCAACGGACTCAACATGAGAAATAATATCCCTCAACCTCCACAAGCATCCAGTCTGGCCCCGTCATTGTGCAATACCCATTAGAGGAGGAACAAATTTCAAGCTTCCTAGTGCGTAAAAACAGACCGGCCGGGCCGAGTCCCCAGAACGTGGGAACACTATCAACATCCAACCTTGTGGTTGGTCCCTCCTGGTCATATACTCAAGCTCCCAAAGTTCTTCTCTAACACTCTCCCGCCAATGGAGAAGCGTCAGCCACTGGAGCAGAAATACAATATCCTTAAGCAGCTGGCGTCAGTACCAGCCAAACTATCAATCCTGGATGCCCTGAGTTTGTCAGTAGATCTCAAGGAGGAAGTTATAGAAGCCATGCTCAGCCCCCATGAGTTTCAAGACGATGTAGCCACCACCGAGATTTATAGGATGGAGACTAGCCCGACTGAATGCAATATGGTGATTTCCTTCACTAATCAGTATGAAGATGCCATCATGCAAGGACACATCAAACCACTATATGTGTTCGGTACACTAAATGATGTTGAGGTCTATAAAGTATTTATTAAAAACGGCTCTGGAGTTAACCTCCTTCCCCTACGGTCACTTCATAATTTGGGCTACAGTGAGGATGATCTAATACCCAAATCCACAACTCTGTTGGTTTAAGAAAAAAGTGAATAGAAGCCAATGTGACAAATCAAGCTAAAAACCAATTTTGTAGACCATGTGGCCTACTCGGAATTCCTGGTGGTCTGGAAGAACACAACATTAAATGCCCTGCTAGGAAGGCCATGGCTCCATAAGCACATGGTCATTCCTTCATACTACCACCATTGTATTCTGTATTGCATCAATGGACAAGGTGGAACATTGCATGCTGCAAGGCCCATTTCGAGCTCTCCGAGTCACACTACATTGACGCCAAATTTTATGAGAAAAAAAAAGAAGATGCCTTAGACCGATGGTATCGACTGGATCTATAGAGACCCGAAGCTTGACGTACATGGACATTACATTACTTTTGCGGAATACTTAATACATAACAAAAACAGACACACAAGGACCGTAATAGTTTAGTGTCTTTGAAATCTCGGAATATAATCTTCTAATCATGGTGAAAGATCTTCAACATCTCCCATAAAGATCTTCCCCTTTTGTTTTCTTACCTAAAACCTTTATTTATATCCTGGGGAAAAGAAAACATATAAAGGGTGAGCTCAAATGCTCAGTAAGGGTAAGCATGGATAAAATAAAACAAATCATATACATTTGAACTTAAAAACATGAACATAATGTTTAAACATTAAAATATTGAGAAATGACCTAAAACATGGAAATACGTAAGGCATAGATCATAAAGAAACATTAAGCATGATAAAATAGCATGGGAGTAAAACATGTAATTGTGGCAACCATTCAACACTGTTATGATTTCCATAGTAGCCAAGGCATTGCTGCCAAGACCATCTTAGTGGACAAAGTCCCTTTCTGAATCGAGATCACTCCTCATTTCAGTCCTGTAAAACTGAACTAGTTTAACTTACCGTTCCATCCATGTCTATCTCATGAGATATAAATCTTTACCCAATGCATTGGAGGTAGATATAGGTCCCACCCATCTCATAATGAAATCATTCTTACTTGTGCCACAAAATAAACTTAAAACATTCATCATAACCCAAAGAATAAAATGGGTTTCATAAACATCACCCCATCATCACATAATCCATATAAAAGAAATGGATATCATTTAATAATAAGAAAAGTGAAACCTTTTAAATCATAGAGACTTTATACTATAAACATACATATATGAAATAATGTCATCTTAGATGGAAAATGGTTTTGATAAAACTCTTGAAATGAATTCTTGAGGAAAATATCCTTTCTTCTTCAAAACCAATTTCTTTTCACAAAACATCATGCATTTTTTAAAGAAAAATATTTTGTTGAAAATAGTCATGAAATATTTTGGAGGAAGCATCATGAAAATAAGGCTTTATGAAACCGTAAAAATCCATTCGTGCCGTATAAGTTAAAAAAACATTCTTCTCGTACTTTTGCCGGAAAAGTCAAAAAAGTACCTCGTAACGTAAAAAAAAGAAAGATTCCTTACATACCATGTAGTAAAAGTCAAAAATGGGTAAAAAGGACTTTAAACATACATGAAAAAACTTTAATAAAACATGGACATGGATGATAGAAATAACCCCAGTAAATACTTACGAATAAGCAATCTCGGATAAAAATGAGATTTGCAAAATTATCCCTTAACTTATGTCTGATATGCTTCGTATGTATCCAAACCTCATGTATAATGATTTAAATAATGTCATTGACTTATTACATAATCATATTAATTGTTATGATATCATATATGTTTTACTTATGACTTTATATTACCAATTCTTTTGTAAATTCCATGTTAAAGAGTGTTTTGGGTAAAATCGTTTCATTTGTCGTCCGTTTTTTGACTTGTAATTATTCATATGATTACTTAGATCATGATAACTTAATTCCAGAATATAAAACATGATTTATATATAATATATATTCATAATATACATATATATAATAGATCGATAAATGGAAAGAAATACACCGTTCATGGAGACGGTAGGCCGTACGTATGCATGAACGCTATTTTCGTTTCCTTATTGAGTTGAATGTAATTAAGTAGATGAAATACATATACATAAATAAATTAGCTTTATAATGTCATATATTTCATTATTATTGCTTATATATACTTTTTAATCATTCTTAAAAGGTTAACATGGAGAATGAATCTCATCGTGTCTTGGAGATGGTAGTCCGTACGTACGCACGAGCGATGATATAGTTTCCATAATTATTGATTTGAATTGGAGTGGATGATACAATATATAAGAATCATTATGATGTTATAAAAACTATGTATAGTAATTATTTACACCATTATACCCATCCAAGTAAGGTGGTGTTGGAAAAATAGATTACACCACGGCGTGGAGACGGTATTCTGTACGTACGCACGCGCGGTGATTTCGTTTTCTGTAGGATGTATAGATGGTGAAATAGGGTTGTTTCATACTTATAATAACATATCAGTTTATTAGTGATACTTATGTTATTACTTCATAATGAAACAACTAAATAAGAAGAAGTAGAAGAAGAAATAAAGTTGAAAGAATCGGTAACAGACATTACCTCTTCTTTGAAGTGCCTCTTTGAAACCTCCTCTTAGGGCACTAAAATTGGTCTTTCAAGAAGACCAGAACACCTAGGATGTTTATAGGTAAGTGGAGAAGATAATTTTTCAGGGTTTTCCCGACCTTGAAGGCTCAAATTGGAGCGAGGAAGAGAGGGAGGAGATGCCCTTTTATAAGGGAGGAGAGGGGCACCTTTGGAAATCTTAAAAATATTAATTTATAAAAAATCTAACCCCACTTAAAAACCCCAAAAATGACTCATATTATAATATTAGATTATATAGGGTTTTCGTCTCATCAACCAATAAAATTTAGACATGTTAGGAATTTTTTTTAAACATTATCAACTTGATTTATCCTTATTTAATCAATTTAATTTTATTTGTTGTAATAAAATTCTAAAATTTAAATTATAACAAATAATTACTTATTTGTTGTGAATTGTCCATAATTGGTTACTTTATAACATTATAGACCATAAAAATTTAAATTTATAATTTTTAAATATTTTTGTGATTTTTAAACAATTTTATAAAATGTTATTTTTATAAAATAACAATAGTGTCAATTTTGACACTATTCATTTATTTGAACTTAAATAAACAATATAGAGAAGATATTTTCAAAATAAAAGCTTAAATAGATTCATAAAAGGTCATATTTATCTATAAAATTAGTGGAGCAAATTAAATAGTTCATATAATATTATTTTATTATTTTTAAAACCATTTATTTGGTTTATCTCTTAATAAAATAATTTCTAAAACATTTTTGTATAATTATTTAATATAATTATTTGTTGCATAAAAATTAATACTAAAATCCTATGATGAAGATAAATCTATTAACTTTCAAAATAATACTTTTACTTGAATTTTTTATCTTAAAATAACAATATTTAAATTGTTATATTTATTACATTATGAAGGAGACAACTTTGGCATCATTTAAAAATAAAATAATATAAGTGTCATAATAAGTTTTATAAGACTCAAAACGGTTATATATTTGGTAATTGGATTATTATGGCATATATATACACTAACAATAAGTTTTGGTCAGGTTTGTGGGCTTTTTAAGGGGTATTATTATTTCAATAAAAACTATATTACTGATTTTTCACTTAATAAATAATTTCTGCATCATTAATGTATCACCATTAATGACAATTATTTAATCCCTAAAAATTATAAATAAATTATAATTTTGTAGATAATTTTATTAGATTTATAGATACTATTCATTTTTGAAGTTTTATGATGTTTATCACTAATTTAAAATTATTATACTTATAAGATTTAAGAGAGTGACATGTTGTCACTTTCTTTGGTTTTAATAATAATTAAATTATTTGCATGGTCAAAAGTCCATAAAATGAATCTAATCCGACCCTTAGGTGATATGGGTCTACTTTTATCCATCCAATAGAATTTTGACATGTGTTATGGTAATTTTATAATATTATATTTACCCTTAAATACCCGATTTACCTTTAACTATGGTAAATAAAATTTACCGTTGTTACTATTCATAAAGTCCAAAAATAAAAAGTAGTCTATTAATATAATTTGGACCCACTGATTCCAAATATGGAATCCATTTTTCCAAATTCAATACACAGAAGCTGCATAAATTAAATTAAAATTAATCCCGTTGTCGAAAGAAAACGGGTTTTTGTTTAAAACATTGCAAAAGATTGAATTTATATAACCTACGAATTCAAGGTAAAATCGATTCTAATGAAATAAATTGTATTAAATGGTAAAAATATATTCTATTTATACTTTAAAGCCATTAAATATTATAATTTAACCACATAAATTATTACGATGAAAAAAGTTGTTTTTAATTAAAATAGAGCGTGTTTTTACTATTCATTAAAATATGAAAGTAATCAGAATAATATGAAAATTTTATCCAAGGTAAAATTTTATATCCTTATTCCAAAGAATAATTTTATTTTGAAAAATTGAACTTATAAACATGTCAAAAACTAGATTTAAAGTGGGTGCGCCATCAAAAGGCGGCAAAAATGCATTTTTTGAAAAATACTTATTTTACCCTAAAAATTTATTTTGTTCTTATACCATGTTCTAGAAAATATGTAAGATGAATAATAATGTTATAAATTTAAAAATTTAGTTAATACTATTCATAACGGGTAGTTCATAATAATATTATAATAACATATCTTTGTTTAGTAAAACCCGGTATTGCGTACAACACACGCTATCGAAGAAGGTCGTGATTGTGTGTAATGCAAGCCAAGTCAGGGTTGCGTATAGTGAAAGACTCCTTTGTTGTTTCGTTATAACAGAATCCAACCATTTTTCATTTATACATTGAATATATATATATACACACTCAATGTTGCGTAGAATAACTTCTATCAAATGAACTTGAAATTGTGTATAACACGATCCAAGAATTGTGTTGCGTATACAGCAAGCTAATACGGTGTTGCGTATAGCACAAGATAATCGTGGTATAGCATAAAACTGAAGATATGAAAGAAATTAAAACGAATATATCTTATAAAATCTTGGGTTGTTACATTCTACCCCCCTTAAAATGAATTTCTCCCTCGAAATTCGTCGGGGTTAGAAATCGTTTACTATTCATAGAAACCCACATCGTAAAAAGGAATACTAAAACTTAACTTTAAAAAAAGAAAGTTAGAAACGTAACGGTCACCCAAGGTAATTCAGCATTGGGTTTCCACATATGAGAGTATAGGTGAAAATATGGATATGGAGGAAAAATCTAACCATCATGTTTTGATGGAGAGTGGTAGAGAACATGGCTATGAAATAGCCAACAATTACAAAGACATAGATTTGCGATGATCTAAGGTACCATCTGATTTATCAGATATAAGAGCACTAAGAAAACATTTTTGGTTTTCAGGATCATTTCCCTAATGTTGAATAATTTTCGAATCAAAAGAAATACTTACTTGATTTTGGTACAATCTCACCGTTGTTCGTGCCTTGAACAATTTCCACTTCATCACTTAAAGAAATGAAGTTGAATTGGCCATTCATGAAGTGTTAGCAGATCATGTGATAGAATGATGAGTCATTCTATCTGTTTCAAACAAAAGGTTAGAAAAAGTTATCAAATATACATAAGTCCATCTATGGTGTGGTTAATCGTATATGATTCCAAAAACGAACTTATACTTCATATATCATACCGATTAATAAAATAAAACTAGTTTCTACTAACCAGGGACTTCCTGTAGGCCAGTGGTAGGCGATAAAGGCCAGTCGCACTTCGGTGGTGGGTTCGATTCCCACAACCTTGTCTGACGCGACGGGTTGTCGCCCGTCCTGCAGGTTATCTTTTTTCTAAAACAATACTATTATAACAAAAAGTTCTATCCTTAAACAATACTATCCATTCCAATATTTAGGCTTATCCAAAATACTTCTTTCCAAAATCATTGTATAAAGAGAACGATTACTAAAAAGGTCATATAACAAGAACGTGAATACCATCATTTATCCCTCATATATCTTGTTGGTCACATTCCATTCATGTGAATACCTTAATCATGTATTCTTTTGAAAAATGAATACCCATTGAATCTTAGTGAAAACATGAGTGCTGTCAAAAGTTAACTCTTTCCACATACCAAAATCCTCAAAATTCTATATACTCAAACCATGATATCACTTAGTCCTTATATCAATCATGAGCTCATGAATACTGTCAAAAATTTCATTTTATTCACTATGCACATATCATCTGTTTTCCAAAATATCTGAAAGACCTTCCATGGTTACCGGTACCATTCAACATATACTTCCAAATAATTTATGAAAAACAATAGTGTAACAATCCTTATATGATTATTTATTCCATAGTACCATACATTATTCTTTATAAACAAACAATCATTCCACTAACTTCCTAAACCACTGATTGAGCTTCATCATTTCTTTCATCTCATATTTCATTTGTAGTCTCTTCATCATCATCCACATAAATACTACTCATATGACCATGCTGATTCTCTTCATGAGATTTTCCTTTAGGGCATTGGTTTGCATAATGTCCATACATTCCGCATTTAAAACATCTAATCACTGTTGATGTTGTAGAAATACCAGTATCCTTGTCCATGGTGTTAACTGAACCTTTTCCTTTGCACTTACTGGCTTTGTGTCCTTCTTTTCCACACCCAAAGCATCTTCTAGTTCCTTTGAATCAATCTCCCTAATGCCTCTTCCCACATGATTTACATGAGGGAAATTGAACATTCTTTCCTCTATGATCATCATGAGACTCCATCTTTCTCTTATTATCTGAGTCAGGAAACATACCAAAGTTGAGATTATTGATCATATTATGAGATTGCTGATTAGGATTAATAACTATGTTTGGACTTCCAAATCCTGTTTCATTTGGTTTCTCATGAAGAATATCATTCCATTGTCCGTTATATCCTCCATTATCGTGAATCTTCATGTTTCCATCCATTTTCTAAAACCCAAAAAGAATAGTGTGAGAGGAAAAAATCATGCTAGGTAAAACAACATAGTAAAGGGGGAGTACCCTCAATATCTAGAATCTTAGGTTTAATTCTAAGATTGTTAGCGCAATTCTATTACTATAACCTATAGGTATACTTAACCTTAGGGACATCCCTAGACATACCTTAGAAATATCTCTAGGGATCTCACTAATGTTTTTGCATCTTAGTTTCCAAAGGTTGACTAAAACTTTCCTATGATACCAACTATAAAGACCTAAAGCTTGACGTACATAGACATTACATTACTTTTGCGGAATACTTAATACATAACAAAAACAGACACACAAGGACCGTAATAGTTTAGTGTCTTTGGAAACTCTGAATATAATCTTCTAATCGTGGTGAAAGATCTTCAACATCTCCCATAAAGATCTTCCCCTTTTGTTTTCTTACCTAAAACCTTTCTTTATATCCTTGGGAAAAGAAAACATATAAAGGGTGAGCTCAAATGCTCAGTAAGGGTAAGCATGGATAAAATAAAAAAATCATATACATTTGAACTTAAAAACATGAACATAATGTTTAAACATTAAAAGCTTGAGAAATGACATAAAAAATGGAAATACGTAAGGAATAGATCATAAAGAAAAATTAATCTTGATAAAATAGAATGGGAGTAAAACATGTAATTGTGGAAACCATTCAGCACATGTTATGATTTCCATAGTAGCCAAGACATTGCTGCCAAGACCATCTTAGTGGAAAAAGTCCCTTTCTGAATTGAGTTCACTCCTCGTTTCAATCCTGTAACACTGAACCAGATTAACTTACCATTCCAGTCATGTCCATCTCATGAGATATAAATCTTTACCCAATGCATTGGAGGGAGATATAGGTCCCACCCATCTCATAATGAAATCAATCTTACTTGTGCCATAAAATAATCTTAAAACATTCATCATAACCCAAAGAATAAAATGGGTTTCATAAACATCACCCCATCATCACATAATCCATATAAAAGAAATGGATATCATTTCATAATAAGAAAATTGAAACCATTTTAATCATAGAGACTTTATACTTGAAACATACATATATGAAATAATGTCATCTTAGATGGAAAATGGTTTTGATAAAACACTTGAATGGAATTCTTGAGGAAAATATACTTTCTTCTTCAAAATCAATTTCTTTTCACAAAACATAATTCAATTTTAAAAGAAAAAGATTTTGTTGAAAATAGTCATGAAATCTTTTGAAGGAAGCTTCATGAAAATAAGGCTTTATAAAACCGTAAAAATCTATTCGTGTCTTATAAGTTGAAAAAACATTCTTCTCGTACTTTTGCCGAATAAGTCAAAAAATTACCTCGTAACGTAAAAAAAAGAACGATTCCTTACATACCATGTAGTAAAAGTAAAAAATGGGTAAAAAAGGAATTTAAACATACATGAAAAAACTTTTATAAAACATGGACATGGATGATAGAAATAACCCCAGTAAATACTTACGAATAAGCAATCTCGGATAAAAATGAGATTTGCAAAATTATCCCTTACCTTATGTCCGATATGCTTCGTATTTATCCAAAACTCCTGTATAATGATTTATATAATTTCATTGACTTATTACAGAATCATATTCATTGTTATGATATCATATATGGTTTACTTATTACTTTATATTACCCATTCTTTTGTAAATTCCATGTTAAAGAGTGTTTTGGGTAAAATCATTTCATTTGTCGTCCGTGTTTTGACTTGTAATTATTCATATGATTACTTAGATAATGATTACTTAATTCCAGAATATAAAACATTATTTATATATAATATATATTCATAACATACATATATATAATAGATAGATTAATGGAAATAAATACACCGTTCATGGAGACGGTAGGCCGTACGTACGCATGAACGCTGTTTTCGTTTCCATATTGAGTTGAATGGAATTAAGTAGATGACATACATATACATAAATAAAGTAGCATTATAATGTCATATATTTCATTATTATTTCTTATATATACTTTATAATCATTCTTAAATGGTTAACATGGAGAATGAATCTCATCGTGTCGTGGAGACGGTAGTCCATACGTACGCACGAGCGATGACATCATTTCCATAATTATTGAATTGAATTGGAGTGGATGATACAATATATAAGAATCACTATGATGTTATAACAACTATGTATAGTTATTATTTACACCATTATACCCATCCAAATAAGGTGGTGTTGGAAAAACAGATTACACCACGGCGTGGAGACTGTATTTCGTACGTATGCACGCGCGGTGATTTCATTTTCCATAGGATGGATAGATGGTGAAATAGATTTGTTTCATACTCATAATAACATATCTGTATATTAGTGATACTTATGTTATTACTTCATAATGAAACAACTAAATAATATGAAGTAGAAGAAGAAATAAAGTTTAAAGAATCGGTAACGGACATTACCTCTTCTTTGAAGCGCCTCTTTGAGACCTCCTCTTAGGGCACTAAAATTGGTCTTTTAAGAAGACCAGGACCTCTAGGATGTTTCTAGGGAAGTGGAGAAGATAATTTGGTAGGGTTTGGCCGGGATTGAAGGCTAAAATTGTTGTGAGGAAGAGAGGGAGGAGATTCCCTTTTATAAGGGAGGAGAGGGGCACCTTTGGAAATCTTAAAAATATTAATTTATAAAAAATCTAAGCCCACTTAAAAACCTCAAAAAATGACTCATATTCTAATATTAGATGAGATAGTGTTGTAATCTCATCAACAAATAAAATTTAGACATGTTAGGAGTTTACATTAAACATTATCAACTTGATTTATCCTTATTTAATCAATTTAATTTTATTTGTGGTAATAACATTCTAAATTTTAAATTATAACAAATAATTACTTATTTGTTGTTAATTTTCCATAATTGGTTACTTTATAACATTATAGACCATATAAATTTAAATTTATAATTTTTAAATAATTTTTCGATTTTTAATCAATTTTATAATATGTTATTTTTATAAAATAACAATAGTGTCAATTTTGACAGTATTCATTTATTTGAACTTAAATAAAATATATACAGAAGATATGTTCGAACTAAAATCATTAATAGATTCATAAAAGGTCATATGTATCTATAAAAGCAGTGGATCACATTAAATAGTTTATATAATATTTATTTTATTATTTTTAAAACAATTTATTTGGTTTTTCTCTTAATAAAATAATTTCTACAACATTTTTGTATTATTATTTAATATACTTATTTGTTGCATAAAAATTAAAAATAAAATCCTATGATGAAGATAAATATATTACCTTTCACAATAATACTTTTAATATATTTTATCATCTTAAAATAATAATATTTAAATTGATATATTTATTAAATTATGAAGGTGACAACTATGGAACCATTTAAAATAAAATAATATAAGTTTCATAATCTCTTTTATAAGACTACAAAAGGTATTATATTAGGTCATTGGATTCTTATGGTATATATATACAATACCAATAAGTTTTGGTCAGGTTTTTGGGCTTTTTAATGGGTATTATTATTTCAATAAAAACTATATTACTGATTTTTCACTTAATAAATAATTTCTGCATCATTAATGTATCACCCTTAATGACAATTATTTAATCCCTAAAAATTATAAATAAATTATCTTGATGTAGATAATTTTATTATATTTCTGGAGACTATTCATGTTTGATGTTTTATGATGTTTATCACTAAATTAAAATTTTTATACTTATAAGATTTAAAAGAGTGACATGTTGTCACTTTCTTTGGTTTTAATAATAATTAAATTATTTTCATGGTCAAAAGTCCATAAAATGAATATAATCCGACCCTTAGGTGATATGGGTCATCTTTTAGCCATAAAATAGAATTTTGACATGTGTTAGGGTAATTTTATAATATTATATTTACACTTAATTACCCGATTTACCATTAACTATGGTAAATAAAATTTACCATTGTTACTATTCATAAAGCCCAAAAATAAAAAGTAGTCTATTAATATAATTTGAACCCACTGATTCCAAATATGGAATCCATTTTTCGAAATTCAATACACAGAAGTTTCAGAAATTAAATTAAAATTAATCCCGTTGTCAAAAGAAAACGGGTTTTTGTTTAAAACATTGGAAAAGATTGAATTTATTTAACCTATGAATTCACGGTAAAATCAATGATAATGACATACATTGTATTAAATGGTAAAAATATATTATATTTATACTTTAAAACCATTCAATATTATAATTTAACCACATAAATTATTACGATGAAAAAAGTTGTTTTTAATTAAAATATAGCGTGTTTTTACTATTCATTAAAATATGAAAGTTATCGGAATAATATGAAAATTTTATCAAAGGTAAAATTTTATATCCTTATTCCAAAGAATAATTTTATTTTGAAAATTTTAACTTATAAACATGTCAAAAACTAGATTTAAAGTGCGTGCGCCATCAAAAGGCGGCAAAACTGCATTTTTTGAAAAATACTTATTTTACCCGAAAAAATTATTTTGTTCTTATACCATGTTCTTGAAATTGTGTAAGATGAATAAAAATGTTATAAATTTCAAAATTTAGTTAATACTATTCATAATGGCTAATTCATAATAATATTATAATAACATATCGTTGTTTAGTAAAACCCGGTATTGCATACAACACACTGTATCGAAGAAGGCCATGATTGCGTGTAATGCAAGCCAAGTCAGGGTTGCATATAGTGAAAGACTCCTTTTTTGTTTCGTTATAACAGAATCAAACCATTTTTCATTTATAAATTGAATATATATATATATATACACTCAATGTTGCGTAGAATAACTTCTATCAAATGAACTTGAAATTGTGTATAACACGATCCAAGAATTGTGTTGCGTATACTGCAAGCTAATACGGTGTTTCGTATAGCACAAGATAATATTGGTGTAGTATACAACATAAGATATGAAAGAAATTAAAACGAATATATCTTATAAAATCTCGAGTTGTTACAGTATCCCCACTCAAAATGGCCTGGAAATAGTTCCTGATGACCCCCTCAAGCAGCTAGGCGAAGACTATATACCACCCATCAACCATGTTGAGAGCAGGGTTCATGTCCGGACACACACTCAGTTGTCATCAGGACTTCATCCATAACGGCTGAGCGTGACAGTGTAGAAATGACCGCTAACCCTCAATTTGGGGGGGGGGGCGAATACTTGATAGAGGATGCCCACAATGCCTTGCCTTCAGAAACCCAAGATCCTATGCTGAGAACTATCCCCCATCAGATCAAGAAGATGAGAATGTGGGGGAAGAAGAGGATGAAGATCTCAGGGATGCACCTCCCGCATTTAAGGAAGGTATCTCCACCACTGTGGACGAGTTCAGGGAAATAAACCTGGGTACTGAGGAAGACTCGAGGCCCACTCTCATTAGTACAACCATGTATCCGAAGGAGAACGAGGTATATACCTCTTTTTTGAGGCAACATCGAGATGTTTTTGCCTGTAATTACACAAAAATTCCGGGACTCGATCCCAAAGTGGTGACACACCACATAAGTCTGCCAGAAGACCACCGGGGCTATAAACAAGATGCTGGAAGGACGCACCCCACACATGCTTCCAAAATCGAGGTTGAAGTCAATAAGCTTATTAAATCAGGCTTCATTCGAGAGGTCCAATACCCCATCTGGAAATCCAACATTGTCCCCGTCAAAAAAAAGAACGGGAAAATCTATGTATGCATTGATTTCAGAGATCTCAATTGGCATTTCCCGAAAGATGATTTCCTGGTCCCGATCATCGAGTTATTAATCGACGCAATGGCTGGGTATGAGGCTCTGTCCTTCATGGATGGTTATTCTGGGTATAATCAAATCAGGATGGCATGAGAAGACGAATAATCCAGTGCCTTTAGGGCCCCTCAAAGAGTATTATATTACAGGGTCATGCCCTTTGGTCTCAAGAACGCTGGCGCCACATATCAACGCGCCATGCATCGTATCTTTAAACCATTCCTGGGGGGATTCATCAAATGCTACGTGGATGACTTGGTGGTAAAATCAAGATAGCGTTCATATCACCATTCAGACCTTTAAACCGTCTTCATCAAACATCGATAACATTTCCTGAAGATGCACCATTTGAAATGCGCCTTCGAGGTTACCTCAGTGAAATTCCTTGGCTTCATCGTATGCCATCATGGCATCGTAGTTGACCCTAAAAAGAAAAAGGCTATCCTTATTTTACCACCTCCCCGAAATATCACTGAGTGGAGAGGATTCCAAGGACACCTAGCCTACATTAGGTGGTTCCTAGTCAACCTTGCAGGTAAATGTTTTCCCTTCACCAGGATAATGAAAAAGGTGGTTATGTACCAATGGACAGATGATTTCCAAGAGGCATTTGATAGCCTAAAGAAGTACCTATTAAGCCCACCAGTGCTCATGTCCCCGGTTGAAGGAAGACCTCTTATCCTATATGTGACGGCCCTAGAGTGGTCACTGGGAGCCTTTCTCACACAATCAAATGACGCCGACAGTGAAAATAGTCTTTATTACCTCAGCCGAACCATGATAAATGCTGAAACTCGATACTCAAACATCAAGAAGAGTTGATTGAACTTGGTATTTACAGTTAAAAAATTATGACACTATCTGCAGCATCATGAATTCTATTTTGTCTTGCGTAGTAACCCACTCAAGTATATCCTCAGCCGCCCGATGCTGACTGGGCACCTATCCCGATGGGCAGTCATCCTGCAATAGTTTGACATCCGGTTTGTGCCTCATAAAGCCATCAAAGTCCAGGAATTAGTAGATTTTCTGGGAGAGGACCCCTTGAAAAGGACCACCGCACTAGAAATCAAGCTACCTGATGAAGACATCTTCTCAGTTCAAGAGGAGTTCCCAAAATGGTAAATGTACTTCGACGGCGCATCCCGAAGCCCGAAAGGGAAGAGGATGGAGGTTCCAAAATTTAACAAGGTGGGTTTGGGGATCATAATCATATACCCAGAAAAGGAAGTCTTTCCATATTCCTTCCTCCTATGAAAAGGATGTATGAACAATGAGGCGGAGTATCAAGCCCTCATTTCAAGCCTGGAGCTCGCACTCCAGGCACAAGTGCAACACCTTAAGGTAAAAGGTGACTCAAAACTATTCATCAAGCAAGTCAATGGTGACTATGCTATTTAAAATGAGGAGATAATTCCCTTGTTTGACCATGTTTGAGGGTTAATGGTGGAATTCTCCACAGAACCAACATTGACCTATATTCCCCAGTCTCAGAATGCCCAGGCCAATGCATTAGCTAATGCAGCCACAACCCTAGCTGACCTATACCGGGATGAAACAATTATCAATATTTCTCATCGTCGAATGGCCTTGCAGTTTTTTTAGACTAAGACGAAAGAAACCAATGAATTCAGTCCTGTCCCTGAGCCATATTCTCCTACCACCAACTGGATAACCCCCATTGCAAACTAGCTTCAAAGGGGATAACTTCCATCAGATAGGGTTGAACGATAGCAAATACGGAGAAGGGAAATCAACTTTGTCCTATATAGTGGCATAGGTCAGCAAGAGTTCCTCTACAAACGAGGCATCATTGGAGTCCTCATCAGATCCATTAATGCAGAAGAAACCATTGTTGTCATAAATGAAGTACATGTCGGAGTATGTGGTGAACATCAGTCGGGGTCTAAGCTTTCCCATAAGGTTCGAAGACTTGGGTACTATTGGCCCACCGGGGCATGAGATTGTGAGCACTTTACCGCAAAATGCCACTCCTGCCAAATTCATGCCAACTTCATTCACCAACCCCCAGAGTTACTTCATCAGGCCAAGTACTCCTGGCCATTTTCCATCTAGGGAATGGACGTCATGGGACTATATCCTCCCGCCACAGCCAAACAACTGAAGTATATCCTCACAACAACCGACTTCTTTTCTAAATGGGCATAAGTTGTACCCCTTAAGAAATGGACATCTGAAAAATCTCTAAAAACCCATTCAAAAGGCTATTAACCCATAACAAACCCTAACAACACTTAAAACTAATAATCCCCTAAAAACCCCTAATAAACCCTAAAAATCCCTAAAAAACCCTAATAAAAACTAATAAACCCTAATAAAACCCTAATAAAAACATAAACATATTTTCTCAACCCTAATAAACCTTAACACACTATAACAAAACCTAATAAAACCCAACTAAACCCCAATAAACAAAAAAACGTAAACAAACAATTAAAAAGCCCTAGAAACCCTAATAAACCATAATAAATTCTAATAAAAGATAATAAACCATTAAAAATGCTCACAAAAACTAAAAACATGCTAATAAATCCTAAAAAGTCATAACAACCCCTCATATATATTAACAAAAACTATAAAACACTCATATACCCTAATAAAAACAATAACAAACCCTAGTAAACCCTTAAAATCCCTAAAATCCCTAATAAACCGTACTGAACCCTAATAAACCCTAAAAAACCATAAAGATACCGACTCAACCCTAAAAATACCTACAAATCTCTAATAAACCTTAACACACCATAATAAACCACAATAAACCCCACTAAACCATAAAAAACGCCAATATACCATTAAAAAGCCCTAAAACCCAAATAAATGCTAATAAAATCTAACAAAGCTTAAAATCACTAATAAACCTGAATAAATACTATTAAACACTAAAAATCCCTAATATACCCTCTTTAAAATTAATAAACCATAATGAACCATAACAAACCCTAATAAATCCTAAATATACCCAAATATACAATAATATACCATAATATACCCTAATAAACCCAACTCAATCCTAATAAACCCTAAAAATACCTAATAAATCCTAATAATCCTTGACACACCATAATAAACCCTACTAAAATCCTTACGACCCCCACCAAACCCTAAAAACACTAATATACCATTAAAAAACCCTAAAAGCCTATAAACCATAATAAATGTTTATAACACCTAAAAATCCTAAAAAATGATGGTAAACCCTAAAATACCCCAAATAATAATTGTAGTAATAACGCACGCACATGTACATATGCATGTGAATGGTTTAAATAATAAATCACAATGCACTTGAATATGCATATGCAAGTGCATTTGCATATGAATGATCGTAAATAATTAATTATAAATAATAATTCGTGTTAATTGCATGTGTATGTGCATGTGCATGTAAATGATAATAAATAATAATGCACATCCAAGTGCATGTGCATGTGCATGTGCATGTGCATGTGCATATGCATGGTAATAAACAATAAATAATAACAAAGTCCACATGAATGTGCATTTTCATGTGAATGATAATAAATAATAAATAATAACACATGTGATAATAGAATAACACAAGTGCATTGTGTGTGCACATGCATTAGAATAAATAATAATAACCCATGTGATAATAGAATAACGTAAGTGCATTACATTTTCATGTGCATGGTGACAAATAATATAAAATAACACATGTGTATGTGAATTTACATATAATGATAATGATAATGATGCATGCACATCCATGGTAATAAATAATAAATAACAAAGCACGTGCATATGCATTTGTATTTGATGATACAAAAAACAACAAAAACAACAACAACAATAATAATAATAGAATAATGCATGTTCATTTTCATTTGATGATAATAACAATAATAACAATAATAATAATAATAACAATAACAACAGAAATGCATGTGATAATAGAATAATGTAGGTGCATTGCGTGCGCACGTGCATGGTAATAAATAATAACTGACGTGCATGTGCATTTGCATGTGATGATGATAATAATATTAATAATAGTAATAATAATAATAACAACAACAACAACATATGCACGTGCATGGAAATAAATAATATATAATAAATAATAAATAATAATGCTTGTGCATCTGCATTTTCATGTGACGATCATAATAATAATAATAACAGTTATAACAATAATGATAATTATAATAATGATAATGATAATAATGATAATGTTGACAATGATAATAATAACAAGTGTAATAATAGAATAACACACGTTCTAACAATCCCTAAAAACCTAACAAACCCTAATAACCACTAATAAACCCAAACAACACCTGAAACCCACTATTAAACCCTAAAACCCTAATAAACACTAATAAATCTCAATAACCATTAATAAACACTAAAAACCTTATTAGACTCTAATAAATGATACAAAAGACCTAAAAACCCTAATATACTATTAAAAACACTATTGAACCATAATAAATCCTAATAATCACTACAAACCCAAAAAAAACTCTACAAAAACACTACAAAACCCCCCAAATAATAGCCTACAAAACCCTAAAACCAGATAATAAACCCTAAAACCCCTAATAACCCCATAAAAAATTGTAATAAGAACTAACAACCCCAAATAAATCCTAAAAAATCCAAACAATGTCAAACAAACCTCAACAGACTGAAACAAACTATAACAAACCCCTAATAAACCGCAATAAACCCTAAAAAATCACAATAAACCCTAATAATTCACAATAAAGCAAAATACACATTAATAAACCATTATAAATAAAATAAACCCTAAGAAACCCTCATAAATCCTAAATAACACTAAAAAGGATGATAAACCCTAAAAAAGCTATTAATGCCTACAAAAGACCAATAAAACCCTAATATACAATAAAAAATGGTAATAAATCGTAAAAAATCCTAAAGAACACTAATAAATCCTAATGAACCCTAAAAAACCCTAAAGAACCATAATAAACTCTAAAGAACACTAAAAAATCCTAAAGAACCCAAAAAATGGAAAAACACATTAAATAAACCCAAAAACCCAATAGAATACCCAAACAAACCCTAAAACACACTAAAAAACCCAAACAACCCCTTTCAATCCCAGAAAAACAAATAAACCCTTACAAACCCCCAAAAAACTATTAAAAACCCATCAAATATCATAAAAACCATAAACACCCGTTAACAACCCTTAAAAACCCTAAAAACCACTACAATCCATAATCAACCATTAAAACCCTAAAAATGAAACAAATAGATACATAAACCCAGAAACCTTACATAAAACCTAAAAATGAAACATAAAGCCTAAAAATGAAACATAAACCCAAAAAACGCAACATAAACCGAAAAAACGGTACATAAACCCAAAAAGCACTACATAAACCCTCAAACCGTAACATTTTATTTTGATTAAGAGTATATATCATTAATGACGAAGATCAGCAGAAGTACATGTGCAAAGCCATGAAGAGAAATTGTCCACCCAGAACTCGTTGGTAACGAATGGGCCTAAGGCCGTTAGCTGATGGGTCGCGTTGTTTCCTTCCCTTTTGGTGAAGGAGAAGGTGCATAATGAGAAGCAATGGTGACGTGAGAGAATTATCCTCATGATGGTGCCAAATGACTAGAGTCCACCGTCACTGTGATTAATAGCGTCGATTACGGTGAGACATTCAGACTCAATGAACCCTAAAAACATCACATAAAACCTAAAAATGCAATATAAACACTACACCACCCCTAAAAATGCTACATAAACCCAGAAAACGCAACATAAACCCTAAAAAATCTACATAAAATCTATACCCTAAACACGCTATATAAACCCTAAAAACGTTACATAAACCCTAAAAAATGCTACATAAAACTTAAAAACGCTAACTAAACCCAAAAAGTGCTACATAAACACTAAAAAATATATATAAACTCAAACAACGCTACACAAACAATAAAAAATGCTAGAAAAACACTAAAGATGGTTCAAAACCCTCAAAAACATTAAACCCTAATATACCATAATATTAAAAATTAAACACTAATAAACACCTAATAAACTTTAATAATCCGTAAAACGCCTTATAATCCCTATAACACTAGGAGACTCTACTCAACCCTAACAAAACCCCAAAAATACATAATAAACCCTAATAAATGATAATAAAACATAATAAACCCTAAAAACATGTTAATAAAACCTAAACAACCCTATCCAACCCTAATAGACACTAATAAACACTAATAAACCATAATAAACCCCAAAAAACCCTAAAATCCCTAATAAACCATAAATAAATCCAAATAAACCCTACTCAACCCTAACAAACCTTAACACATTATAATGACCCCAAATAAAATCCTACAAAACCCTAATAAAGAAAACAAATGCTAGTATACCTTAAAAAAAACCCTAGAAACCGTCATAAACACTAATATAACCTAATATACCTTAAAAACGCTCACAAACAATAAAAAATGATCACAAACAATAAAACACTCAATATGACCTAAAAAGACCTAAATACACTAATATAACCAAATAAAGACAAAAAATGCTAATATACATTAAAAATCCAAAGAAACCATAATAAACCATAATAAACTCTAATATAACCTAAGAAACCCTAAAAACACTCACAAAAAAAAACAAAATGCTCACAAACAATAACAAATTGTATATTGTCTAAAAAGACTTAACAAACAATAATATTACCTAATAAAACAAAAAAAACTAATAAACCCCAAACAATCCCTAATAAACCCTATGAATACCTAATAAACCCTAATAAAAACTAATAAAACCTAATAAAACCATAATAAAACCCTAAAAATACCTTCTAAACCCTAAAAAACCTTGACACACCGTAATAAAACCTAATAAAACCCAACTAAACCCCAATAAACAAAAAAACGCAAACAAACCATTAAAAATCCCTAGAAACCCTAATAAACCATAATAAATTCTATTAAAACCTAATAAACCATAAAAAAGGCACAGAAACACTAAAAACATGGTAATAAAACCTAAAAAGTCCTAACAACCCCTCATATATATTAACAAAAACTAAAAAACACTAATATAGCTTAATAAAAACACTAACAAACCCTAGTAAAACCTAAAAATCCCTAACAAACCCTAATAAACACTGCTCAACCATAATAAATCCTAATAAAACCCTGTAGATTGCTACTCAACACTAATAAAATGCTAAAAATACCTACTCAACCCTAATAAACCATAACACACTATAATAAACCATAATAAACCCCACTAAACCCTAAAAAACGCCAATATACAATTAAAACCCCTAAACCCCCTAATAAATGATAATAAAACCTAACAAAGCTTAAAATAACTAATAAATCATAATAAACACTACTAAACCCTAAAAACCCTAATATACCCTCTTAAAAATTAATAAACAATAATGAATCATAATAAACACTAATAAATCTTAAACATACCCAAATATACCATAATATACCCTAATAAACCAAATCCAATCATAATAAATCCCAAAAAACGTCTAATAAACCGTACTAAAGCTTAACAAACCATAATAAACCCTATTAAAATCCAAATAACCCCCACCAAACCCTAAAAAACACTAATATACCATTAAAAACCCTAAAAACTAACACACCATAATAAATGTTAATAACACCTGAAAATTCAAAAAAAATGCTAGTAGACCCTAAAAATACCCTTAATAATAATAATAGTAATAACGCACATGCATGTGCAGATGCAGGTGCATGGTTTAAATAATAAATCATAACGCACGTGCATGTGCATATGCCTGCGCATTTGCAGGTGAATGATAATAAATAATAAATTATAAATAATAACGCAAGTGAATTACATGTGTATGTGCATGTGCATGTAAATGATAATAAATAATAAATAATAATGCCCATCCAAGTGCATGTGCATAAGCATGTGAATGTGCATGTGCATGTGCATGTGCATGTGTATGTGCATGTGCATGTTAATAAACAATAAAAAATAAACAAGTCCACATGAATGTGAATTTTCATGTGAGTGATAATAAACAATAAATAATAACACATGTGATAATAGAATAATGCACGTGCATTGCATGTGCACGTGCATGAGAATAAATAATAATAACTCTTGTGATAATAGAATAACGCAAGTGGATTGCATTTGCATGTGCATGATTATAAATAATATATAATAATGCATGTGCATGTGCATTTACATGTAATGATAATGATAATGATGCATGCATGGAAATGGTAATAAATAATAAATAACAACACACGTGCATGTGCTTTGTATTTGATGATACAAACAAAAATAATAATAATAATAATATAATAACGCAAGTGCATTTCATGTGCACATGCGTAGTATTAAATAATAAATAAATAATAATAAATAAGAATGCACATGCGTGTGCATGCGCATTTACATTTGATGATAATATTAATAATACTAATTGTAATAATAATAATAATAATGCATGCACGTGCATAGTAATAAATAATAATTAACAATGCACATGCATGTCCATTTGCATATGATAATGATAATAATAATGAAAATGATGATGATGATAATATTATTATTATTAATTATGGTAATAATAATAATAATAAAAGAATAATACAAGTGGATTGCATATGCACGTGCATGGTAATAAATAATAAATAATAACACACGTGCATCTACATTTTCATGTGATGATAGTAATAATAACAACAGTAGTAATAATAGTATTAACAGTGGTGATAATTTTAGTAGTACCAATGCATGTTATAATAAAATATTGTAAGGGAATTACGTGTGCACATTAATGGTAATAAATAATAATGCATGTGCATTGAATTTTCATGTGATGATGATGATGATAATAATAATGATATTATTATTATTATTATTATTATTATTGTTATTATTATTAACAATACAAGTGATAATAGAATAACGCACATGCATTGAATGTGCGTGTATGTGCATTCGCATGTGCATTTGAATGTGATGATAATAACAATAACAACAACAACTACTACTACTACAATAATAATAATAATTACAATAATAATAATGCATGTGATAATAAAATAACATGTGTGCATTGCATGTGCATGGGCATGGTAATAAAAATATAAGAATAACGCACGTGCATGTGCATGTGCATGTGGATGAGATGATAATAATAATAATAATAATAATAATAATAATAACAGTAATAATAAGTTATAGTTTTTTGAAAAAATAGAAGACAAGACAAAAATGCTAGAAATGGGGTCTCAAAAAACCTAACAAATCACGAAGTCTTTGAAAAAAGCATAACTTCTTCTTCAGGTGTCCATTTTCAATCCATGAATAGTCAAACAAAATTTCATGGAATGAACTACGATAAAAACAGGTGCTGGAGGCCGAACAGACAAACAGATCAGAAGCTATGATCATTTAAAAAAAATGACAGGGATCCGTACATAGAAATGGAGTTTTGGAGGCCTTCTGATGGGTTCTTGGGATTTTAGGGCCTAAAAAATGACTTGAACTATGTTCAAGTCATCCTTCCTCATAGATCTCTTTACTACTTTTGATTTGATATATGGTAGAGCTGAAACGGACAACCGGAGCAAATGTTATGGCCATTTGAAGTAGGACTTTTTTTTGGAGTGGTATAACTAATATATATTGAATTTCATTAATCTTTTCACAGTTTCTACTAAAATTGGTCCTCAATCATCTCACGAGCATCGATTTTACTGTTCACAATGCTCAAACGAACACCAGATGGAGAAGTTATTCCTATTTTAGTGAGTTGCGGGTTTCTTAGGTTTTTAGGTGCTAGGAGAGTTACTCAATTTAAAACTACAATAACATCTACTACATGTGTTCATTTTGGCTCTACCACATATCTCATCAATGATTGTGAAAAGATACACACTCCGATAACCACTGAAACCCTTTCTGACATTCTTCAACCCCCCCAAAAGACCCAAAATCCCTTTGGATGGTCAAAAGATTGGATTCTGGTGTCTGTTTTGCAATAACTTCTTTAATGGGTTTCCATTTTGCAATAACTTCTTCTATGGGTGTCTGTTTTGCCTCTACCACATATCAAATCTAAGCTTGCGACTACACCTACACTCCTATAACCACTGAAGCACCTTCTCACATCCTTGAAGGCCCAAAAGGCACTTAAACCCTCTAAAAGACCATAACATCAACTCCGTGAGTCCGTTTTGCCTATACCATATATCAAATAGAAGCTTTATACTATATCTACACATCTGTGTCCAATACGAGCACCTTATCACGTTCTTAAAGTCCCAAAAGGTCCTTATGTCCTCCAAATGACAATAACATCTGCTCTGGGTGTCTGTTTCACCTCTACCACATATCAAATTGATGCTTGTGACTAGCTCAACACATCTGTGACAACCATGAAAATCTAAATAACCCTAAAAAACCAGGAATAACCCCAAAAATACTAAAAACCATTAAAAACCATGAAAAACCCTAAAAAACCTTAAAAACCCTCACAAATACTAACTAACCCTATCAAACCCTAACAAACCCCAACAGACCCGAACAAACCCTAACAAAACCTAAAAAACCATAAAAACCCTAAAGAAACATAACAAACACAAAAAAACCCTTACAAGCCCTAAAAAATGTCAATAACCACTAAGAAACCCCAATTTACACAAAAAACCCTGAAGAAACCCTAAAACCCCCCTAAAAACCATAAGAAACCCTAACAAAACCCTAATACACCTAACAAAACCCTAAGTAATCCTATGAAACACTAACACACCCTTAGAAACCCTAACACACCCTTAGAAACCCTAACACACCCTTAGAAACCCTATCACACCCTTAGAAAACCCAACACACACATAGAAACCCTAACACAGCCTTAGAAACCTGAAAACACCCTTAGAAACCCTAACCCGCCCATAAAAACCCTAACCCACCCTTAGAAACCCTAACACACCCTTAGAAACCCTAGAAAACCCTTAGACACCCTAAATCAATCTAATAAGCACTAATAAATCCTAAAAAACCCTACCAACCAATAATAAACCATAATAAACTCGAAAGCCCACTACTAAACACTAATAAACACAAATAAATCATAATAAACCCTAAAAACCCTATTAGACAACAATAAAAGCTACAAAATACCTAAAAACCCAAATATAAAAAAAATGTTATTAAACCATTAAAACAATAATATTCCCAAAAAAAACCCAAACAAACTTGGCAAAATCTGACATAACCCTTAAAAACTATAAAAACTCAAAAAACCCAAAAAAACCCAAAAAAACCCCTAAAAACCCTAAAAAACCCTAAAAACCCTAAAGACCCCTAAAACCCATAATAACATGAAAAAACTGAAAAAACCTGAATACAAACCTAAAAACCCCTTAAAAACCACAAAAAATCTCAAAAAACCTCAAAAAACTCAAAAAAACTCAAAAAGCGCTAAAACCCCTAAAAACATTAAAATTGATAAAAACCCTAAAAAGCCTAAAAATGCCTAACAAAACCCAAACCAACCCTATGAAACCCTTAATAACCCTAAAACCCCCTAGAAAACCCTAAAAACATCAAAATAAGGCCTAATACACCATAAAGAACCCTAAAGAACCCTGAAAACCCTAAAGAACCACTAAAGCGAATAACGACGCTACATAAACCCCAACAATTGCAACAAAAACCGAAAAATGATTCAAAACCCACAACACACAACAAAACCCCAAAAAACGCTAAAATAACCCTTAACAAATCAAAAAAATCCAAACACACCCAAAAAAACCCCAAAAATGGATAAAACCCCAAACCACTTAAACAAACCATAAAAACCCTAAAAACCCTAACAAACCCTAACAACCACTAATAACCCCTAAGAACCACTAATAAACCCTAATAACCCCTAAAACCCACCATTAAACCCTAAAAACCCTAATAAACACTCATAAATAGTACTAACCTGTAATAAACCCTAACAAACTCTATTAGACCTTAATAAATGCTACAAAAGCCCTAAAACCACTATTATACAATAAAAAACACTATTAAACCATAATAAACCTTAATAATCACTAAAAACCCTAACAAACCCAACAAAACGCTACAAAAACCTCCAAATAATAGCCTACAAAACCCTACAACCCACTAATAAACTCTAAAAAACCCTAATAACCTGAAAATAAATCGCAACAAACCCTAAAAACCCCTAATAAATCGTAACAAATCCTAAGAATACCAAATAAATCGTAACAAACTGAAATAAACCATAACAAAGCCGTAATAAACCACAATAAACCCAAACAAATCATAATAAACCCTAATAAATCGTAACAAACACAAATACATGTTACTAACCCCTAATAAATAAAATAAACCCTAATAAATCCTAAATTTCCCTAAAAAGGTTGATAAACCCTAGAAAATCTATTAATGCCTACAGAATCCCAATAAAACCCTAATATACAATAAAAAATGCTAATAAACTGTAACAAATCCTAAAGAACACTAATAAACCCTAAAGAACCCTAATAAACTCTAAAAAACCATATTAAAATCTAAAGAACACTAAAAAACCCTAAAGAACCCAAAAAAATGCTAAAACACATTATATAAACCCTAAAACTGCTACAATACCCAAACAAACCCAAAAACACACTAAAAACCCCTAACAACAGCTATCAATCCCAAAAAAAAAATAAACCCACAACCCCCAAACCATTAAAAAACAATAAAATCCCAAAAAAAACAATAAACACCTATTAACAACCAGTAAAACCCCTAAAACAAATACAAACCATAAAAGACCATTAAAACCCTAAAAAGTCTTCAAATGGATACATAAAACCTAAAAATGTTACATAAACCCTAAAAACGTTACATAAACCCTTAAAAATGCAACAAAAACCCTAAAAACGCAACATAAACCAAAAAACACAACATAAACCCAAAAAATGCTACATAAACCCTACAAGCACTACACAAACCCTAGAACTATAACATAAACCCTAAAAACAGAACATAAACCCTAAAAATGAAACATAAACCTTAAAAAATGCTTCATAAAACCTAAAAACACAATATAAACCCTAAAAACAATACATGAAACCCAAAAACGTTACATAAACCCTAAAAAATGCAATATAAATGCTACATCACCCCTAAAAATGCTACATAAACCCATAAAACGCAACATAAACCCTAAAAATGCTACATAAAACCTAAACACTAAACAAGCTACATAAACCCTAAAAATGTTACATAATCCCTAAAAATGATATATAAAATCTAAAACTGCTATGTAAACCATAAAAAAGCTACATAAACACTAAAAATGCTACATGAACTCTAACAATGCTACACAAACCCTAAAAATGCTACAAAAACCCTGAAAACCCTTTAAAACCCTCAAAAATATTAAACCCTAATATACCATAATATCAAAAATTGAACCCTAATAAATCCCTAAAAGACTCTAATAATCCCTAAAAACTCATTATAATCCCTTAATACTCAATGAAACTCAACTAAACCCAAATAAAACCCCAAAAATACCTAATAGGCCCTAATAAATGATAATAAAACCTAATAAAACCTAAAAACACGTTAAGAAAAGCTAAACAACCCTAACAAACCATAATAGACACTAATAAACACTAATACGCACTAATAAACCCTAATAAATATCAAAAAAACCCCTAAAAAGTCCTAATAAACCATAAATAAAGCCAAATAAACCCTACTCAACCGTAACAAACCTTAACACACCATAATAACCCCTTATAAAACCCTATAAACCCCTAAAAAAGAAAAAATGCTACTATTACTTAAAAAATCCCCAGAAACCCTGATAAACTCTAATATAACCTAATAAATCCTAAAACACTCACGAAAAATAAAAACATGATCAAAAACCAAAAAAATGCTCTATATTACCTAAAAAGACCTAAAAGAACTAATATATCCTAATAAAGAAAAAAATTCTAAGAAACCTTAAAAATCCCTAGAAACCCTAATAAACCATAATAAACTCTAATATAACCCAAGAAAACCTAAAATGCTCACCAACAAAAAAATGCTCACAAACAATAAAAACACGCTATATTATCTAAAAAACCCAAAAAACACTAATATAACCTAATAAAACAAAAAAAAACTAATAAACCTCTAACAAACCCTAATAAACCCTCAAAATCCCAAATAAACACTAATTAAAACTAATAAACCCTAATAAAACCATAATAAAACCATAAAAATACCTTTTCAACCCTAATAAACCATGACACACCATAAGAAAACTTAATAAAACCCAAGTAAACCCCAATAAACTAAAAAATTCAAACAAAGCATTAGAAAGCCCTAGAAATCCTAATAAACCATAATAAATTCAAATAAAATCTTATAAACCATTAAAAATGATCACAAACACTAAAAACATGCTAATAAAACCTAAAAAGTCATAAAAACCCCTCATATATATTAACAAAAACTAAAAAACACTCATATACCCTAATAAAAACACTAACAAACCCTAGTAAACCCTAAAAATCCCTAACAAACCCTAATAAATCTTATTTAACCCTAATAAAACATAATAAAACCTTAAAGAACTAAAATTAACCCTAATAAAAACATAAAAATACCTACTCAACCCTAATAAACCATAACACACCATAATAAACCATAATAAACCCCACTAAACCCAAAAACGCAAATATACAATTAAAAATCCCTAAAACCCCTAATAAAGGCGAATAAAACATAACAAAGCATAAAAGTGCTAATAAACCCGAATAAACACTACTAAACACTACAATCCCCTAATATACCCTCTTCAAAATTAATAAACCATAATGAACCATAATAAACCTTAATAAATCCAAAACATACCCAAATATACCATAATATACCCTAATAAACGCAACTCAATCCTAATAAAACCCTAAAAATACCTAATAAACCCTAATTAACCTTGACACACCATAATAAATCCTAATAAAATCCTAATACCCCCCCCCAACCCTAAAAGTGCTAATATACCATTAAAACCCCTAAAACCCTAACAAACCATAATAAATGTTAATAACACCTAAAAATCCTAAAAAATGATAGTAAACCCTAAAAATACCTTTAACAATAATAGTAGTAATAATGCACCTGCATGTGTATATGCATGTGCATGGTTTAAATAATATATCATAATGCACATGCATGTGCATATGCCTGCCCATTTGCATGTGAATGATAATAAATAATAAATAATTACGCACATACAAGTGTGTGCATTTTCATGGTAATAAACAATATATAATAACCAAGTCCACATGAATGTGCATTTGTATGTGAATGATAATAAATAATAAATAATAACACTTGCGGCAATATAATAACACACGTGCATCGCGTGTGCTAGTGCATTAGAATAAATAATAATAATAATAGATGTGATAATAGAATAATGCAATTGCATTGCATTTTCATGTGCATGATAATAAATAATATATAATAACACGTGTGCATGTGCATTTACATGTAATGATAATGATAATGACGCATGCACTTGAATGGTAATAAATGATAAATAACAATGTAGGTGCACATGCATTTGTATTTGATGATACAAACAACAAGAACAAGAATAATAATAATAATGATGATAATAATAATAATAATAGAATAACGCAAGTACATTTCTTGTGAACATGCATAGTAGTAAATAATAAATAAATAATAATAAATAAGAACGCACATGCATGTACATGAGAATTTACATTTGATGATAATATTAATAATACTAATTTTAATAACGATAATAATAATAATGCATGCATGTCCATGGTAATAAATAATAATTGATGAGGTTTCCCTGGAGGTATGTGGGTAGGGCTCTTCCGAACCCTTCGGATGCGCCTTCCTCACCGTTGACAACGGAGGCTCTTATGCCGAACCCTCCCCCCTTGGTGGGGGAGGGGGAATCGTCATATCAGGGGAGAGCGAGATCCTTCAAACAGTTCTCCAATCCGAACTTTCTTCCTTCCTTTCCGAAAATTTCTCATAGCCCTAAAGTACCCGATTTTGTCGATGGTCTTCCGAATCTGCCTCTTTCGTTATCGGAATTTAAGGAATCTTTGGCTTTGCTGAATCTTACCCTGGTGGTGCGGTTCAAGTACAGAAGGCCTTCAGTCGATCAATCCAACCGATTTGTCTTTGGAGCTTGGAACCTTCAGGAATATGCGGTGGTGGGGTTACTGGATAGTAAGCAGTTCCTGATTAGGTTTGAATCGGAGGCTGATTTGATTCAAGCCTGGGAAAGGGCGCCGCGAAATTACAACGGATCTCGTTTCATGCTCCTGCGTTGGTCTTTAGATCTGCATATGAATCAGGATCCACCTTCCATGGCGGTTTGGGTAAGCTTCCCTAAACATCCCTTAAACTTTCAGTACCCGTCAATTATTCATATGTTGGGTAATATGGTCGGTAGATACCTCTGCTCTGATAGCCGTACTGAGGCTGTTTGTCACCCTGTTAACCCTCAGGTGTGTGTTGAGATGGATACATCCTGCGTTCCCTTTGAGTTCATCTGGATCACGGTTGGTGAGGAATACCGCTGCAAACAGCGGGTTGTGTATGAGAATTGGACCGACTTCTGTGGTTCTTGCAAGAGGTTGGGTCACACTGATGAGTCCTGTCATGTAGGATCACGTGCTCAAGTGAGAAGGTTTCGTACTAGTGGGAAGGCTCCTATCTTGAGCGATGTGGAGGGCTCAGAGAGGAAGTCAATGGATCTCTGTGTGAAAGGGGATCTGGCTCGGACATCTGAAGGACCTTCTGTTGGAGGGAGAGACTCTCGAATGAATGAAGCAGATGGGGAGGCCTATGCCCCTGGACATCGGAAGGTCTCCTTTGATGAGGGTGTCTTTTCTGGTTCTTCCTGTTCTAGTAGGCCTAGGGAGAAGGAGGTGAATGGAGGGCCTGCAGTTTCTTTGGAACCAGAACAGGTGGGCGCTGTCTCAGGATCTACTTTTATGGAGGTGTCCAACAGGGACAGGGCTAAGGCTATGAATTGCCTTGATTCTATGGCTAGGCCTTTTGTACCCATAAGTAACAGGTTTGAAGGACTTGATGTGGAACGGCTTTCTGAGGGCCGAGAGGAGGATGTTTGTGCAGGAGTTGATGGGGAGGCAGAGGTCTTGGGAGACCTGCAGACTGTTTTCCTGGAGAAGGAGCAAGGTGCAGGCCATGGGGAAATTCCGAACAGTGGTGCAAGGTCTCTTTGTCTAGTTGAAGGTATCGATCAGAGGATGGGGGAGGGAAGCAGTAGGAATGTATATGGGCCTTTGGGTCAAGCTGTTCAAGTGCAGAATGATATTGATAATGGTACTGTCTTGGAAGATTATGTTGCTGAGGGTAAGGGGATGGACCCAGATTCTATGGATGGGGAAGATGTTATTTCTACTGATCAGGAGCCAAGTCATATTTCGGAGGGCACCAGTTCTCCTTTGAGAGAGCAGGCCGGGGAAGAAAGGGAGATGTCTGGGCGAGGAAAGGAGAACTTGAGTCCTGTAAATTGTTCATACAATGAAATTGTCCAAAAGGGGAATCAGAAGGTGTCTGCAGGGGGAAAGTCAATACCTGCAACGCTGGGAAGGAGGCCACTGAAGTATTATTCCTATCTTCTGTGTCGATGCATACAAGGTCCGCCTCCAAACGGAATGGTGGAGTGGTTCTGGCAGTCAAGAAGAGCAACGAGATTAAGAAGGCACCCCCGGATATGCGGGTTCTTGAGAATCTCCAGAATCGAGTGCAAAGTGAAGGTTTTTGGAGACATCCTGAGTGGGAATCGGCTACAGGGGAAGAAGAATCCTGCTTGGGAGTCGGGGAAGACTATGGGTACTATGATATGTGACTTCCTGTTTTTTCTCTTGTCGTTTCTGCTTGACTGTCTTTTTGAAGTGTTGAAGTGTTTGTGATTTGGTCTCGGGTATGTGGGGTTCATAACCGCCGTTGATGATATTATGAGTTGGCCTCTAGTATGCAGGTTCTTTGACCGCCATTGATGATGTTGGATCTTGTTTGTATGGTCACTGGTAACCCATAAACCGGCTTTTTAGAAAATGAAAAAAATGGATTTCAGGCAATAAATAATAATTGACAATGCACATGCATGTGCATTTTCATGTGATAATGATAATAATAATGATAATGATAATAATGATAATAATAATAATAATAACTGTAATAATAATAATAATAATAATAAAATAATAGTACAAGTGCATTGCATATGCACGTACATGGTAATAAATAATAAATAATAATGCTCGTGCATTTACATGTAGATGTGATGATAGTAATAACAATATCAGTAGTAGTAATAGTAGTATTAGCAGTGATAATAGTATTAGTACTAATGCATATGATAATAGAATATTTCATGTGCATTACGTGTGCATGTGTATGGTAATAAATAATAACTCATGTGCATTGCAGTTTCATGTGATGATGATGATGATGATGATAATAATAATATTAATAATGACAACGCATGGGATAATAGAATAACACACTTTCATTGAATGTGTGTGTATGTGCATTTGAATGAGCATTTGCATGTGATGACAACAACAACAACAACAACAACAACAACAACCACAACAACAACCACAATAATAATAATAATAATAATAACAACACATGTGATAATAAAATAACGTCTATGCATTGCAAGTGCACATGCATGGTAATAAAAATATAATAATAACACACATTCACGTGCATTTTCATTTTCATGAGATAATGATACTAATAATAATAATAATAGTAATAATAAGTTATAGTTGTTTGAAAAAACAGCAGACATGAAAAAAGTTCTAGAAATGGTGTCTCGAAAAACCTAACAAATCACACGTCATTAAAAAAGGCATAACTTTTTCTTCAGGTTCCCATATCCGCTCCGTGAATATTCAAACTAAATCTCATGGAACGAAATATGATAAAAAAAAGGTGTCGGAGGCTGAACAGACACACAGATCAGAAGTTATGACCGTTTAAAAAAAATTTGACAGGGATCCAGACACAGAAATGGATATTTGGAGGCCTTATTATGGGTTTTTTGGGTTTTATGGTCCTAAAAAAGAATTGAACTTTGTTCAAGTTAGCCTTCTGCGTAGATCTCTTCTCTTCCTTCGATTTGATATGTGGTAGAGCTAAAACGGTCAACCGGAGTGAAAGTTATGGTCGTTTGAAGTTGGACTTTTTTTGTAGTGGTATAACTAATATATCTTCTGTTTCTCTGATATTCTCACCGTTTCGATTAGACTTGGTCCTCACTCATCTCACGAGCTTCGATTTTACTAGTCATAGGGTTCAAACGGACACCCTAAGGAGAAGTTATTCCTATTTTAGTGAGTTGCGGGTTTCTTAGGCTTTTTGGCGCTATGAGGGTTTCTCAATTTAAAATGACAATAACTTTTTATATGTGAGTAAATTTTGGCTCTACCTCATATCAAATTGAAGATTGTGAAATGAAACACACTCTTTTAACCACTAGAACCCTTTCAGACATTCTTCAACCCCCAAAAAGACCCAAAATCCTTTTGGATGTTCAAAATATTGGCTTCTGGTGTCAATTTCGCAATAACTTCTTCTATGGGTGTCTGTTTTGCCTCAACCACCTATCAAATTGATGCTTAAGACTATACCTACACTCCTATAACCACTTAAGTACCTTCTCACATACTTGAAGTCCCAAAAGGTATTTAAACCCTCCAAAAGACCATAACTTCTACTCCGGGAGTCCGTTTTGCCTCTTCCATAAATCAAATCGAAGCTTTCGACTAGATCTACGCATCTCTGACCAATAGGAACATCTTGTCACGTTCTTAAAGACCCAAAAGGTCATCAAGTACTCCAAATGACCATAACATCTGCTTTGGGTGTCCGTTTTACCTCTACCATATATCAAATTGAAGCTTGTGACTAGATCTACACATCTGTGACAACCATGAACAGCTAAATAACCCTAAAAACCATGAATAAACCCATAAACACTAAAAACCATTAAAAACCACAAAAAATCTAACTACCCCTAATAACCCTAACAAACACTAACAGGCCCTAAAAACCCAAACAAACCCAAAACAACCCCAAAAAACCCTAAAAAACATAACAAACTCTAAAAACCATAAAATCAGTAACAAGCCCTTACAAACCCCAAGAAGAACTATGAAACCTAAATAAACACAAAAAACCTGAAGAAACCCTAAAACCCCCCTATGAAGCCATAAAAACCCTAACATAACTCTAAAACCCCTAAAACCCAAAAAAACCCAAAGAAAACCTAAGAAACACTAACACACCCTTAGATTCCCTAACACACCCTTAGAAACAAACACAACCTTAGAAACACTAACACACCCTTAGAAACCCCAACGCACCCATAGAAACCCTAACACAAACTTTGAAACCCATAGAAACCATAACACACCCTTAGAAACCCTAACCCACCAATAAAAACACTATCCCACACGTAGAAACCCTAACATACCCTTAGAAACCCCAACAAACCCTTAGACACCCTAAATCACTCTAATAAGAACTAATAAATCCTAATAAATCTTACCAACAAATAATAAAACATAATAAACCCTAATAAACCATAAAGCCCACTACTAAACCCTAATAAATATTAATAAATCGTAATAAACGCTAAAAACCCTATTAGACTCCAATAAAAGATAAAAAATACCTAAAACCCAAAATATACACAAAAAATGCTATTAAACCATTAAAAATGCTAATATTTACAAAAAAACCCTAAAAACCCAGAAAAACCTGACAAAACCCTTAAAAACCATAAAAAACCAAAAATCCCAAAAAACACTAAAAAACACTAAAACTCCAAAAAACCCCTAAAAATATTAAAAACCCCTAAAAACCATAAACCCCATAAAAAACAAAAAAACAAAAAAAACCCGAATACAAGCCTTAAAACACTAAAAACCCTCAAAAAACCCTAAAACCCCAAAAAAAACTAAAAACCACTAAAAAATCTAAAAAAACCTAACACCCTAAAATTTCCTAAAAACCCCTAACCAACCCTATGAAACTCTTAAAAACCCTAAAACCACCCTAGAAAACCCTAAAAACCTCAAAAGAAACCCTAATACACCCTAAAGAACCCTAAAAAATCCTAAAAAACCTAAAAACTCTAAAGAACCACTAAAGCCACTAGCAACGCTACATAAACCCTATCAATTGCTACGAAAACCCAAAAAAATGCTTCAAAATTCAGAAAATTCAACAAAACCCTGTAAAACTCTAAAATAACCATAACAAAGCATAATAAATCCAAATACACCCATAAAACCCAAAAAAATGCATAAAAGCCAAACAACTCAAACAAACCGTCACAAACACTAAAAAAAATAACAAAACCTAACAAACCCTAACAACCACCAATAACCCCTATGAACCACTAATAAACCCTAAAAACCCATAAAACCCACTAATAAACCGTAAAAACCCTAATAAACACTACAAAATTGTAATAACCGGTAATAAACACTAACATACTCTATTAGACCCTAATAAATGCTACAAAAGCCCTAAAACCCCGAATATACAATAAAAAACACTATTAAACCATAATAAACTCTAATAATCAATAAAAAACTGAACTAACACGACAAAATGCTACAAAAATATCCAAGTAATAGCCAAAAAAACCCTACAACCCACTAATAAACTCTAAAAATCATAATAACCCCAAAATAAATCGTAACAAACCCTAACAACCCCAAATAAACCGTAACAAATCCTAACAATGCCAAATAAATCATAACAAACTAAAACAAACCATAACAAACCCCTAATAAACCCCAATAAACCCTAACAAATCATAATAAACCCTAATAAATTGTAATAAACCCAAATACACGTTACTAAACCCTAATAAATAAAATAAATTCTAATAAACCCTAATAAATCCTAAATAACCCTTAAAAAGGTTGATAAATCCTAGAAAATCTATTAATGCCCACAAAATCCCAATAAAACCCTAATGTACAATAAACCCTAAAGAACCATATTAAACTCTTAAAAACACTATAAAAACTAAAAACCCAAAAAAATTCTAAAACGCATTATATAAACCCTAAAAACCGCTACAATACCCAAACAAACCCTAAAACACACTAAAAATCTATAACAACCACTATTAATCCCAAAAACAAATAAACCCATAAACCCCCAACCATTTAAAACCCAAAAGATACCATACAAAACCATAAAAACCCGTTGACAACCCTTAAAAACCCTAAAACACTATAAACCATAAACAACCATTAAAACCCTAAAAAATCTTCAAATAGATACAGAAACCCTAAAAATGTTACATAAACTCTAAAAAATGCAACAAAAACCCTAATAATGCAACATAAACCCAAAACGCCACATACACCCAAAAAACACTACATAAACCCTAAAAGCGCTACATAAACCCTTGAACTGTAACATAAACCCTAAAAACACAACATAAACCATAAAAATGCAACATAAACATTAAAAACACTACATAAAACCTAAAAACATAATATAAACCCTAAAAACCCTACACGAACCCTAAAAACATTACATAAACCCGAAAAAATGAAACATAAACGATACATCACGTCTGGAAAAGCAACATAAACCCAGAAAACGCAACATAAACCCTAAAAAATGCTATATAAAAAGTAAACCTTAAACATGAGACATAAACCCTAAAAACATTACATAAACCCTAAAAATAATAAATAAATCTAAAATTGCTAACTAAACCGAAAAAAATGCTACATAAACACTAAAAATTCTATATAAACTCTAACAATGCTACACAAACCCTAAAAATGCTACAAAAACCCAAAATACGCTTCAAAACCCTCAAAAATATTAAACCCTAATATACCATAATATAAAAAATTAAACCCTAATAAACTCCTAATAAACCCCTAAAGAACCACTAAAGCCACTAACAATGCTATATAATCCCTAACAGTTCTAAAAAACTGAAAAATGATTCATAACCCACAAAACACAACAAAACCCCAAAAACGCTAAAATATCCCTAACAAAGCATAAAAAATCCAAACACACCCATAAAATCCAAAAAAACGCATAAAACCCCAAGCAACTCAAACAAACCATAAAAACCCCTACAAACCGTAACAAAATCTAACATACCCTAACAACCACTAATATCCCCTAAGAACAACTAATAAACCCTAATAAACCCAAAAACCCACTATTAAACCCTAAAAACCCTAATAAACACTAATAAATCATAATAACCTATAATAAACTCTATTAGACCCTAATAAATGTTAAAAAACCATATAACCCATAATATACAATAAAAAACACTATTAAACTATAATAAACCCTAATAATCACTAAAAACCCTAAAAAACCTGACAAAACGCAACAAAAACCTCCAAATAATAGCCTATGAAACCCTACGACCCACTAATAAACCCTAACAAACCCTAATAACCCAAAATAAATCATAACAAACCCTAAAAACCTCAAATAAATTGAAAAAATACTAACAATGCCAAATAAATCGTAACAAACTAAAACAAACCCAAACAAACCCCTTAAACCGCAATAAACCCTAACAAAGCATAATAAACCCTGATAAATCATAATAAATCCAAATACATGTTAATAAACCCTAATAAATAACATAATCCCTAAAAAACCTTAATAAATCCTAAATAACCCATAAAAGGGTTGATAAACCCTAGAAAAAACTATTAATGCCTACAAAAGCCCAATAAAACCCTAATATACAATAAAAAACACTAATAAACTATTAAAAATCCTAAAGAACGCTAATAAAAACTAAAGAACCCTAATAAATCCTAAAGAACTATATTAAACTCTAAAGAACACTAAAAAAGCCTAAATAACCCAAAAAATGCTAAAACACATTATATAAACCCTAAAAACCGCTACAATACACAAACAAACCCTAAAACACACTAAAAAACCCTAACAACCCCTATCAATCCCAAAAAAAGAAATAAACCCCTAAAACCCCCCAACAAACCATTAAAATCCATCAGATACCATAAAAACCATAAACACCCATTAACAACCCTTAAAAACCATAAAAACACTACAAACCATAAACAACCATTAAAACCCTAAAAACGGCTTCAAATAGATACATAAACTCTAAAAATGTTACATAAACCCTAAAAAATGCAACAAAAACCCTAAAAACGCAACATAAACCAAAAAACACAACATAACCCAAAAAACACTACATAAACCCTAAAATCACTACATAAACCCTAGAACTGTAACATAAGCCCTAAAAAACACAACATAAACCCTAAAAACGCAACATAAACATTAAAAATGCTACATAAAACCTAAAAAAGCACAATATAAATGTAAAGACCCGTAAAATTCAAGGAAAATTTTTTCTTAATTTTCTTTATAATTTTACAAGAGCGCGGTTTCAGACGGCACCTGATTCCGAGGCCCGGAGTGCCCGGAATCAATTTCCGAAGTTTGGCTCGGGTACGTTCAGTGAACGAACGAGCGGGAATTCCTAACTTTTGATCCGGTGCTCGGAATTGAAATCCGAGGGCACCGATGAACTCGCAGCGCCGATATTCGCATAAAGAGACGTTTTCGGGAGTTGTGTTTGTTGCGGGTTGAAAGTTAGTTTTGGAGATTAAAAGATAAGTAAAATAAAATTTTGTTTGAATTTTATTTTATTCGTGGTGGTTAGACTCTCTCATGGGAAGTTGTTGGTGGGGCCCACAACCACCCAACTTCCCATGTGTGGTTATGAGGGAGGTGGGGCCCACACGAGCCCCCACCTTTTCAAATTCCCTAACCCCTCTAAACCCCCTCTTAATTTATGTGACACTCCCCTACTTTAATTCTTGCCAACTTAACTCTTCTTTTAATTTTTGACAACTCTAGATTTTAATTAATGTGTTGAATTCAACTTTTGAATTTTGAAAAGTTGGCAAAGTGAAAATAAAATAAGGTGTAGCTTATTTTATTTTGGGAGTTGCTGTGTTGTGTGGAGATTTGAGAGAAGAAGAGTTCTACACTTTGAAGAACTTCATCTTCCTCCTTGAAGAACGCGAAGAACACCGACACGCCGTTCTATCTTCTCTCCACGTCAAAGAAAGGGAGACACCGCTTCCTCCTCGGTTTTCCTTCGTCGACTTGAGAAGTTTCGCCAACGACGTATCGCATCGGACGCATCCCTTCGTCAACGGATTTGACGAACGACGACCGCGACGCCCGACCTCCGCGACGTCGTCTTCCGCGGAACGTAGACAAATCTTCGAACCTTATACCCGAGGTAGGGGTTGTTGATTTCTTTTTGGTTTAATTATTTTATTCTTGATCGTGAATTTAGCAAGTCTAACGAGTGGCTTTGAATTATTTTTGAAGTTGCGTTATTATTTTAACGTGAGGGGGCCGGACCGCACGAACACGGCTGAACCCCCCTCCATCGTTCTTGTTTATTCTTGCAGGTGGAAGCAAAGTGGCGTGGTGCCGTCGCACCACACGGATAATCGTGCAATTATTTTACGCGGCGCCATCGCGCCACGCCGAGGAAGAATCTTCAAGAACGCGATGCCGTCGCGCCGCGTTGAAAGGAATCAAGGCACGGCGAAGGGGGGCGATGCCGTCGCACCGCGCCGGACGACGAACACCGCGGCCGGTTCCGGGCCGCGGCGGAAGAGAAGACCGGCGGCCGGGCCGCCGGCGTCGGAAGCCGAAGGGGGGACCGGAATTTCCGGTCCCGTTAGAGAAAACCGGCCGGCCAGCTGGCCGGCCGGATACCATTAAACCGGGAGAATTAATCCCCCGACCAACTCATAAAAACCCCCCTCTTTCTGAGGGGGGCGGTTCTTTGAAGGGAGGGGGGCAGCCGGCCCCCCCGGTTCCGCACCAGCAGGCCCCCCACATGGGGGGGGGGGGGGGCGCTTTTAAAAAAACGGCGCGGCATAGCCGCGCCGCCACTTGAAAAGCGGGGGAATTGATCACCCCGCGCGGCCTCCTCGCGGCGACAAGCCGCCGCGGCCCCCGCGCCGCCGAGCCGCCGCTGCGCCGCCGCACCGCCGGCCGGCCGTCCGGCCGGGCCGCCCCAGGGGGGGGGGGGTCGGGCCGGGTCGGCTCGGACCCGGACCCCCCCGTTTCGAACCAGAATCGGTTTTTGGCCCATATCTTGAGCCTCGGACCTCCGAATGACGAACCGTCTGCGGAAACACGATCCTTGGATCGAGACAGTCATTTCGGTATATCGCACTCAAGGTTTCGGATTACTTTGAGTTCGGCCGGGTTGGTTCGTTCACGAAACCAACCGGGCCTTCGGAGCGGAAACGCTCATATCTTGAGCTACGAACGTCCAATTGACGCCCCGTCAGTCGCGTTGTGTTCCTCTTAGTGAGACAGATCTTTTGGCATACTCCGCCCGAGGTTTGGATGCAGGTGGAGTACGGTCGGGTTGGTTTTTCCTTAAAAACCAACCGGGCCTCGGAGACGAAAATGCCAATAACTCACAGACCGGGCGTCCGATCGACGCGTCGTCTGTTGCGTTGAGTTCCTGTTGACGATACGGAACTTTTGGATACATCAACTCTGGTCTTCGTGACAGTTGATGTATCAGCCTCTCGGCTCGTGGAGCGGACCCTCCGAACGAGCTTGCTGCGTGCGGGAACCCTAGTGTTGGCTGCGACTGTTACTGTGACTACTACTGCTACTACTGCTACTGTGACTGCGACGACGATAGTACAGAAATCCTGTGTGGATTCGACGACGACGACTACAGCACTCAGCGATCCTACGTGGAACAGTGCTTCCGAACCTGTGTGAGCTGAATCTTCTGTTTACCTTGGGCGGTGGAGCGCTTGGTTGTAGCAGCATATCCTTGGCAGTGGAGCGCTCGGTTGTAGCGGCAGACCTGCGATACTGGAGACGAGCGTACAGAGTACGGAGACCGTGAAACCGGCTGAGACCTGAAGACTGCTCGACCGACTCAACTTGGAGTGAGTCGACTAGCCCAGTGGACGGAGCGCCCGGTATTCGGCGGCAGACCCACGGCGGACGGAGCGCCTGGTAGTTGGCAGCAGACCCGCGGTACTCGACTGGAGGAGTACCTCTGTAGGCTATCTGGGTGAGCGCCCGGTATTTGGCAGCAGACCCTCAGTGGATGGAGCGCCCGGTAGTTGGCAGCAGACCCGCGATACTCGACAGGAGGAGTACTTCAGCAGTCTTAGGTTAGTGAGCAGTACCTCGGAGTCGTGACAGGACCACTGTACACTTTAGAGATGAGACTCTTCAACAGTTACGGTTTCGTTAATGAAAATCCTGGTTGAGCTGAAACCTGTTGTTTTCCTATGTGGATTGTGTTGTGCTATCCTGTGTGGATTACGTTTTGCTTTCCTGTGTTAAATACGTTTACTTTCCTGTGTGGACTGAGTTATACTTGGGCTCGGAGGTTGGAGCGTATTTGAATTTGATGACTTAGGTATATGTATGGTCATATACCTAAGCAGTGACGGTTGTTACTTCGTGATTGTACCTTTATTCGTGATTTATCCATTGTGGATTTGAGAGACCTTCAGGGGTCTCGAGGTCCCTACTGAGTAGCTTATACTCACCCCTGCACGGGCTTTGCCCGCACTACGTTGTGTTGGTTGCAGACGACGGACAACGTTGACCTTAGCTGAGTCTTGCAGAGCGGGACGGTACCCGGAGGTGGACCACTGGGCGGGACGTGCTCGGAGCAGACGGCGAGACCCGTGGAGAAGAGGAGCTATCTGTACCCACCCTACAGGTGGGATTTCCAGTGGACAGCTCGGAGTAGCGGCTTTTACTTTTCAGTTGCTGTTTTCCCTTTCGAGTTGTACTTTACTTTCAGTTTGGGTTTGTATTCTGGCCCATTTACTTTTCCGCACTTTCAGTTGTACTCTGCTTTTTTTTAGTGTTTACTTTCCACTTGCTTACTCTGTGGTGTTTGTTTACCTTACAAAGGCAATGCCTTCCCTTTTTACCGGGATTTACGCCTTGGTGCTAGTCGCCAGCCCCTGGCCTATGGAAGGCGGGCTTGGGGTAGTCACGGCACGGACCCCGAGGGCGGGTCGTGACAAATTGGTATCAGAGGAGTTCGGTTCTACCGCGAACTCTGATCTTTTCTTTTTGAAGCAATAATGTTTAGCGTATTGAGTGTGGTTATCAGTCCAGGGAGTCCAGTGTTGGTGCGGCGGCCGACGTATCCGTACACCAGGACCCTGACTTCTGATTTCCGACTTAATGCACGAAAACATTGTTTGCGGGTGTGTTTCAAGTTTTCTTTGTGATTACTTATATCAGCTCACCAGGTATACTGTTCTAACCGTGGCGCACCTGTTTCCTTTACAGGATGGCCCCACGACGACAGCCAGCTAGGGTTCCGAGAGTCGAGCGAGACGACAGCCCACCGAGCGACGAGGCCTCGGTGCAGGGCCCTTTTCCAGTAGTGGCACCGGCGGTAGCTTTACCCGCCGATCCCCCGATGCTTCCAGCAGCAGCCGCTGACGATGCACGTCGCCTCAGCGCACTGCATGAGTTTCAGCGCCAGCGACCACCCAGGTTTCGCGGGGAGACGGATCCCCAGGCAGCAGAGGACTGGCTGGAGGCAGTGGTTCGAGTGTTTAGGCTAGTGAGGACACCAGCAGACCTCATGGTGATCCTCGCTGCGAGCCTACTACACGCAGCAGCAGGACGATGGTGGATCCTGATGCTCCAGGTGCACGATGAGGCATCTCTACTTTGGACGGACTTTGAGAGCCTCTTCCGCTCGGAGTTCGTCCCAGCCACCCTTCGTGCGGTGCGTATCCAGGAGATTCTTCAGCTGCGGCAGGGCAGCATGACAGTCGCTCAGTACTCGGCGAGATTTACCGATCTCTCGCGCTACTCGACCGACATGGTACGGGACCCATTCTTCCGGGCCCGGACCTTCGAGCAGGGTTTGAGACACGAGATCAGGGCATCACTGATCTCCCTCAGCATACCGACTCAGACAGGAGTACTGGAGCGGGCCCTTCTGATCGAGAGCTTCCTTGCTGAGTCTACACCAGCACAGCGACCCACCGCAGGGCGGCACGTGGCAGAGTCATCTGCAGCAGATAGCCGACGGATGACTCAGGGTTCCAGGCAGACCAGACCTACCAGTGGCCGACTGCACGACTCAGGCTCAGTTGTGCGGGGAAGCCGGGGTGGAGTCAGAGTCAGGCGTGCTGAGAGTGGGCAGTGTTACTCCTGTGGCGGGATTGGTCACATGGCTCGTGACTGTCCGACCCGCCATGCTGATGACCTGCAGTTAAGTGAAGAACCTCCCAGGCAGAGGCAGAGGTTCGACCGTGGCGGTCCGCAGGGAGGAGGCGGACGAGGCAGAGGAGCTGGCCGAGCAGCAGGTGGTGGACGACGCTTTGAGGTTCTACCACCACCACCACCAGGAGGTCCACCCCGACCGCAGGGGAGAGCTCAGCTACAGGAAGCCGAGGCCTTCGATCATGGAGCTCTGGGAGCCGATGGACAGGAGCAGAACTAGTGGATACATCCTTTGTACTTCTGGTACCTTGTTGCTTTTGTGTAGCGTCTTGTATTATGAGCTGCAATAATAAAAGACGCATACCTTTGTGATATTTTCGTTCCTGTCCTCTTTCGTGATGTTACTAAGAGGTTCCAGTTTTGGCTGTTGACTTGACCCTCACTTGTGAGACATCAACTGGAGGAGACCCAGTTACCACACACTGATGCCGACAGTGTGAATCAACCCGAGGCGAGAGTAACGGTTGAATCTCTTAGTAGTAGCGTCGAGGCCTTACGACGTCATCCTTGGTATGGATTAGTATCATCCATGTTAGGATTGACTGTTTTAGGCAAAGAATTTGGTTCATCCCGGGGATGGGACCAGATTTCTCTTATCGGCAAAGAAGAAATCTTGCAGCTCTGATGGGACCGGAGATGGTCCAGGCCACGACAGAGAAGGTCCAGGTCATCCACGAGTGGATGAGGACAGCTCAGAGCCGGCAGAAGTCTTACGCTGACAGGAGGCGGAGGCCACTGGGGTTCGAGGATGGCGACCACGTCTTCTTACGGGTCTCACCTCGACGTGGTATTCGGAGATTTGGCCAAGGCGGCAAGTTATCTCCGCGCTTCATCGGACCCTTCCAGGTCCTCAGCAGGGTTGGTGAGGTGGCTTATCGTCTGGCTCTACCACCTCAGTTGCACCGGGTGCACGACGTCTTCCACGTGTCTCAGCTGAGGAGATACGTGCACGACCCGATGCACATCATTGATCATGGGGAGCCTGACGTTGACGATGGGGCGACTTTTACGGAGGTCCCGGTGGAGATAGAGGATCGACAGGAGCGGGTCCTGCGTGGGCGATCGATTCCTCTTGTGCGCATCAGATGGCAGCACGGGAATCTCCAGGAGAGCACATGGGAGCGGGAGGCTCAGATGCGTGCTCAGTACCATCATTTGTTTCCCTAGTTTTTGATGTATCTTTACGGGGACGTAAAGCCCTGAGGTGGGAGTAATGTAAAGACCCGTAAAATTCAAGGAAAATTTTTTCATAATTTTCTTTATAATTTTACAAGAGCGCGGTTTCAGACGGCACCTGATTCCGAGGCCCGGAGTGCCCGGAATCAATTTCCGAAGTTTGGCTCGGGTACGTTCAGTGAACGAACGAGCGGGAATTCCTAACTTTTGATTCGGTGCTCGGAATTGAAATCTGAGGGCACCGATGAACTCGCAGCGCCGATATTCGCATAAAGAGACGTTTTCGGGAGTTGTGTTTGTTGCGGGTTGAAAGTTAGTTTTGGAGATTAAAAGATAAGTAAAATAAAATTTTGTTTGAATTTTATTTTATTCGTGGTGGTTAGACTCTCTCATGGGAAGTTGTTGGTGGGGCCCACAACCACCCAACTTCCCATGTGTGGTTATGAGGGAGGTGGGGCCCAAACGAGCCCCCACCTTTTCAAATTCCCTAACCCCTCTAAACCCCCTCTTAATTTATGTGACACTCCCCTACTTTAATTCTTGCCAACTTAACTCTTCTTTTAATTTTTGACAACTCTAGATTTTAATTAATGTGTTGAATTCAACTTTTGAATTTTGAAAAGTTGGCAAAGTGAAAATAAAATAAGGTGTAGCTTATTTTATTTTGGGAGTTGCTGTGTTGTGTGGAGATTTGAGAGAAGAAGAGTTCTACACTTTGAAGAACTTCATCTTCCTCCTTGAAGAACGCGAAGAACACCGACACGCCGTTCTATCTTCTCTCCACGTCAAAGAAAGGGAGACACCTCTTCCTCCTCGGTTTTCCTTCGTCGACTTGAGAAGTTTCGCCAACGACGTATCGCATCGGCCACATCCCTTCGTCAACGGATTTGACGAACGACGACCGCGACGCCCGACCTCCGCGACGTCGTCTTCTGCGGAACGTAGAAAAATCTTCGAACCTTATACCCGAGGTAGGGGTTGTTGATTTCTTTTTGGTTTAATTATTTTATTCTTGATCGTGAATTTAGCAAGTCTAACGAGTGGCTTTGAATTATTTTTAAAGTTGCGTTATTATTTTAACGTGAGGGGGCCGAACCGCACGAACACGGCTGAACCCCCCTCCATCGTTCTTGTTTATTCTTGCGGGTGGAAGCGAAGTGGCGTGGTGCCGTCGCACCACGCGGATAATCGTGCAATTATTTTATGCGGCGCCGTCGCGCCACGCCGAGGAAGAATCTTCAAGAACGCGACGCCGTCGCGCCGCATTGAAAAGAATCAAGGCACGGCGAAGGGGCGCGATGCCGTCGCACCGCGCCGGACGACGAACACCGCGGCCGGTTCCGGGCCGCGGCGGGACGAGGAGACCGCGGCCGGTTCCGGGCCGCGGCGGAAGAGAAGACCGGCGGCCGGGCCGCCGGCGTCGGAAGCCGAAGTGGGGACCGGAATTTCCGGTCCCGTTAGAGAAAACCGGCCGGCCAGCTGGCCGGCCGGATACCATTAAACCGGGGGAATTAATCCCCCGGCCAACTCATAAAAACCCCCCTCTTTATGAGGGGGCGGTTCTTTGAAGGGAGGGGGGCAGCCGGCCCCCCCGGTTCCGCACCAGCAGGCCCCCCACGTGGGGGGGCGCTTTTAAAAAAAACGGCGCGGCATAGCCGCGCCGCCACTTGAAAAGCGGGGGAATTGATCCCCCCGCGCGGCCTCCTCGCGGCGTCAAGCCGCCGCGGCCCCCACGCCGCCGGCCGGCCGTCCGGCCGGGCCGCCCCAGGGGGGGGGGGGGGGTCGGGCCGGGTCGGCCCGGACCCGGACCCCCCCTTTTCGAACCAGAATCGGTTTTTGGACCATATCTTGAGCCTCGGACCTCCGAATGACGAACCGTCTACGGCAATGCGATCCTTGGATCGAGACGGTCGTTTCGGAATATCGCACTCAAGGTTTCAGATTAAATTGAGTTCGTCTGGGTTGGTTCGTTCACGAAACCAACCGGGCCTTCGGAGCGGAAACGCTCATATCTTGAGCTACGAACGTCCGATTGACGCGCCGTCAGTCGCGTTGTGTTCCTCTTAGTGAGACAGATCTTTTGGCATACTCCGCCCGAGGTTTGGACGCAGGTGGAGTACGGTCGGGTTGGTTTTGCCTTAAAAACCAACCGAGCCCCGGAGACGAAAATGCCAATAACTCACAGACCGGGCGTCCGATCGACGCGTCGTCTTTTGCGTTGAGTTCCTGTTGACGATACAGAACTTTTGGATACATCAACTCTGGTCTTCGTGACAGTTGATGTATCAGCCTCTCGGCTCGTGGAGCGGACCCTCCGAACGAGCTTGCTGCGTGCGGGAACCCTAGTGTTGGCTGCGACTGTTACTGTGACTACTACTGCTACTACTGCTACTGTGACTGCGACGACGACAGTACAGAAATCCTGTGTGGATTCGACGACGACGACTACAGCATTCAGCGATCCTACATGGAACAGTGCTTCCGAACCTGTGTGAGCTGAATCTTCTGTTTACCTTGGGCGGTGGAGCGCTTGGTTGTAGCAGCATATCCTTGGCAGTGGAGCGCTCGGTTGTAGCGGCAGACCTGCGATACTGGAGACGAGCGTACAGAGTACGGAGACCGTGAAACCGGCTGAGACCTGAAGACTGCTCGACCGACTCAACTTGGAGTGAGTCGACTAGCCCAGTGGACGGAGCGCCCGGTATTCGGCGGCAGACCCACGGCGGACGGAGCGCCTGGTAGTTGGCAGCAGACCCGCGGTACTCGACAGGAGGAGTACCTCTGTAGGCTATCTGGGTGAGCGCCCGGTATTTGGCAGCAGACCCTCAGCGGACGGAGCGCCCGGTAGTTGGCAGCAGACCCGCGGTACTCGACAGGAGGAGTACTTCAGCAGTCTTAGGTTAGTGAGCAGTACCTCGGAGTCGTGACAGGACCACTGTACACTTCAGAGATGGGACTCTTCAACAGTTACGGTTTCGTTAATGAAAATCCTGGTTGAGCTGAAACCTGTTGTTTTCCTATGTGGATTGTGTTGTGCTATCCTGTGTGGATTACGTTTTGCTTTCCTGTGTGGAATACGTTTACTTTCCTGTGTGTACTGAGTTTTACTTGGGCTCGGAGGTTGGAGCGTATTTTAATTTGATGACTTAGGTATATGTATGGGCATATACCTAAGCAGTGACGGTTGTTACTTCGTGATTGTACCTTTCTTCGTGATTTATCCATTGTGGATTTGAGAGACCTTCAGGGGTCTCGGGGTCCCTACTGAGTAGCTTATACTCACCCCTGCACGGGCTTTGCCCGCACTACGTTGTGTTGGTTGCAGACGACGGACAACGTTGACCTTAGCTAAGGCTTGCAGAGCGGGACGGTACCCGGAGGTGGACCACTAGGCGGGACGTGCTCGGAGCAGACGGTGAGACCCGTGGAGCAGAGGAGCTATCTGTACCCACCCTACAGGTGGGATTTCCAGTGGACAGCTCGGAGTAGCGGCTTTTACTTTTCAGTTGTTGTTTTCCCTTTCGAGTTGTACTTTACTTTCAGTTTGGGTTTGTATTCTGGCCCATTTACTTTTCCGCACTTTCAGTTGTACTCTGCTTTTGTTTAGTGTTTACTTTCTGCTTGCTTACTCTGTGGTGTTTGTTTACCTTACAAAGGCAATGTCTTCCCTTTTTACCGGGATTTACGCCTTGGTGCTAGTTGCCAGCCCCTGGCCTATGGAAGGCGGGCTTGGGGTAGTCACGGCACGGACCCCGAGGGCGGGTCGTGACAATAAACCCCCAAAACACTCCATGAACCCTAAAAACGTTACATGAACCCTAAAAAATGCAACATAAATGCTACATCACCCCTAAAAACACTACATAAACCCATAAAATGCAACATAACCCCTAAAAATGCTACATTAAACCTAAATCTAAACCACACAACATAAACCGTAAAAACATTCCACAAATGCTAAAAATGATATATAAAATCTAAAACTGCTAACTAAACCCTAAAAATGCTACATAAACACTAAAAAATGCAACATAAACTCTAACAGTGCTACACAAACCCTAAAAAATGCTACAAAAAACCTAATGATGCTTTAAAACACTCAAAAATATTAAACCCAAATATACCATATTATATAAAATTAAACCCTAATAAACACCTAATAAACTCTAATAATCCCTAAAAACAGCTTATAATCCCAAAAATCCTAAAAAACTCTACTCAACCCTAATGAAACGTAAAAAATACCTAATAAACCCAAATAAATGACAATAAAAACTAATAAACCCTAAAAACACATTAAGAAAATGTAACCAACCCTAATAGACATTGATAGACACTAATAAACCCAAATAAACCCCAAAAAACACTAAAATCCTTAATAAACCACAAATAAAGCCAAATTAACCCTACTCAACCCTAACAAACCTTAACATGCCATAATAACCCCTAATAAAACCCTACAAAACCCTAATAATGAAAAAAATGCTATTATACCTTAAAAAAATCCCTAGAAACCATGATAAACTCTAATATAACCTAATAAACCCTAAAAACACTCACAAAAAATAAAAATGATCACAAACAATAAAAAATGTGCTATGTTACCAAAAAAGACCTAAAAACACTAATATAACCTAATAATGACCAAAATGCTAATTTACCTTAAAAGTCCCTAGAAACCCTAATAAACCATAATAAACTCTATTATAACCAAAGAAACCCTAAAACGCTCACAAACCAAAAGAAAATTCTCACTAACAATAAAAACACGCTATCTTATCTAAAAAGACCTAACAAACACTAATATAACCTAATAAAACAAAAAAACTATTAAACCCCTAACACACCCTAATAAACAATAAAAATCCCTAATAAACCCTAATAAAAATGAATAAACCCTAATAAAACCCTAAAAATACCTTCTAAACCCTAATAAACCTTGACACACCATATCTAAACCTAATAAAACCCAACTAAACCCCAATAAACAAAAAAAATGCAAACAAACCATTAAAAAGCCCTAGAAACCCTAATAAACCATAATAGAATCAAATAAAAGCTAATAAACCATTAATAATGATCACAAACACTAAAAACATGCTAAAAACCTAAAAATCCCTAACAACCCCTCATATATATTAACAAAAACTAAAAAAAACTCATATACCCAAATAAAAAAACTAATAAACCCCAGTAAACCCTAACAAACCCTAATAAACCGTACTCAACCCTAATAAACCCTAATAAAACCTTAAATATATCAACTCAAGCCTAATAAAACCCTAAAAATACCTACTCAACCCTAAAAAACCTTAACACACCATAGTAAACCATAATAAACCCCACTAAACCATAAAAATGAAAATAAACCATTATAAAGCCCTAAAACCCTTAATAAATGATAATAAAACCTAACAAAGCTTAAAAGTGCTAATAAACCCGAATAAACACTACTAAACACTAAAAAACCCTAATATACCCTTTTAAAAATGAATAAATCATAACAAACCAGAATAAACCCTAATATATACTAAACATACACAAATATACCATAATATACCATAATATACCCTAATAAACCCAACTCAATCCTAATAAAACCCTAACAATACCTAATAAACCATGACACACCATAATAAACCCTAATAAAATCCTAATAACCCCCACTAAACCCTAAAAATGCTAATATACCATGAAAAACTCCTAAAACCCTAACAAACCATAATAAAAATTAATAACACCTAAAAATCCTAAAAATTATAGAAAACCCTAAAAATACCTCTAATAAGTATAGTAGTAATAACGTACATGCATGTGCTTGGTTTAAATAATAAATCCTAACACACGTTCATGTCCATATATATGTGCATTTGCATGTGAATGATAATAAATAATAAATTATAAATATTAACTCATGTGAATTGCATGTGTATGTGCATGTGCATGTGAATGATAATAAATAATAAATAATAACCCACATCCAAGTGAATGTGCATGTGCATGTGCATGGTAACAAAAAATAAATAATAGAAAAGCCCACATGAATGTGAATTTGTATGTGAATGATAATAAATAATAAATAATAACATATGTGTTAATAGAATAAGGCAAGTGAATTGCGTGTGCATGTGAATGAGGACTGGAAATTATTTTTTTATTAAGAAAGACACTTTTGAGGGAAAAGTGAGAAACCATAAGTTCCAACAAACACCAAAAAGCGCCAAACAGAAAACCAGATACAACCTCTTCCAAGCATAAGCAGCAACCACTAACTCCAATGAAGGACCAATCAGCGATCCCATGCAAGCATGGTCCCTCCCGATGGCAACCCATCCCTCTGAGTCAGCCACATCCCAAATGACCTACAGAGGAAGAAGCAGCGTGCTCTAGCCCATCTGAGCCGATCTGACCCTACAACATTTCCACACACAACAAGGGTGGTAACTCAACAAAGCATTAGTTAGGAAAGGAGTAAGATGAATCATTGAAAACCAGTTGAATTCTACCAGAGTATGTATCCCTAAACAGCTACCAGGATATATTAGATACCTGCGAAAGTGGATCCCCCCTTATCAGGTCTTCAAAAGAAGAAGTCAGTTTATTCCAGACCTGAATGTACTCCTCTAGTCTGATCAACCCCTTATTGAATCCTCCAACTAGGATCATGTCCTGTTTGTCAACCCAAATATATTGCTCTTTATTAAGGTCCACTTCAAGATTCTGACCCATCATCTTGGTTGCATCCTGTTCTGAGGCATTGAGAAATAACACCTGCTCAGTCGCTACATCATCCAAACGTAAAACCAAATCTGAGGAAATTTCAGGCTGTCCAGGTGATTGTAGATGACACCTGGCCTCCTTGTCCAACTTCTCAATCATTAGCTTATTTGCTGACCGGGTCCTTATAGGAGGAGGCAAGGAGGAATAATCATTCCTACCCCTCCTCCTCCTATTACTCCTGTTTCACCTCGAACCAGGCTCTTCTTCAGAAAAACTCCTACTAACCTCATCATGTTCTGCCTCCCCTCCACCGAAAGCACACTCTAGGAAAACATGCCCCATGATCTGACCATCCAAAAAGAAGCCATCAATACTCCTTCTGCTGTCATTACCTTCCTCAACCAGGGCAGACGATCCATCTATCAATTCAACCTCAACAAGTCCTTCAAACCTATTGCTCATGAAGACTGGGGTCCGGGTTATAGAAACAACCCCTAGCAGAATGCCAGAGTCCGAACCCCTGCATCTCCAAGACTGGTCTGAGCCTGCACCTCCAAGACATTCCCTTTCAGTTGACTAGGGATGCTACCCAGTGCAGCCCTACCCCACTGACCCCTTCCTTCCCCTTACCAAAAGATTCCTCTTCCCCTGACCCCTCATGGAAAGCAGGTTGATCGAAACCCCTGCCCATATTTTGAGGTTGAGGATTCTGATCATCCCAGCCCCTGATCGGAACATTGGAAGCCTCAGGTCTGGAAGGCTCACCTGTAGGGAGAGAGGACCTCGCCAAAGCCCCATCCACATGGCCCTGACTCTCTTTCCCCATGCTGTTGGCTGCCTGGAAGCCACCCAAATCCCTCCTAGGATGATCAAACACTGCCTCCACCAGAGGTCCCGAGACCTTTGATGCATCCTTCAATATTGGACCTGCAGGCCTCGCCCTCCCCGATCCATTATGATCCACCGCCGAATCATTAGAAAGGAAGGACAACCCCACCCCAGGTTGACTAGGAGGCCCCTGCTCCTGATCACCCTGAAGTGCCTCAACATGATCAAGGGTATCCGAAGACACCTCCCTTGATCCCAGTTTGTGCATAATAGGTTCAGCGCCATTACCAGAACCGGTTCTATCGCCCTCAACCTGAAACGAATCAACCTTACCCGCCGAAGACGTATCAACCAAAACCTCCTAAGACCTTTTGCGGCACTCATCAAAATGACGACCTTGTATATGGTAGTAGGAATAGAACAATGACCAGGATTCACAGACAACACTTTGCACGTACCTGTATTTCCCCTCAATCACAATCCAAACCTTGTCAGGTGGAGGACGGGAGAGCTCCATTTCGACACAGATGCGTGCAACAATTGGGTACACCATGGAATCAGTTTTCCAGTCCGCACAGAGGAAACATCCCAATGAATTACCTATTGAACGAAGGAGAGCTGGATTCTGAAAGGGTAACGGTAGCCCCGGAAGCTGAATCCAAATTGTCGAAGAGGAAGAATCATGATTCATGTGAAAATCAAATGCCCAACGATGTGGATGGAATGGAAACCCTCTAACGGATCCAGTTGCACGAGACCAGGCTAGCGCCAAGTCGTCTTCATCAGTGAGAAAAATATGAATTTGGCGTGGCCCCAGGAGTCCGACAACCGCACGATGACCTAAACCCCATTCTTGATTCACACACCTCTCGAACACCTCAACCGGAGGCCTACGACGAGTGAACTTTGCGACCAGGGCCGTGGAAAGAAGCGACGAAGCTTAGGAGAATTCCTTGGACGAAACCGGGACAATAGGATGACCATTACAAACTCCAGGTACCTTTGGAGCGACGTCTATGCTAGGGTGGAAAGAGCACCTCTTGGGTACTGCATCCCCAAGTGAAAGATCCTGCCCCTCCCCCTAAGGGGGAGGGGCCGTCGCCGCCGCCATGGAAGCTAGGGCATCACAGCGAGCCTGAGAAGCTCTGCCTAATTTCACCCTCCACTAAGAGTAAGAGAATAAATAATAATAACACATGTGATAATAGAATAACTCAAGTGCATTTAATTTTTATGTGCATGGTAATAAATAATATATAATAACGCACGTGCATGTGCATTTACATGTAATGATAATGATAATGACGCATGCACGTGCATGGTAATAAATAATAAATAACAACACACGTGCATGTGCATCTGTATTTGATGATACAAACAACAACAATAATAATAATAATAGAATAATGCTAGTGTGTTGGATGTGCACGTGCATAGTTGTAAATAATTAATAAATAAAAGTAAATTAGAATGCACATGACTGTGCATGTGCATTTACATTTGACAATAAAATTAATAATACTAATTGTAATAATAATATTAATAATGCATGCACGTGCATGGTAATAAATAATAAATAAGAACGCACATGCATATGGATTTGAATGTGATAATGATAATAATAATGATAATGATAATGATAATGATAATAATAATAATAATAATAATAACTGTGATAATAATAATAATAATAAAATAATAATACAAGTGCATTGCATATGCACGTGCATGGTAATAAATAATACATAATAACACACGTGCATCTGCATTTTCATTTGATGATAATAATAATAACAACAGTAGTAGTCATATTGATAATAGTAGTAGTACCAATGCATGTGATAACAGAATATTACATGTGCATTACGTGTGCACGTGCATGGTAATAAATAATAACGCGCGTGCATTGTATTTGCATGTGATGATGATGACGACGATGATGATGATGATGATAATAATAACAATGAAAACAACAACAACAACAACGCATGTGATAATAGAATAACACACGTTCATTGAATGTGCATGTTAATGTATTTGCATGTGCATTTGCATGTGATGATAATAACAATAACCACAACAACAACAACCACAATAATAATAATAAAAATAAGAATAACAACATATGTGATAATAAAATAATGTGTGTGCATTGCATGTTCACGTGCATGGTAATAAAAAATAAATAATAATGCATGTGCATGTGCATGAGATGATAATAAAAATAATAATAATAATTACAGCAATAATAATAATAATAACAACAACAACAACAATGCATGTGATAATAGAATAACACACGTGCATTGCATGTGTTGTGCATGATAATAAATAATAACTCATAGAGCACATGATGATAATAATAACAATAATAATAATATTAATAATAATAGTGCATGTGATAATACAATAACGCACATGTATTGAATGTGCGCGTGTATGGTAATAAATAATAATGCACTTGCATTTTCATTTGCATTTGATGATTATAACAATAATAACAATAATAGTAATAATAACAATAACAATAAAAATGCACGTGATAATAGAAAAATGTAGGTGAATTTCATGTGCGCGTGCATGGTAATAAATAATAACGGACGCGCGTGTGCATTTGCATGTAATAAACCCAAATAGCACCTGAAACCCACTATTAAACCCTAGAACCCTAATAAACACTAATAAATAATAATAACCTGTAATAAACCCTAAAAACCATCTTAGACTCTAATAAACGCTAAAAAAGTTCTAAAACCCCTAATATATAATAAGAAACACCATTGAACCATAATAAATCCTAATAATCACTAAAAACCCTAACAAACCCGAAAAAACACTACAAACCCACCAAATAATAGAATAAAAAACCCTACAACCCACTAATAAACCCTAACAACCACATAATAAATCCTAACAACTCCAAATAAATCGTAACAAATCCTAAAAATGCCAAATAAATTGTAACAAACTGAAACAAACCATAACAAACCCAAAATAAATCGCAATAAACCCTAACAAATCATAATAAACCCTAATAATTCATAATAAACCCAAATACACGTTAACATACCTTAATAAATAAAATAAACCCTAAGAAACCCTAATAAATTCTAAATAACACTAAAAGGTTGATAAACCCTAGAAAAATCGATTAATGCCTACAAAAGCCCAATAAAACCCTAATATACAATAAAAAATGCAAATAATCCATATCAAATACTAAAGAACACTAATAAACCCTAAAGAACCCTAATAAACGCTAAAGAACCATAATAAACTCTAAAGAACACTAAAAAACCCTAAAGAACCCAAAAAATGCTAAAACGCATTACACAAACCCTAAAAACTGCTACAACACCCAAACAAACCCTAAAACACACTAAAAAACCCTAACAACCCCTATCAATCCCGAAAAAACAAGTGAACCCTTAAAACCCCCCAAAAAACCATTGAAAACCCATCAAATACCATAAAAACCATAAACACCTGTTAACAGTCCTTAAAACCCCTAAAAATCACTACAAACCAAAAACAACCATTAAAAACCAAAAAAAAGTAACACATAAATACATAAACCCAAAAAATGCAACATAAACCAAAAAAACACCACATAAACCCAAAAATCACTACATAAACCCTAGAATCGTAACATAACCCCTAAACAACACAACATAAACATTAAAAAATGCTTCATAAAACCTAAAAACACAACATAAACCCTAAAAACACTACATCAATCCAAAAAATGTTACAAATACCCTAAAAAATGCAACATAAAAGCTACATCACCCCTAAAAATGCTACATAAACCCAGAAAACGCAACATAAAGCCTAAAATATGATACATAAATCCGAAACCCTAAACATGCTACAAAAACCATAAAATCATTACACAAACCCTAAAAAATGCTACATAAAACCTAAACTACAAACTAGACTCTAAAAGCGCAACATAAACACTAAAAATGCTACATAAACTCAAACAACGCTACACACACACTAAAAAATGTTACAAAAACCCTAAAGACGCTTCAAACCCTTAAAAAATATTAAACCCTAATATGTGATAAGATAAAAAATTAAACCCTAATAAACCCCTAATAAACTCTAATAATCCCTAAAAACCCTAAGAGACTCTACTAAACCCTAATAAAACCCCAAAAATACCTAATAAACCTTAATAAATGATAATAAAACCTAATAAACCCTAAAAACTTATTAAGAAAACCTAAAAAACCCTAACCCACCGTAATAGACACTAATAAACACTAATAAACCGTAATAAACCCCAAAAAAACCCTAAAAATCCCTAATAAAACATAAATAAATCCAAATAAACCCTACTCAACCCTAACAAACAATAACATACCATAATGAACCCTAATAAAACAATACAAAACCCTAATAATGAAAACAAATGTTAGTATACCATATAAAATCTCTAGAAACCATTATAAACTCTAATATAACCTAATAAATCCTAAAACATTTCACAAAAAATAAAAAAAATGATAACAAAAAATAAAAATGCTATATATTACCTAAAAAAAATAAAAACACTAATATAACCTAATAAAGACAAAAAACGCTAATATACCTTTAAAATCCCTAGAAACCATAATAAACCATAACAAACCATAATAAACTCTAATATAACCTAATAAACCTTGAAAATGCTCACAAATGAAAACAAATCGCTCACAATCAATAAAAAACTCTATATTATCTAAAAAGACTTAACAAACACTAATATAACCAAATAAAACAAAAAAAACAAATAAACCCCTATCAAACCATAATAAACCTTAAAAATCACTAATAAACCCTAATACAAACTAATAAACCCTAATAAAACCATAATAAAACTCTAAAAATACCTTCTCAACCCTAATAACCCTTTACAAACCATAATAAAAAAAAATAAAACCCAAGTAAACCCCAATTAAAAAAAACGAAAAAAATCCATTAAAAATACCTAGAAACCCTAATAAGCCATAATAGATTCTAATAAAACCCAATAAACCATAAAAAATGCTCACAAACACTAAAAACATGATTATAAAACCTAAAAAGTCATAACAACCCCACATATATATTAACAAAAAATAAAACACACTCATATACCCAAATAAAAACTCTAACAACCGCTAGTAAACCCTAAAAATCCCTAACAAACTCTAATAAACACTACTCAAACCTAATAACCCCTAATAAAACCCTAACGATACCTACTCAACCCTAATAAAACCCTAAAAATACCTACTCAACCCTAATAAACCTTATAACACTATAATAAACCATAACAAACCCCACTAAACACTAAAAAACGCAAATATACCATTAAAAATCCCTAAAACCCCTAATAAAGGCTAATAAAACCTAACAAAGCATAAAAGAACTAATAAACCCTAATAAACACTAATAAATCCTAAAACATCCAAATATAACTTCTTAAAAATTAATAAACGATAATGAAAGATAATAAACCCTAATAAATCCTAAACATACCCAAATATATCGTAATATACCCTAATAAACCCAACTCAATCATAATAAAACCCTAAAAATACCTAATAAATCCAAATAAACCTTAACAAACCATAATAAACCCTAATAAAATCCTAATAACCCCCACCAAACCCTAAAAAAGGTAATATACAATTAAAAAACCTTAAAACCCTAACAATCCATAATAAATGTTAATAACACCTAAAAAATCTAAAAAATGCTAGTAAAACCTAAAAATACCTATAATAATAATAATAATAGTAATAACACACGTGCATGTGCACATGCATGTGCATGGTTTAAATAATAAATCATAATGCACGTGCATATGGATATGCCTGCGCATTTTCATGTGAATGATAATAAATAATAAATTATAATCAATAACGAATGTGAAATACATGTGTATGTGCAGGTGCATGTGAATGATAATAAATAACAAACAATAACGGCATCCAAGTGCATGTGCATGTGCATGTTCATGTTCATGTTCATGGTAATAAGCAATAAATAATAACCAAGTCCACATGAATGTGCATTTGTGTGTGAATGATAATAGATAATAAATAATAACACATGTGATAATAGAATAATGCACGTGCATTGCATGTGCATGTGCATGAGAATAAATAATAATAACACATGTGATAATAGAATAACGCAAATGCATTACATTTTCATGTGCATGATAATATATAATATAGAATAACGCATGTGCATGTGCATGTGCATTTACATGTAATGATAATGATAATGACGCATGCACGTGCATGGTAATAAATAATAAATAACAACGCACGTGCATGTGCATTTGTATTTGATGATACAATCAAAAATAATAATAATAATAATAATAATAGAATAATGAAAGTGCATTTGATGTGCGTGTGCATAGTAGTAAATAATAAATAAATAATAATTAATAAGAACACACATGCATGTGCATGTGCCTTTACATTTGATGATAATATTAATAATACTAATTGTAATAATAATAATAATAACGCATTCACATGCATGGAAATAAATAATAAATAACAACGCACATTCATGTGCATTCGTATGTGATAATGATAGTAATAATGATAATAATAATAATAATAATAATAATAATTGTGATAATAATAATAATAATAAAAGTATAATACAAGTGCATTTCATATTCATGTGCATGGTAATAAATAATAAATAATAAGGCACATGCATCTACATTTTCATGTGATGATAGTAATAATAAAAACAGTAGTAATAATATTAGTGTTAGTGGTGATATTAGTAGTATTACCAATGCATGTGATAATAGAATATTTCTTGTGCATTACGTGTGCACGTGCATGGTAATAAATAATAACGCCCGTGCATTGCATTGCATATGATGATGATGATGATGATGATGATGATGATGATGATGATGATAATAATAACAACGTATGTGATAATATAATAATGCACGTGCATTGAATGTGCATGTATGTGCATTTGCATGTGATGATAATAACAACAACAACAACAACAACCATAATAATAATAATATCAATAATAATAACTACGCATGTGATAACAAAATAATGTGTGTGCAATGAATGTGCACGTTCATTATAATAAAAATATAATAATAATGCACGTAAATGTGCACTTTCATGTGGATGAGATGATGATAATAATAATAATAATAACAGTAATAATAAGTTATAGTTGTTTGAAAAAAGAGCAGACATGACAAAAATGCTAGAAATGGGGTCTCGAAAAACCTAACAAATCATAGAGTCATTGAAAAAGGCATAACATCTTCTTCGAGTGTCCATTTTTGATCTGTGAATAGTCAAACTAAATCTCATGGAATGAACTAAGATAAAAATAGGTGTCGAAGGCTGAACAGACACACAGATCAGAAGTTATGACCATTTTAAGAAAAATTTGACAGGGATCCGTACATGGAAATGGAGTTTTGGAGGCCTTCTGATGGGTTTCTATGATTTTAGGGTCTCAAACATGACTTTAACTAAGTTAATGTCATCCTTTTTCGTAGATCTCTTCGCTAGTTTCGATTTGATATGTGGTAGATCTCAAACGGACAACCGAAGTGAATGTTATGTCTGTTTGAAGTTGGACTTTTTTAGAGTGGTATAACTAAAATATCTTATATTTCATTTATCTTCTCAGAGTTTCTACAAAACATGGTCCTCACTCATCTCATGAGCTTCGATTTGACTGGTCATAGTACCCAAACAGACACCCGAAGAAGAAGTTATGCCAATTTTAGTGAGTTGCAGGTTTCTTAGGTTTATAGGCGCTTGGAGAGTTGCCCAATTTAAAACGACAATAACTTCTGCTACGTGTGTTCATTTTGGCTCCACCACATATGAAATCGAATATTGTGAAAAGATACACAGTCTAGAAACCACTGGAACCCTTTCTGACATTCTCCAACCCCCCAAAAGACCCAAAATCACTTTGGATGGTCAAAAGATTGGCGTTTGGTGTCCGCTTTGGAATAACATCTTCTATGGGTGTCCTTTTTACCACTACCACATATCAAATCTAAGCTTGCGACTAGAAATACACTCCTATAACCACTGAAGCACCTTCTCACATCCATGAAGGCCCAAAAGGTACATAAACCCTCCAAAAGACCATAACATATACTCTGGGAGTCCGTTTTTCCTCTACCATATATCAAATTGAAGCATTCAACTAGATCTACACATTTGTGACCAATAGGAACACCTTATCACGTTATTAAAGTCCCAAAATGTCCTTAAGTCCACCGAATGACCATAACTCTTGCTTTGGGTGTGTGTTTCACCTCTACCACATATCAAATTGAAGCTTGCAACTAGCTCTACACATCTATGACAACCATGAACAACTAAATAACCCTAACAAACCATGAATAACCCCATAAACACTAAAAACCATTGAAACCCACGCAAAACACTAAAAGCACCTAACAAACCCTATCAAACACTAAAAAATCCTAACAAACCCTAACAATCCCTACAAACCCTAACAAAACCCTAAAAACCCTAAAAAACATAACAAACCGTAACAATCCCTAAAAAACCCTAACATGCCCTAAAAACCCCAAGAAGCACTAAGAAACCCCAATAAACCCAAAAAAACCTGAAGAAACCCTAAAACCCCCCTAAGAAACCAAAAGAAACCCTAAAAAAAGTAAAAACCATAACAAAACCCTAAGCGAACCTAAGAAAAACTAACACACCCTTAGAAACCCTAACACATCCTAAGAAACCCTAACACACCCTTAGAAACCTCAACACACCCATAGAAACCCTAACACAACCTTAGAAACCCTTAGAAACCATAGCACTCCCTTAGAAAACCTAACCCGCACATAAAAACCCTAATCCACCCTTAGAAATCCTAACACACCCTTAGAAACCCTAACAAACCCATAGACACCCTAAATCACTCAAATAAGCACTAATAAATCCTAACAAACCCTACCAACCAATAATAAACCATAATAACCCTAATAAACCCTAAATCCCTCTACTAAACCCTAATAAACACTAATAAATCGTAATAAACCCTAAAAAACCTATTAGACCCCAATAAAAGCTACAAAATACCTAAAAACCCAAATATACAACAAAAATGCTATTAAACCATTAAAAATGATAATATTCACAAAAAAACCTAACAAACCTGGCAAAACCTAACAAAACCCTAAAAAACCCAAAAACCCCAAAAAACAGTAAAAAACCTTAAAAAATCCTGAAAACCCTAAAAACCTTAAAAAACGTAAAACCCCTAAAAACACGAAAAAAACTGAAAAAACCCAAAAACAAACTTAAAAACCCCTAAAATACCTCAAAAAACCCCAAAAAACCCCAAAAAACCCCAAAACCCCAAAACCCCCTAAAAAATGCTAAAAACCCTAAAAACCTAAAAATGCCTAACAAAACCCCAACCTACCCTATTAAACCCTTAAAAACCCTAAAATCCCTCTAGAAACCCCTAAAAACCACAAAAGAAACCCTAATACACCATAAAGAACCCTAAAAAAATCCTAAAAAAACCCTAAAAAACCATAAAGAACCACTAAAGCCACTAACAATGCTACATAAACCCTAATAATTGCAACAAAAAACTGAAAAATGCTTCAAAACCCACAAAACGCAAAAAAACCCAAAAATGCTAAAATAACCCTAAAAAATCCTAAAAAATCCAAACACACCCATAAAACAAAAAAAACGCAAAAAAATACCAAACAACTCAAACAAATCGTAACAACCCCTAAAAACCCTAACAAAACCTAACAAACCCTAACAACCACTAATAACCCCTAAGAACCACTAATAAACCCTAATAACCCTTGAAACCCACTATTAAACCCTAAAACCCCTAATAAACACCAATAAATTGTAATAACCTGTAATAAACCCTAATGAACTCCATTAGACCCTAATAAATGCTCCAAAAGCCTTGAAACCCCTAATATACAATAAAAAACACTATTAAACCATAATAAACCATAATAATCACTAAAAACTCTAACAAACCCAACAAAACACTACAAAAACCTCCAAGCAATAGCCTACAAAACCCTATAACCCACTGATAAGACCTAACAAACTCTAATAACCCCAAAATAAATCATAACAAACCATAACAACCCCAAATAAATCATAAAAAATCCTAACAATTCCAAATAAATTGTAACAAACTAAAACAAATCATAACAAACCCCTAATAAACCTCAAAAAACCCTAACAAATCATAATAAACCCTAATAAATTGTAATAAACCCAAATACACATTACTAAATCGAAATAAATAAAATAAACCCTAAAATGTTTGATAAACCCTAGAAAAAGCTATCAATGCCTACAAAATCCCAATAAAACCCTAATAAACAATAAACATGCTAATAAACTGTAACATATCCTAAAGAGCAATAATAAACCCTAAAAACTTAATAAACCCTAAATAACCATATTAAACTCTAAAGAACACTTAAAACCCTAACGAACCCAAAAAAAATTTAAAACACATTATATAAACCCTAAAAACTGCTATAATACCCAAACACACTAATAAATCCTAACAACCCCTATCAATCCCAGAAAAACATATAAACCAATAACCCCCCCCCCCTTCAAACCATTAAAAATCCATCAGAAACCATAAAAACCCATAAACACCCGTTAACAACCCTTAATAACCCTAAAAACCAACAAACCATAAACAACCATTAAAACCCTAAAAAGGAATCAAATAGAGATGTAAACCATAAAAACGTTACATAAACCCATAAAAATGCAACAAAAACCCTAAAAAAGAAACATAACATAAACCCAAAAAACACTACATAAACCCTAAAAGCAGTACATAAACCCTAGATCTATAACATAAACCCATAAAAACACAACATAAACACAAAAAAACGGAACCTAAACATTAAAAAATGCTACATAAAACCTTAAAACACAATATAAACCCAAAAAACAGTACATGAACCTTAAAAACGTCACATAAACCCTAAAAAATGGAACTTAAATGCTACATGACCCCTAAAAATGCTACATAAACCCAGAAAATGCAACATAAAACCTAAAAATGCTACATAAAACCTAAACCCTAAACACGCTACATAAACCCTAAAAACATTACATAAACTCTAAAAACTATACATAAAATCTAAAATTGCTAACTAACCCCTAAAAACACTACATAAACTCTAAAAATGCTACATAAACTCTTGCAATGCTACACAAACCCAAAAAATGCAACAAAACCCCTAAAGACGCTTTAAAACCCTCAAAAATATTAAACCTTAATATACCATAATATAAAAAATTAAACAGTAATAAACCCCTAATAAACTCTAATAATCCCTAAAAATACCTTATAATACCTAAAAACCTTAAGAAATTCTACTCAACCCTAATAAAACCCCAAAAATTCCAAATAAACCCTAATAAATGATAATAAAACCTAATAAACCCTAAAAACACGTTAAGAAAAATTAAACAACCCTAACCAACCCTAATAGACCCTAATAAACCCAAATAAACCGTAATAAACCCCAAACAGCCCTTAAAAAGTCCTAATAAACCATAAATAAAGCCAATAAACCCTACTCAGCCCTAAAAAACCTTAACACACCATAATAACCCCTAATAAACACTATAAAACCATAATAAATAAAAAATTCTAGTATACCTTAAAAAATCTCTAGAAACCCCAATAAACACTAATATAACCTAATAAATCCTAAAAATGCTCAAAAATAATAAAAAATGATCACAAACAATACAAATGCACTATATTACCTAAAAACACTAATATAACCTAATAAAGAAAAAAAATGATAATATACCTTAAAAATCCCTTGAAACACTAATAAACAATAATAAACTCTAATATAACCTAAGAAACCCTAAAAATGCACACAAACAAAAACATAATGCTGACAAAAAATAAAAACATGCTATATTATCTAAAAAGACATAACAAACACTAATATAACCTAATAAAACAAAAGAAACTAACAAACCCCTAACAAACCTTAATAAACCCCAAAAATCCCTAATAAACCATAATAAAAACTAACAAACCCTAATAAAACCATAATAAAACCCTAAAAATGTCTTCCCAACCCTAATAAACCTTGACACACCATAACAAAACCCAATAAAACCCAAATAAACCCCAATAAATATAAAAAACAAACACAAACCATTAAAAATCCCTAGAAACCCTAATAAATGATAATAAATTCAAATAAAATCTAATAAACCATTAAAAATGGTCACAAACACTAAAAATATGCTAATAAAAACTAAAAAAAGTCCTAATAACAAAAACTAAAAAACACTCATATACCCCAATAAAAACACTAACAAACCCTAGTAAACCCTAAGAATCCATAACAAACCCTAATAAACCATACTCAACCCTAATAAATCCTAATAAAACCATAAAGATGTCGACTCGACCCTAATAAAACCCTAAAAATAACTACTCAACCCTAATAAACCTTAACACACCATAATAAACCATATTAAACCCCACTAAACCTTAAAAAACGCAAATATACCATTAAAAATCCCTAAAGCCCCTAATAAATCTACTAAATATACTAATATTAGGTATCCCTTCCTTCCACGTGAACCTCCAACAATCCTCCATGCTATATAGCACAAAATCTTCCATGTATCCCCCTTGATGAATCCCATACCTGATTCCCCCATGCCTGCTCTAGGGTTTCCACCCCCCACAAATCTTCTCTCCCACTCTGCTCTTCGAATTCCCTATCTAGTCATCACTTCGCCTCTGCGTTATCCCCTTTTGGATCCTCCGCATTCGGCTCCTCCGGCTACATCTTCTCCAATATGCGGACTTTTCCTTCTCCTCTTCCTCCTCCGAATATATAGCAAAAACCATGATTCTTAGTGGATTTAAATATTATTCATGAAGATACTGTTGTCATCGAAAAATTGTTCTTTGAAATGCTTTGTTGTCGAAGTCTCTCAATCTGAACCCGAGGACCTCTACATCAACTGGAAGCTCTGCTCGGTAACCAATTTCTTAGCTCCCTCTACCTCCTCAAATACTGTCAACATTTTACCAGATTTGATGTTCATTATATGTTTTAATACAGACATTATCATCAATAATCAAATGACGGTCTCCAGATTTCTTCCCCCGGTGCTGAAGATTCATTTATTTGAGCATCATCTTCAATCACGGTTGAAACCTTAAACAATGTTGTGTTATTCAAGGTATTCCTCTTAAAATGAAGTTGGGTTTGTGTTCTCTCGGAAGATTTAGATGGAATACACATCTCTTTATTCTGTTTTTATGTGTTAATACATACTTGATTTTTTTAGTTTGTTTATCAGTAGATGAATTACATGTTTTCTAAAGAGAAATTGATGGTTCGGTTGATGTTGGTACCTAGAAATGGTTTCTTCTCATTTGAACCATCTATGTATATTTTTACTCTTCTCTATAGTTTAACATTTTAGTATGTTTATACTAAATTTTTGGGCTGTAATTCAATATAGTTCTTCACAAATGATGGGATATCAAAAGTTTTTGGAAAATAATTCAGTTCCCTCCCAGATTTCATTTTTCCTACTACATGTGTATTTTTCAAACATAAATAAAATACATCTCTCATTTTGATTAACCAATTACTACTTCTGCTTCTTTTTTGTTGTTAATATTTCTTCCTCTAAAATTTATTCCATGGTTGATATATATTTCCTCCACTGCATCAATGCATTCTACATTTTAGGTATTCCGAACTAATTTTATTCAGTTCACATTTTTTACAGTTTCAATAATTCAGATTTCCTATCCTCTTCTTTTTTTAAATGTATTTTATTATATGCATAGTGGACATACATATTTTGGGTATATCAAATAGTCATCCACTCAGGTATATAATTTTACTTTTGATTGATTGTTATTTTTAATCAAATATTATAATCGGAAAATATGCATTTTTTTTGTGCTTATTTCCCTTTTGTATATAACTAAAACATACAATTCATTTATCTTTTTTAATTAGATATCAACTAAACTTATTTACAGATTTCTTATACATATATGTTTTATGATTTATTGTATAAAATTGTTTTCATATTACAGCTTCCTTTAAACAATTTCATGAGTAATTGTTTCACTCATTTGGAGTCTCAATTACAACATACTTATTCATGGGTTCTCCTTGGAAGAGAATTTTATGGAAATTCAATGTATTCCAGGATGATTAAAGATTGAAATGATATCCTTAGAGAATATGGTCTACATGAAGCCCTTTCTTTATGTTGTTTTTTTCTTTATGGTTTATTGATAGTGAAATATATATGTATTACTTCAGGATTTTTTTTATAAAAAATGTATTCTTAAATACTCCAATATACATAATAGATGACCAAGACGCTGAAATAGAGAGGTTCTCATATAATAATGAGCTGAATAAAAAGTGTGGTTAAGTTGGACTTTATAATTATTTGGAGCTCAGTAAGGATAACTTCCCTCCTTAACTGATTGGCATGTGATCTAAAATTTATATGAATATCGGTAGTTGACTGGATGATTTATATATTGCATATGATATTTTTGGTTTGCGGCTTCCCTTTATCTAATTCATTAATTATCTAATTATTTAATGCTTTATCATCAGGACTCTCTCTTTCTACTTATTTATTGTTCATGAATAGGTTCCTTAGAATGATGATTCCCAACAAAACTATCTGACAGTCTCCCGTGGAAACATGAAAAGATTACGTGGATGGATGACTCTGAAATAAAATGCCTTTAATGATTTGGAATTGTAACAAAGAACCATATTTATATGTTTTATATCAAAGAATATGGTTACAGCTTCCACGTGGTTTATGTTTGGAATTTTGATAGGTGTTTCCTCAATTCATTTCATTCTACAAATGGTACATTCATCCATACGTTGTCTTCTTCTTTTACTTGATTTTCATTATGATGCATACTCATTTCAGTCGATGAACACTCTGTTACTTGTATATCATTAAAATCGTCCATTCTTGAAACACCAACACGCAGTTACAAAAAATTAAAACACCACCACATATGTAATTCTCACAACAGTAGATTACATTATTGAAACTATATCTCTTTATTATCTTCCATCAAAGATTGCATATTTGAATTATAATATTTTTTTAATATATCATTAGAGATTTTAAATAAAATATATTTCATAAACTATATTGACAATATACACAAATTCATGAGCATTGACTATATATGGGTACCAATAAATCCAAGAGGTGTAGGGAGGCTGGTGTTGGGTATTGTTTCACCATGGATGTGTCTTCTCTATTTATCCACACATTGATAGTTTTATTTTTATTAGGTGTATGTTTTGATTATTGATGTTAACATAATTATAATAGAACATCCTTTCAGTGTTTCGTTTGTATTTTCAATTGAAAATATCTTTGTATTTTTTAATCAATATTTTCAATGTTACATATTTTTGTATTAATGAAGTTATTATTTATAGATAGAAGAACATGCGTTTAGTTGTAGTTTGATTAGTTGATATAAAAAAATGTATTCTGTTTTGATTTTGGTTCAAACTGAAAATTCAATTATAGCTATTTAATTTTAGTTAAATTTATTTCTAATGAATTTGATTGCATATGGGCCAACTGTAAAGGTTATTCTCATGGAGAACTTAATAATATCATTGGGTGGTCATGATCTTATTTAATACGGTTCTGTTACACATTATTTTTTAAGGCATTATGGTGAGATCATTTTCCAATTGTGTATTTTATCCCATTCTATGTAAATTGGTACAATAATATATGAAGCATTATTGATGGAGATTTATCATCATTTGATATTAGCGGTGATATAAATCATAACGCATTGACAATATCCACAAATTTATGAGCATTTACTAGATATGGGTTCCAATAAATCCTAGAGGTGTTGAGAGGTTGGTGCTTGGGATTGTTTCAACATGGAGGTGTCTTCTCTACTTATTAACACATTGTTAGTTTTCTTTTGATGAGGTGTGAGTTTTGATTTTTGAAGTTAATAATACTATAATATAACATCTTTTCTATTTTTTGTTTGTCTTTTCAGTTGAAAATATGATTGTATTTTTTATCAATAGTTGCAATGTTACATATTTTTGTATTAATGAAGTTCACATTTATAGATAACAGAAAATGTTTCTGTTGTAGTTTGTTTAGTTAATATACAAAACATGTCTTTGGTTTTGATTTTTTTTGTTTCAAACTGAAAATTCAATTGTTGATATTTAATAGTAGTTATTTTTATTGCAAATGAAGTTGTTTGCATCAGGTTTGACTGTGAAGGTTATTCACATAGTGAACTACAACATATCACATTTACTGTTGATGAGAATATTAATGTTACATTAAAGTGTGTTGGTGGAGTGAGTAATTTTGATGTTCATGGGACCTTTTCTGTCTAGATCCTGGATGAGGTGGATGCACATATCCAGGTTCATGTCGAATCTGGATAATTTCAAGGATCTAATTCAAGGCACAACCAAACATCAACAAGGAATTGTATTCCAATGAATATATTCTAGTCCTGAAAGATCTTAACAGGATGTTTCCTGTTGGCCAAGTCGGAGATGGTGTCAGCCTTCTAAAGTGGAGAATGCAGACTATAAATGAGATGATAGTACCTCTTATAATTAACTTTTGTCCCATGATGTCCCATAATGAAATGTATCTGACCATCGAGTCTGAGGTATCATCAGATTTTTAATGCATAATGCGGTGGCTTATTTTCCACTTACAGTTATTCAAGAGTCCTAAAATGTAAGAAAGATTGATGGGGAGTGTAGGTATGAGTCCAAAAATTTCATTTTTCAATGGTCAATCCTACTGATCGATGACTCTAACCTCAGTGGATTGGTAGAGTTGGTTGTTCCTCTTCTCCCTAATTTTGGTGTGATTTAATGCCACCAGCACATTTAATAATTTTATGTTTGTTGATGTTGTTCCCATGAAGGGTATACCTACACCATGTACTCTCAGAGGACGTAGTTGTTCACTGAAAGCTACACTGTCGTGTAATGGGAAATAAAACTTGAACCTGGTGGATTTGCTCTCCCTTGTGTTACAGTGTTGGTTCTTTAGGTTGGTATCACTTTTTTAAGGTTTTTAGTTATATTTTTATTTCTCTTTGGTATATATATGTATCAACATTGTTTTTAACCATTTATACACCCGATGGTGTTTATTCATTTAAAAATAAAAAATGTGTGGGTTATATGCGGAGGTTTTTGTATGGTTCCAAATTATCCAAAAAGTGTCTTCTTAATAAAATGGATTTTCTGTCTAAAATATATAGTACATACTTAAATATATATATTACCATTAACAGTTCTATTTTTTCAGCATATGTATCAATTCTTTATCCTATAATTTGTAAATTTATATTTAATATTTGACATTCATGTTATTCTTTATGCCGTAATTTTGAATTCTCCAGTAAATCCTTCATTGAATCCTTCATCTTTCAATGGAGTAATTACATTGAAAGATGTCAACTAGAATGATTTGGTGATGTTTGACCATTCATTCTCCAATTTCATGTAATTTTTATTTTCATGGAATATTATTTTTCTAATGTTACAACATAAATGTTTTATTTGTATGTATCATAAATTTTTTCATGTACTCAAAAACGATTACACTATATTTTATTATTTGTATATATATATTATGTGAGTGATGTTTTTCTATTCAGTTTCCAGTTTCATGTAATTTTTCTTTTCATGGAATATTAATTTACTTCTGTTACAACATAATTGTTTTGTTTGTATGTATCATAAATTGTTTCATGTAGTCTAAAAATGATTACTCTATATTTTGTTATTTGTATCTATATGTTATGTTAGTGATATGTATTATGTTTTTACTATAATATATTATGTTTTCTCATGGAAACATTTATTCTATAATTTATATTTAACTATTTCACATGAGGATCGTATGGCCTCACCTCCAGCATTAATTATCATAATGATCAGAATTTTAATTATCCATTTGAATGATATTTTCATTCATATATTTCTAACTCTCCATACTAAAATTAAAATTATATTCCTTATATATTACCCTAAATGTTTTCTCAAATTTTTCTAATTGTATTCTAATAATTAGTATCAATAATTTGTGATTTAAAATTATTAAATATTTATGTTCATTATTAACAGCCGACCCTGTAATATTATATTCTTAAAAAAACATTGAACTATATCAACATGTTAACGAATAATCTAAGAATTGTGTTATATCACCGTGTGAATGCACGAGAAAGTACTATAGGAAGAAGAGGAGTTAAAAGAGTTTTTTAATTTTTATCATTATCGGGATTTAATTACACATCAGCGTAGAGGATTTCAATACTTTATGAATTTGATCCTGTGTTTTTTTTTTGAATATTTCTTTTTTTATTTGCATTATCAGTATTCTCCCCATGCAAATCAGTTCATGACAAAGACTATATTTGGTTTAACTTTTTGTCATGGGACTGATGAAATATAATCCATACATTCTAAGCTATGTCTATTAATAGTTACTGATGAGGAAGGTTCGAAACATGTGAGTTAGGATATGGATGAAAAAATCTACACTTTATTCACATCTAACAGGTTTAGTTGCTCCCTCCCTCCGTTTTTTATCTTTCACTATTTATTTTAGTGCACAAATTACTATTATTGTGATTGAATTTGAAAACGAATTCAAATTTCCATTCTCAAAATTTATAAATTCATATAATTTTAATCTATCTTTTATTAATGTCAACAATTTAAATGGTTTCTTCATATTTTATGAACTCTTATTCCATTACCATACACCATTACTTTCTAATTATAAATTATTCAATATTATTTTTTCTTATCAACTGTTATAAATACTAATCTCTTATTAAAATAAAAACCAGTAATCGAATACTTCGTGTAATAACACGGGCAATAACTAGTGCTAAAAAAACCTAACAAAGCTTAAAAGCGCTATTAAACCTGAATTAACACTACAAAACACTAAAAAACAATAATATACCCTCTTTAAAATTAATAAACCATAATGAAGCATAATAAATCCTAATAAATCCTAAAAATACCCAAATATACTATATTATACCATAATATACCCTAATAAACACAACTCAATCCTAATAAAACCCTAAAAATACCTAATAATCCCTAATAAACCTTGACACCCCATAATGAACCCTAATAAAATCCTAATAACCCCCACCAAACCCTAAAAACGCTAATATACTGATTAGACACTAAATTAGGATAATATTCATTGTTAATATATATAATATTCATGTGATTTATTATTCATAAATACAATTTTAGTGCATTTTAAAATTTGAACATCATTTCACATTATGATTGTAATACCTTCTAAAAATGCACTATTTTGTGGTACATTTTTTAACAACATTTAAAGTACCCAGTGATTAATATGAATTTAAGGAATTAATTTATCCATATTTCAATTTTATATTTTGGGAAATTGATCTACGCTTCAATATGAACATGTTTCAGTCAGCGATCAATGGATAATTCGTGGAAGAAGATGAGGATATTTTGTGATGACAGGAAACAATTCTGGAGAATCCAAATTGGACACCAGCCCACTGATGTGAATGTGGGGCCCAACATACTAGCCCAATGAATCCTAAATTACGTGGTATGATAGAAGAAATATATATTAACAAATAAATATTCATGATCCAGTGCTAATTAGGCCTCCATTATGGTCATTAAGGCGTCCCAATTTGGAGATAAAATTTTGGGCCAGATTCTGTGGCCCAGAAAAAAGCATAACAATATAATAATATCTCGGAATCAATAACTCCAAATGAGCCCAAATTTTACAGGAGGTTAGGAGACATCATGGGATCCATTTCCTTCTTCTATGGCCCACTCTGATTCGGAAATCTAGAAGGCATTACAAGTGCGTCTGTTCGGTGTATGAAATCTGGCTGCGACCTCAGGTCAAGAGTGGAAAAGTCCAAATTCCAAAAGTTTTCCACCACCCTAGGCCTACCATAATCAAGTAAGATGATTTTTACTGTTGGGGACTCTACCCAAGGCTCCCAAAATGCCTATTTCAGGAAGTGTTTATGGAGGAGTTTATCATCTTTGAGCTTTGTTTTCATTTTATTGTTATGCTGCCAATTTGTCTTTGTAACATTCGTCATTCACATGTAAGTTGTTTTAATTCATCCTAGTTTCTAAATAAAAGTTATTCTTATCCTATTATTATTATGTTCTCCATATCACTTTTATACTGTTGCCTCAAGGTGTGAATTTATCCACACCAAATCTTGTGAAATTATTCACACAACGGTGGAGTGATTATTTTATTTTTATTGTTATCTTTACTTCTCCATTTCCTCCCTCATGAGTCTACTTTCCGCTTCCATTGAAACAATAGAATCAATGGAGGTCTAACACACTTATGGGTTGATCCAAGAGAGTATCAAGGATCCGGATTGGATGTTATTTATTACCCCATTAATGTCTAATCACTTATTTTAATTGAGATTTTTATTTGATGATTTTTAAACTCCATCATCCTTGTTGAATTTAAGGCCACACACTCAAGTGATAATACGAACCTTTACCTTTATGTGCTCAAAACATTGATCCTAAAAGTGTATAGGAGATTAGTATTAAAATTTGAAGGTATTAAACCAGTAAGTGAGGATGTTGTTTGATCTTCATAAATGAACCCATCTCAAATATTAGAAATTGAAATAGTTTAAAAAGAATTTCATCCAATCCACCCCGAGCGATAACCTAGGATCAACTCATTATTTTAAATTGAATTAACTTAAATATGTTAGTGATCCTTTAAACCCATCTAAAATCAACCCATGTTGGCCACTTCGTAGCCAAAAATAGTCCTTATAATGTGCGTGTATATAGGTTACTTCTTAGGTCTCTGAGGATTCGACAACCCAAGCTAGACTACAAGGACCATCCTACCTGCATCTCTTGGGTAAATTTGAGCGTGAATAAAATTTTGGCTCAATTTTTGGGGAACCAAGTAAGTAATCTAAACACCCATTCTATTATCTCCCATTTCTTCTTTTCTCATCCAAATTCTTTTATCTTTTCCCTTTCTCATTTTTTTTCTTTTGGCGCCTGTCCGCCTACACCCACAATCAATAAAACCGTCTAGTTAGGGTGGATAGTCCTAGGAATGGGGAGTCAAATAAACCAAGGGAACTCTTTCCATTAGATCCTAATCTTCCTAATACTACAGAGTCAAAAATTGATCCTATTTCAATGGAAGTTATTCAATGAAACCAACTCATAAAACTGGGCGGGAACCAAAATGGAAACCCAAATGAGGCTGCCCCAAAAATGGGAAATGCAATTGATCAAACCAGGAATGACTACCTCATACCTTCCTAGACCAATGCCCCCTCATGCATTAGACACAATTCCCTAGGATATTCCAACTACATATTTATTCCACATGTCCAAAACCATCTTCCCACATTCCATGGAATGGAGTCCGAGATGCCCTACCTTCACATTAAGGAGTTCAATGACATTGTAGAAACCATGTGTCCCCCACATCAACTAGAATTAGCTCAGATGAGGCTATTTACTTTTTCATTAAATGATCAAGCTAAAAATTAGCTAAACAATTTGATACCATCATCCGTCAATTCTTGGGACCAACTACAAAGAGAATTCTACAAAAAATACTTTCCCCACCACAAAAAATTTCACTTAAAAAGAGTATCCAAAACTTTTTTGAAAAGGAGGAAGAGTCATTCAATGAAACATTGGAGAGGTTCAAAGAAACTCTAATCATGGTTCCACACCATGGTCTTTATATTCCTGAACAAGTGAGAATTTTCTATGAAGGGTTGGGTCCGAGGAACAAAAAATTCATTGACATGATGTGTAATAGAACCTTTAAAAACAAAGCCCCATATGATGCTTACGAGTATCTAGAAAGCCTTTCTGAACAAAACCAAACATGGTGAACTTAACCTTATTTTGAAAATCCACAAATAACTAATAGAATTCATAGAATTAGAGAAGAGGAAATCCTTAGGTCTAAACTCACAGCACTCTCTAGGAAGGTTGAAGAGATAGACCTTAGGAAAGTCCATGAAATCCAAACTGTATACCCTGTTTGCACAATTTGTGACAAACATGACCATAAGACAGACAACTTCCCAACCATTCCATCCATCAACGATGTTCTTTTAGGAGGACCCCTAGTGGAAGTAAATGCTTTGAACTTTCAAAATCTTTAATACAAAAACAACTTCATCCCAAGGTATAATGACCACCCAGGCATCCGCTGAAAAGATAACCAACAACCTAGCCAACCACAGGGACAAAATCTTTACCCCCATCAGAACTTCCAAACCCATAACCAGTTCCAACCCCAAAATATCCAATACTAACAACCACCAGTCCATTTTCAACAAACCATCCCACCTCCAAAATATCCCTCTGGGATAAACCAATCTTCTCAAGCACCAACCCAAACTGTTCCACAAAACCTACTAGAACAACTATGCAATCAAATGGAAAGGATGAACTCTAATGTCTCTTAACTTAAACAATAACTTCAAACCATCGAAACTGTAAAAGCACCCATGCCTACACAGGTGGTTCCATCCTCAACTTCAAGGGGAGAGTCAAGTTGTACTCAAAAAATGTATGAACAACTAAAGGTTGTGACTGTTTTAAGAAGTGGTAAATCAATTGAGAAACCTGAAAAACTAATTCCGAACCCACCTAAAGATTCAAACTTGGATGAAAATTCAAATGAACCAAATGATCAAACTGAAAAACACAATAACATTGTCAAAGAAACAACACTTCAACAAACATCCCCACAATCTACACCATTTCCTCAACACGTGAGGGGAAAAACCAAGCATGAATTGAGTGAAAAATTGATGGAAATCATCTCACAAGTAAAGTTAAACATTCCCCTTCTCGATTCCATCCAAACCATACCTACCCACTAAATGTACCTTAAGGAATTGTTCACTTTTAAAAGAAAACTTTCACATGAAAAAAAGTCCTTTTGGATTCTAATGTGAGTACCATCATTCAAGGGACCATTCCTCCTATGTTGAAAGACCCGGGTTGACCTTACATCAATGTTGAACTAGGAGAGAGAAAAGTTGTCAAGGCCTTGTGTGACCTAGGTTCTAGTGTTAATATCATACCCTATGTTGTGTACTGCCAATTAGTCCTAGAAGAACTCCAACCCACATCTGTAACACTTCAACTTGCTGATCGTAGCATTAGGGTTCCAAAGGGGATTTTAAAGGATGTTCTGGTAAAGGTTGAAAACTTAATCTACCATGCTGACTTCATTGTCCTTGACAACCATCCAAACTTAGGAAATAAGGAACAGGCCCCAATTATACTTGGTCGTCCCTTCCTTGTAACAATCAAATCTGTTATCCGTGCCCGAAATGGGAACATGACCATCACCTTTGGAAACATGATTCTAGACTTGAACATCTATAATGCAAACTCAAAAATAGGGAATGGCAAGGAAATTCATGAAGTAAACATGATAGGAAGCATTGATAATGAATCCATAGAACATCATGGAATATTTGATGAATGTTTAAGTCAGGATGAGATTGATTTCCTTTGTTCACATGAAGGATGTTTTTCTCCTTGGCTTGAATCATTTTCAAATTGATCTTATGATGAAGTCTTAGGTCCAACAATCAGTGAAACCTTTCTGGAAACCACTTCCATGGAGACCACTCCAACTTCCTTCCATAAATATGATCAGTCCAATCTAGTAGCTGAAACATCTACATGTGGGGAATCAATCCTATCTAAAACATTAGAAAATAAAATTGATCTTGATCCCATGTCTCAATCTTTTGCTGAAATTATGAACCGACCTAATATTGAATTGAAGGAACTTCCCACTGCACTCAAGTATGCTTTCCTAGGGGACAATCAAACACATCCTATTGTCATTTCTTCTTCTCTTGAATCCAATCATGATAGGATACTTCTAGATGTCCTTAGGAAACATAGGAAATCTATTGGTTGGACCCTGTCTGATATTCCCGGGTTTAGCCCACTTATTGGGACTCATAGGATTGTTCTGGAATCTGATTCAAAGCCATGTCATCATCCTCAATGGAGACTCAATCGTAATCTCATGGAGGTAGTAAGGAATGAACTTTTTAAATTGTTAAAAGTTGGTATCATATATCCCATAGCTGAGGGTGAGTGGGCCATCCCAATCCAAGTGGTTCCCAAGAAATCAAGAATCACAGTGAAAACCAATAAGGATGGAGAGATTTTTCCAACAAGGGTGAGTAGTGGATGGAGGGTCTACATTGACTATAGGAATCTAAACTCATTCACCATGAAGAACCATTTCCCCTTATCATTCATTGACCATGTCCTTTAGAGAGTGGTAGGTCATGCCTTCTACTGTTTCATTGACTATAGGGTCATGCCTTATCATTCATTGACCATGTCCTTTTGAGGGTGAGTAGTGTATGGAGGGTCTCCCTAGAGGATCAAGTGAAGACTACATTCACCTGTCCATTAGGCACCTTTTCCATCAAATTCATGCCCATTGGTTTATGCAATGCTCTTGGAACCTTCCAGCGGTGCATGAGGGGAATCTTCTCAGACATGGTAGAGGATTTTATAGAGGTCTTCATGGATGACTTCTCTATGTTTGGGGATACATTTGAGGGAAGTCTGTAAAATTTGGAGAGAGTCTTGTCAAAATGTGAAGAAAAGAATCTGGTCCTAAACTGGGAAAAATGCCATTTCATGGTTAAAGGGGGACTTGTTCTAGGACAGCTGGTCTCGGGTAGGGGGATTGAAGTTGATAAAGCCAAGGTTGACATCATTAGTCACCTTCCATCATCCAAAACCTTCAACGAAGTGGGGTATTTCTTAGGACATGATGGTTTCTATAAAAGATTCATCAATGGAATTAGTTTAATCTCCTGTCCCCTTTGTGCCCTCTTAGTAAAGGATGCTTCATTTGTTTGGACAGAAAGCTGTGAGGGTTCATTCTCACCCCTCAAATCCTCTCTCACCTCTCCTCCCATTATGATATCTCCAAATTGGAACCTTCATTTTGAACTTATGTGTGATGCCAATGACATTGTTATAGAAGCTGGGTTTGGGCAACGTTGTGATAAAACTCCTTATGTCATTTCTTATGCAAGAAAATCCTTAAATGATGCCCAAATCAACTACACCACTACTGAAAAGGAGTTACTTTCTGTTTTGTTTTCTTTAGAGATGTTTAGGTCCTACCTCTTAGGATCCCCCATCACTATGTTCACTGACCATTCTGCACTAAAATACCTCTTCCAAAATCAAGATGCTAAGGCAATACTGATTATGTGGGTCCTTCTACTACAAGAATTTGACATCACAATCAAGGATAAAAAGGGCATTGAAAATGTTTTAGCTGATCACCTCTCTAGGATGGAATTCAAAGACAACTCAAATCACCTTTCTGTGTCTGATTCATTTCCTGATGAACACCTATACACTGTGAGTGACTGCCCTTAGTATGCTGACATAACCAATTTTTTAGTTACAGGAGTCATTACAAAATTCTTAGGGACTCAAGCTTGAAGGGAATTCCTTTCTGATGTTATACACTATGTGTTTGATGATCCATACCTCTATAAGTTCTGCCCTGACCAAGTCATTAGGTGTTGTGTCCCAGAATCTGAACAAGAGTCCATCCTTAAATTCTGCCATAGTGAGGCATGTGGAGGTCACTTTTACTCTAAGAATACATCTGTTAAGATTCTTCAATGTGGTATCTTCTGGCCCACCCTCTCAAGGGACTCTTGCACATTTTTTCAAAGCTGCCCTAGGTGTCAACAAGTAGGATCCATCACAAAAAGGAATCAAATTCCACTCACTCCCATCATAGTGGTTGAAATCTTTGACTGTTGGGGAATTGATTTCATGGGTCCCTTCCCAAACACTAGGGGGTATCATTAGATTCTCTTAGCAATTGATTATGTCTCCAAATGGGTTGAGGCCATTCCTACAAAATCCAATGATCATCAAATTGTGATTAGATTTCTCAAGGAAAACATCTTCTCTAGATTTAGAATTACTAGGGCTATCATTAGTGATCGTGGAACTCATTTTTTCAATTGTCCATTCTCATCACTCATGGAAAAATATGGAATTTCTCACAAAGTGTCCACTGCTTACCACCCATAGACTAATGGTTAAGATAAGTTAGCCAATAGTGAAATCAAACAAATTCTTGAGAAAACTGTCAATCCCTCTAGGAAAGATTGGTCCAAGAAACTCTTGGAAGCTCTTTGGGCATATCGTACAACATTAAAAACCATCCTAGGAATGTCACCATATAGGTTGGTTTATGGAAAATCCTTCCATTTACTTGTTGAAATTGAGAATAAGGCCTTTTGGGAAATCAAGAAAATGGATTATGACCACTCATTGTCCGGAACAAAAAGGAAATTAGATATCAATGAACTGGAGGAACTAAGTATGGAGGCTTATGAAAATTCAAGGATCAATAAATCTAGAGTTCAAGCCTACCAAACTAGGTTTATCAAGGTAAAACATTTTTAACCGGGAAAACTTGTGCTCTTGTATAGTTAAAAACTTCATTTACACCCATGAATGTTATGGTATTGATGGTAAGGTCCTTTCATAGTGCATCATGTATACCCCCATGGGGAAGTAGAGATTCAAGATCCCACAAGTGGATAAATTTTGAAGGTAAATGGTCAATGGTTAAAACCATTAATTAAATCATTCAATAAACAGGAAATAGAGGTTGAGTTAACTGAGCCAACCTATGAACCAGGAAAAATTTGATAGATTTAGGATCCATGTCAGGCTAGTGACATTAAACAAAGCGCTACATGATAGGAAACCCATGGTTTTCATGTTTCCTGTCATTTTTTTGTTTTAATAAAATTTATATTTTAAATAGGATTAATTAATCATTTTTATATTTAAAAAAAATAGACTGTTTACATATTCTTCTATTATGAGCATGGATGATTATTAAAGGGGAGCACCATATTCATCCGTGTCACATGGTGTGATCCTTTAGTAATGCCTTACCCAGAAATTTAAAAAGAATACAATGTTTCATTAGTTTATTTTATTTTAATGTTTTTGTAGGTTAAAATAAAAATAAATAAAAATAAATAAAAATGTAATAATATTAATAACAAGGGACACATCGTGGGTCGTGGGTCAAACCCCGTCACAACCAGCGAAGTCGTGGGGATTTGAACTCGGGACCGAAGGGAGACAGGGGTGCGCGCTTACCACGGACCTACGACTTTTTGTGCTTCCTTATTCTATAATTAATATATATATATACTTATATTTTATTTTCTTTATTATATAAATATATATATATATATATATTGTTTTGTATTGTTTTGTTTGTTTTTTTTCCTTTTTCTACTAGGGAACTCTGCAAGTGACATGGATATCAAAGGATTAAAAGAGAGCAGCAAGAATTTCAACTTCAACTACCAGGTGACTTTATTCCATGATCCACATTTTCAATTTCCTTTTTGAACTTTAATCCTCTACCTCTACCCCCTTCTAAATTTTCTTTTCTTTAAAAACTGGGGATAGTGTTATTTTAATTTGGGGGAGAAGATAAAATAAAAAATGATTTTGTGTAAAAAAAGTTAATTATTTGAAAAAAAATGTGTAAATGGAAGGAAAAATTCCTTTAACTTTGAAAATGGTAATACACATTGCACACTTTGAAACAGAATATCAAATAATTTAGCATTCCCCAATTCTGATTTTAATCCTTGTATAATTTCATGTGCATAGATTTTGGAAAGTGTGGGTGTCCAATGTGATATTTCATCATTTATATTTTCATACAAATAAAAAAAAGATCACAATGCATGTCCTTTGGATAATGGGGTATTAGTTTGAGTTCATGGGGTCCCCCAAATAAATAGCATAGTTTTGGTGATCATTTTAGTTTTAATATGAGTATTCAATAAAAAAATCATAAAAAATAATAAATTTGCGTGTAGAGCAATGAAATGACCTAATGCGTGGCTTTCGGCACTTGGGGATTGTGACTCCATAGTTGTTTGGCCCAGAGTTAGTAATTTTATCACTATTTTTGGTAATTTGAATTTGTTTTTGACTGAGTTAACTCAAGATGATTCCTGAGTATGTTGGATTCACTTGGTTCCCTAAGGTCTTTGATCTTGGGAGTCATTGGCAATGTCTGGCTATAGGGATTGACTCTTTTGAGTGCAATTTCAATTACCAGGGAAAAATTGAAAAAACAAAAAAAAACAATAATAATAATAACAATACAATAATTTTTTTGAATACTCATCTTAATATTGAAATGTGATTCCACCTAGAACTTCTGTCATTTCACCATTGAATAAAGATGAACCCCCCATGTCTATTGTGATGCCCAACACATCCTCATACTTAATTCATATTGGATTAAATATGGAAATGAATTTGAAACAAGGAATGGGCTTGGGATTGAGATCTTCTTATGAAAATATCTTGTATTAAATTATTTTGATGGGTTTCATGATTGTTTGGTATAAGAGTTTTTGGTGATCATTGTTTATTAAATTGTTTTTGGAAAAGGGAATTCGAATTTCATATTGTTGAGATATATTTTGTTCGAGACTAGCAAAACTCAAGTTGGGGGGGTGTGATTAGCCACTAAATGAGGATAATATTCATTGTTAATATATATAATATTCATGTGATTTATTATTCATAAACACCATTTTAGTTCATTTTACACTTTGAACATCATTTCACATTATGATTGTAATACCTTCTAAAAATGCACTAATATGTGGTACATTTTTTAACATCATTTAAAGTACCCAATGATTAATCTGATTTTATGGAATGTATTTATCCATATTTCAATTTTATATTTTGGTAAATTGATCTAAACTTAAATATGAACATGTTTCATTCAGGGATAAATAGATAATTCATGGTTGAAGATGAGGATATTTTGTGATGAAATGAAACAATTCTGGAGAAGACAAATTGGACACCATCCCACTAATGCGAATGTGGGGCCCAACATACAGGCCCAATGAATCCCAAATAACCTGGGAAGCTAGAATACATGTATATGAACAAATACCTCTTGAGGAGACAGTGCTAATTCATCCTCCATGATGGTCATTTGGGCGGCCCAATTTGGAGATAAAATTCTGGGCCAGATTATGCGGCCCATAAAATAGCTTACCAATATAATAATATCGCGGAATCCCAATTCCAAATAAGCCTCAATTTTACAGGTGGTTAGAAGACATCCTGGGATCCATTTTCTTCTTCTATCTCCCTCTCTAATTTGGCCATCTAGAAGGTCTTACAAGTGTGTCTGATCAGTGGATGAAAGCTGGCTGCCACCTTGGGTCAAGAGTGGAAAAGTCCAAATTCCACATGCTTTACACCACCCTAGGCCTACCATAATCAAGTGGGATGCTTCGTACTGTTGGAGACTTGACCCAAGGTTCCAAAAATGACTATTTAAGGCTGTTGTGGTGGAGGAGTTTATCATCTTTGAGCATTGTTTTCATCTTAGTGTTATGCTGCCAATTTGTCTTTGTAAGGTTCTTCATTCACATGTAAGTTGTTTTAATTGATCCTAGTTTCTTAATAAAAGTTATTCTTCTCCTATTATTCTGTTTTTCTCCACATAACTTTGATACCGTTGCCTCAAAGTGTGAATTTATTCACACCAAATCTTGTGAAATTATTCACACAACGGGGGATTGATCATTTTATTTTTATTGTTTTCTTTACTTCTCTATTTCCTCCCTCATGAGTCTACATTCTGTTTCCATTGAAACCATAGAATCAATGGAGGGCTAACCCACTTATGGGTTGATCCATGAGAGTAACAAGGGGATGTATTGGATGTTATTTATCACCCCATTAATGTCTAATCACTTCTTTTAATTGAGATTTTTATTTGATGATTTTAAAACTCCATCGTCCTTGTTGAATTTAAGGACACACACTTCAAGTTCTAATACGAACCTTTACCTTGAAGTGCTCAAATATTTGATCCTTCATGTGTATAGGTGATTAGTATTAAAGTGTGTAGGTATTAAATCAGTAAGTGAGGATGTTGTTTGATCTTATTAAATGAACCCATCTCAAATATTTGAAATTGAAATAGTTGAAAAAGAATTTTATCCAATCCACCCCGAGAGATAACCTAGGATCAACTCATTATTTTAAATTGAATTCACTTAAATATATTAGTGATATTTTAAACCCATCTAAAATCAACCCATGTTGGCCACTTCATATCCCAAAAAAGTCCTTATAATGTGTGTGTCTATAGGTTACTTCTTAGGTCTCTGAGGATTCGACAACCCAAGCTAGACTACAAGGACCATTCTACCTTCATCTCTTGGGTAAATTTTAGCGTGAATCATATACCATTAAAAAACCCTAAAACCTGAAAAAACCATATAAATGTTAATAACACCTAAAAATCTTAAAAATGATAGTAAACCCTAAAAATACCTCTAATAATAAGAATTGTACTAATAACGAATGTGCATGTGCATCTGCATGTGCATGGTTAAAATAATAAATCATAACACGCGTGCATGTGAATATGCCAATGCATTTTCATGTGAATGATAATAAATAATAAATTATAAATAATAAGGAACGTGAATTGCATGTGTATGTGCATGTGCATGTGAATGATAATAAATAATAAATAATTACGCACATACAAGTGCATGAGCATATGCATGTGCATGTGAGTGGTAATAAACAATAAATAATAACAAAGTCCACATGAATGTGGATTTACATGTGAATGATAATAAATAATAAACTATAACACATGTGATAATAAGATAACGCATGTGCATTGTGTGTGTACGTGCATTAGAATAAATAATAATAAAACATGTGATAATAGAATAAACCCTAAAAACGTTACAGAAACCCTAAAAATGCAACAAAAACCCTAAAAACGCAACATAAACCAAAAAACGCAACATAAACCCAAAAAACGCTACATAAACCCTAAAAGCACTACATAAACCCCTGTACTGTAACATAAACCCTAAAAAACACAACATAAACCCTAAAAAACGCAGCATAAACATTAAAAAATGATCCATAAAACCTAAAAACACAATATAAACCCTAAAAACACTACATTAACCCTAAAAATGTTACATAAACCCTAAAAATGAAACATAAACGATACATCACCCCTAAAAAAGCAACATAAACCCAAAAATCATTACATAAACCCTAAAAAATGCTACATAAATCCAAAACATTAAACATGCTACATAAACCCAAAAATGTTACATAAACCCTAAAAATGATACCTAAATCTAAAACTGCTAACTAAACCCTAAAAATGCATCATAAACAATAACAATTCCACATAAACTCTAACAACGCTACAAAACCCTAAAAAATGCAACAAAACCACCAAAGACTCTTCAAAACCCTCAAATATATTAAACCCTAACATACCATAATATAATAAATTAAACCCTAATAAACCCCTAATAAACCCCTAAAGAACCACTAATGCCACTAACAATGCTACATAAACCCTAACAATTCTAAAAAACTATAAAATGATTCAAAACCCACAAAACACAACAAAATCCCAAAAAACGCTAAAATAAACCTAACAAAGCATAAAAAATCCAAACACACCCATAAAACCCAAAAAACGCATAAAACCCCAAACAACTCAAGCAAACCATAAAAACCCTAAAAACCCTAACAAATCCTAACAAACCCTAACAACCACTAATAACCCATAAGAACCACTAATAAACCCTAATAACCCCTAAAACCCACTATTGAACCCTAAAAATCCTAATAAACACTATAAATCATAATAACTTGTAATAAACCCTAAAAAACTCTATTAAACCCTAATAAATGGTACAAAACCCCTAAAACCCCTAATATACAATAGAAGCACTATTAAACCATAATAAACCCTAATAATCTCTAAACCCCCCCCCCCAACCAGAAAAAATGCAACAAAAACCTCCAAATAATAGCCTACAAAACCCTACAACCCACTAGTAGACCCTAAAAACCCTAATAAACACAAAATAAATCATAAAAAACCCTAACAACCCCAAATAAATCGTAACAAGTCCTAACAACAACCAATAAATAGTAACAAACTGAAACAAACTATAACAAACCCCAAATAAACTGCAATAAACCCTAACAAAGCATAATTAACCCTAATAAATCGTAATAAACCCAAATACACATTACTAAACCCTAATAAATAAAATAAACCCTAATAAATCTTGAATAACCCTAAAAAGGATGATAAACCATAGAAAAATCAATTAATGACCAGAAATCCCAATAAAAGCCTAATATACAATAAAAAATGCTAATAAACTCTAACAAATCCCAAAGAACACTAATAAACCCCAACAAACCCTAATAGACCCTAAAGAACCATATTAAACTCTAAAGAACACAAAAAACACTAAAGAACCCAAAAATGCTAAAACACATTATATAAACCCTAAAAACCGCTACAATACCTAAAAAACCCCTAAAACACACTAAAAACCCTAACAACCCCTATCAATACCAAAAAAAATAAACCCATAAAAATCCCCTAAAAAACCATTAAAAAGCAATCAGATAGTATAAAAAACCATAAAAACCTATTAAGAACCCTTAAAACCCCTAAAACCCTAAAAACCATAAACAACCATTAACCCTAAAATAGGCTTCAAATAGATACATAAACCCTAAATACATTACATAAACCCTAAAAATGTAACAAAAACCCTAAAAACGCAACATAAACCAGAAAACACAACATAAACCCAAAAAACACTATATAAACCCTAAATACACTACATAATCCCAATAACTATAACATAAACCCTAAAAACACATCATAAACCCTAAAAATGCAACATAAACATTAAAAAACGCTACATAAAACCTAAAAACACAATATAAACCCTAAAAACACTCTATGAACCCTAAAAACGTTACATAAACTCTAAAAAAGGCAACATAAATGCTACATCACCCCTAAAAAGGCTACATAAACCTAAAAAATGCAACATAAACCCTAAAAATGCTACATAAAACCTAAACCCTAAACAAGCTACATAAACCCAAAAAACATTGCATAAACCCTAAAAATGATACATAATACCTAAAACTGCTAACCAAACCCTATAAACGCTACATTAACACTAAAAATGCTACCTAAACTCTAACAACATAACAAAATCCCTAAAAAATGCTACAAAAAACCAAAAGACACATTAAAACCGACAAAAATATTAAAACCTAATATACCATAATATAAAAAACTAAACCCTAATAAACCCCTAATAAATTCTAATAATCCCTAAAAACACCTTATAATTCCTAAAATCCTAAGAAACTCTACTCAACACTAATGAAACCCCAAAAATACCTAATAAATCCAAATAAATGACAATAAAACCTAATTAACCCTAAAAACACGTTAGGAAAACCTAAACAACCCTAACCAACCCTAATAGACACTAATTAACACTAATAAACCCTAATAAACCTGAAAAAGCCGTAAAAATTCCTAATAAACCATAAATAAAGCCAAATAAACCCTACTCAACCCTAAAGAACCTTAACACACCATAATAACCCCTATTAAAACCCTACAAAACCCTAATAAACAAAAAAATGCTAGTATACCTTAAAAAATCTCTAAAAACCTTGATAAACTCTAATATATCCAAATAACCCAAAAAACTATCACAAACAATAAAACAATAGATCAAAAACAATAAAAACATGCTATATTACCTAAAAAGACCTAAAAACACTAATATAACCTAATAAAGACAAAAACGCTAATATACCATAAAAATTCCTAGAAACCCTAATAAACCATAATTAACTCTTATATAACCAAAGAAACCCTAAAACGCACAAAAACAAAATGCTCACAAACAAAAACAAAATGGTCACAAACAATAAAAACACGCTATATTATCTAAAAAAACCTAACAAACATTAATATTACCTAATAAAACAAAGAACTAATATACCCCTAACAAACCCTAATAAACCCCAAAAATCTGTAATAAACCCTAATAAAACCCTAAAAATACATTCTCAACCCTAATAAACCTTTACACACCATAACTAGACCTAATAAAACCCAACTAAACCCCAATAAACAAAAAACACAAACCAACCATTAAAAAGCCCTTGAAACCCTAATAAACCATACTAAAATCAAATAAAAACTAATAAACCATTAAAAATGCTCCGAAACACTAAAAACACACCAATAAAAACTAAAAATTCATAAAATCCCTCATATATATTAACAAAAACTAAAAAACACTCATAAACCCTAATAAAAACACTAATAAACCCTAGTAAACCCTAAAAATCTCTAACAAACCCAAATAAACCGTACTCAACCCAAATAAACCATAATAAAACCTTAAAGATACCGAATCAACCCTAATAAAATCCTAAAAATACCTACTCATCCCAAATAAACTTTAACACACCATAATAAACCATAATAAACCCCACTAAACCCTAAAAAACACAAATATACCATTAAAAATCCCTAAAACCCCTAATAAATGCTAATAAAACCTTACAAAGTTTAAAAGTGCTAATAAACCTGAATAAACACTACTAAACACTAAAAAACCCTAATATAACCTCTTAAAAATTAATAAACCATAATAAACCACAATAAACCCTAGTAAATCCTAAACATAACAAAATATACCATAATATACCCTAATATACCCTAATAAAACCAAATCAATCCTAATAAAACCCTAAAAATACATTATAAACTGTAATAAACCTTGAGGCACCATAATAGCCCCTAATAAAATCCTAATAACCCCCACCAAACCCTAAAAAATGCTGATATACCATTTAAAATCCCAAAAACCCTAACAAACCATAATAAATTTTAATAACACCTAAAAATACTAAAAATTGATAGTAAACCCTAAAAATACCTCTAATAAAAATAGTGGTTATAACGCTCATTCATGTGCATATGCATGTGAATGATAGTAAATAATAAATAAAAACCACATCTAAGTGCATGTGCATGTGCATGTGCATGTGCATGTGAATGTGCATGGTAATAAACAATAAATAATAACAAAGTCCACATGAATGTGCATTTTCATGTAAATGATAATAAATAATAAATAATAACACATGTGGTAATAGAATAACGCAAGTGCATTGCATGTGCACGTGCATGAGAATAAATAATAATAACACATTTGATAATAGAATAATCCAAGTGCATTGCATTTTCATGTGCATGGTAATAAATAAAATATAATAATGCACGTCTATGTGCATTTATAGGTAATGATAATGATACTGACGCATGCACATGCATGGAAATAAATAATAAATAACAACGCACATGCATGTGCATTTGTATTTGATGATACAAACAATAATAATAATAATAATAATAATAATAACAACAATAGAATAACCCAAGTTCATTGCAAGTGCATGTGCATAGTAGTAAATAATAAATAAATAATAGTAAATAAGAACGTACATGCTTGTGCATGTGCATTTATATTTGATAATAATATTAATAATACTAATAATAATATTAATAATAATAATAGCGCAGGCACGTGCATGGTAATAAATAATAAATAACAATGCACATGCATGTGGATTTGCATGTGATAATGATAATAATAATGATGATGGTGATGATGATGATAATAATAATAATAATAATAATAATAATTGTGATAATTATAATAAAAATAATAAAAGAATAATACAAGTGCACTGCATATGCACGTGCATGGTAATAAATAATAAATAATAACGCACATGCATCTGCATTTTCATGTGATGATAATAATAATAACACCAGTAGTAGTAGTAGTGATAATAGTAGTAATACTAATACATGTGATAATAGAATATTGCATGTGCATTATGTGTGCACGTGCATGGTAATAAATATTAACGTGTGTGCATTGCATTAGAATGTGATGATGATGACGATGATAATAATAATAATAATAATAATATTATTATTATTATTATTAACAACACATGTGATAATAGAATAACACTCGTGCATTGAATGTGCGTGTTTATGTATTTTCATGTGCATTTGCATGTGAATTTTCATGTGATGATAATAACAATAACAACAACAACAACCATAATAATAATAGTAACAATAAGAATAAAAATGAATGTGATAATAAAATAACATGTGTGCACTGCATGTGCATGTTCATGGTAATAAAAAATAAAAAATAATACATGTGCATGTGAATATACATGAGATGATAATAATAATAATAATAATAATTATTATTATTATTATTATTATTATTATTATTATAACAGCAATGCCTTTGATAATAAAATAACGCACATGCATCGCATGTGCAGTGCATGATAATAAATAATAACTCATAGTGAACGTGATGATAATAATAACAATAATAATATTATTAATAATAATAGCGCGTGGGATAATAGAATAAGGCACATGTTTTGACTGTGAGCATTTATCGTAATAAATAATAATGCACGTTCATTTGCATTTGCATTTGATGATAATAACAATAATAAAAATAATAGTAATAATAACAATAACAATAAAAATGCATGTGATAATAGAATAATGTAGGTGCATTGCGTGCACGCGTGCATGGTAATAAATAATAACGGACGTGGATGTGCATTTTCATGTGATGATAATAATAATAATAGTAGTAGTAGTAGTAGTAATAATAACAACAACAACATATGCATGTGCATGGAAATAAATTATAAATAATAACGCATGTGAATTTGCATTTGCTTGTGATGATAATAATAATAATATTAATAGTAATAACAATAATGATAATTATAATAATGATATAGATAATAATGGTAATGATTATAATGATAATAATAACGTTTGTGATAACAGAAAAACACACGTCCTAACAAACCCTAACAAAACATAACAAACCCTAACAACCACTAATAACCCATAAGAACCACTAATAAACCCAAATAACACCTGAAACCCACTATTAAACCCTAAAACCCTAATAAACACTAATAAATCATAATAACCTATGATAAACCCTAAAAAACCCTATAAGACTCTAATAAACGCTACGAAAGCCCTAAAATCCCTAATATACAATAAAAATACTATTGAACCATAATAAATCCAAATAATCACTAAAACCCATAACAAACCCAAAAAAACACTACAAAACCCGCCAAATAATTGCCTACAAAACCCTACAACCCACTAATAAACCCTAACAAACCCTAATAACCCCATAATAAATCGTAAAAAACCCTAACAACCCCAAATAAATTGTAACAAATCCTAACAATGCCAAATAAATTGTAACAAACTGAAACAAACCATAACAAACCCCTAATAAACCGTGATGATGGCTACGCAAGCTGGGGACCCGGGCGATTCTTTTAAACCTGCGCGCACGTTGACTCCCTCGAATGAGGTAGTAGAATCCGTAAAAAAACCTGAATCTGAACCTGTTGGGCATAATGTTCTCTTTCAACTTTTCAATCCACGGGTTGCTAAGCCTGATCAACCAGCAGATTCTTCTTTGGATGTGTCGAAAAAGAATTTTGCAGAGGTCGTCAAATATATGGTTGCAACCTCATTCTCTGACTTTGGCACTCCATCTCTTGGTTGTGTTATTAAGAAAGGAAAAATAGCTCATGTGGCTGCCAATCGGGAGGCTATTGAGGAGAGAACTAAACTCTGCAAATTCTCGATCATTGCTCGGTTGGTCATACCCAAGGGAGAGCGATTATGGAGATTTGCGGAGCTTGTTAAGCGAATTGCTGAGATCTGGGGTTTCTCGGACTGGAAAATGATAGCCATGGGACGAGGCTTCTACCACATTGTTTTTCCATCAGATGAACACAAGCGACGTGCATGGAGCTCCGGTTCACTCTCCCTCAAGCCTGGTCTACTACGGATTCAAGATTGGGATCGCAATTTCAACCCAACAAGTGTAAAGAATACCTTCACTCAAGTTTGGATCTGCATCTGCAACTTGAATTAGTTCTATTGGCATCCCCAGATTCTGTGGGACATTGCTTCCTCCGTAGGTTTTCCTATCCGAATTGACAGGGAAACAGATAACCCAAGATTTGGGCATTATGCCCGAGTACTTGTTGAAGTGGACATGGCTAGTACTCTGGTTGAAGAAGTGGTGTTAAACACATTGGATGACAGTCTCATGCTGGAAATTCAATATGAAAGGAGACCCAAGTTCTGTAGCAACTGCTTATTCCTTGGGAACTCCATCGATGTGTGTAGGAGGCTGAAGACCTGCAGCATCTGCAAGGCAAAAGGACATAGAGATAGTTCATGTCAAGTTTCCAAAAAGAAAGAAGTGACCCACAAAGATGCATCTCTCTCAATGCAAGGCAATGAAAGCATCCGAACTTGTGCTCCAGCTAACTTGGAACTGCTTAATAAGGCCAGTGGCTTGGATCCTGACAGTGTTGAACAAGTTGTCTCTGTTGAGAAACTCATGATCACTACAGGTGCTCCAGCCCTCCCTGAGCAGAATGGTTCAGCTCCTGCTGAACAACTAAAGCCCCATGAGTCTAGTTGCTCAACACCTGATAGTGTAAAGGAAACAATCTCTCTTGAGCTGCCCAAGGACATTGCATCTGTTCTGGCACCCCTAGGGGACTATGAACCTGTCAGCTCCCCCCCTGCAGCATCTGGGCTCACCTCCCTGGCCCCTGTGATACCCTCTCTTTCTCCTGATGCACCTAGTCCTGCAATTGCTAACACGATGCATGATATATCTACGCCTGATGAAGTGCAGGCTGCGGAAACGAACATGCCTAATCTTGTAGTTGCTGGAAAGATGCATGATACACCTTCACCTGCCATTGTGGATACCATTGAGGTGCAGGCTGGACATGTTCTCCCTGTTGAGCAGACTAAGGTGGATGCCCCTGTCTGTGCTCCTTCTGGGGTCTTTCCATAGATCAATACACTTGGTTCTTCTTTGGAGCCATCGCATATCGTCCCTTCACCTGCCTCTAAGCAGCCTTCATCTATCCAGCTTAATGCCCCTGATTCTTCTACTGACAATGTGCCTGATGAGTTCATTCTTGTTCCTGCATGGAAGGCTGTAAGGACCAAAACCATTGTGAGCTCCCACAATGAGTGGATTTGTGCTTATAATACCTTGTCACCCCTTTCTGGGAAGTTCTGGGCTGATCAAGCCGATGAGAGCCATGATACTGACACAATCTCTGAGGTGCCCTCTCCTCAGGTGCCTAAAAGTGACCAAGTCACCAAGAAACCCCCTAGAAGACCCCCCAAGCAGTTAGGGAAGGGAAAAGAGATCTACTCTAAGGATACACAAGGATTGCCTCGTTTGAGAGGCAAAAATACATCTAATCAATGAAGATGTTGTTCTGGAATTGTCAGGGGCTTGGGAACTCTCCCACTGTTGCAGCCCTTCGACCCTTCCTCAACTCCCACAAGCCTTCGCTTGTGGCCATTGCTGAACCTCTCATTAGTTTTGAAAACTGGAGGGGTTTCAACTGGTTTTCCCTTGGATACTCCCTTATTTCTCACAACAGAGGTGTGGATTCTCTTGAAACCTTATGGGTTTTCTGATATAATGTTCTGCAAATCTCCTCTTTTGTGATTCGCAATCAGCTAATCTCAGTCCGCACCCAGCTACAGGATATCTCTTTTACCTTCTCTTTTGTCTATGCCTCTTGCTCCTACACCAGAAGAAGATAACTTTGGAATAATTTATCTATTATAAGTGAGAATATGGATCACAACTGGGTTATTACCGGTGACTTCAATGCTATCCTTTGCCCAGATGAAAAGATTGGAGCTCACTTCTCCTGTGCTGCTGCAAATGATTTTCAATGTTGTGTGGACCAATGCAACCTCAATGAAGTTCCTATTGCAGGTTCCAAATTTACTTGGGGAAGGTTTACTGTCAATGGTAGGCAGGCTAGTAATATTGATAGGTGTTTTATGCAAATCAATGACAGCAGTTCCCCAGTTGTTATCTCAGGATTTTCTCCTCCGAAATTCAATTCTGATCATAATCCTCTTATTGTCAACATTTGGGAGGAAAGTAGGTGGACCTCTCCTCTACCTTTCAAATTTAATAATGCCTGGCTCTTAATCCCAGGTTGTAGGGAAGCCGTTCTTGATGGATGGAACACTGCTTTTCATGGGAGTCCTCAATTTGTGGTTTCCTCCAAGCTTCGCAAGATCAAAAGCCTCCTAAAATTCTGGAGCTGGAACTCCTTCTCGAGGCTTGGTGATGACATTAGTGATGCAGAATATCAGATGAAGTCTTTCCAGGAGAATAATCAACAAGTGAACATTCCTACCAGTGAAGATATTGTGTTTCATAAAAGGCTTGATGATCTCCTGGCACTCAAGGAGAGTCTGGGAAAATATCAATTCAATGTCCGCTGGCGTAAAGATGGTGATAGAAATTCAAAAAAATTTCATCACTTGAAATGGGAGAAAAAAGCTCATAAAGGACCAAATCAGATCCGTATCAACGGTCATACCATTGTTGATGAGAAAGAGCTCTATGATGCTGTTTTTGATCACTTCAAAGTGCTTTATAATGATGATGGCATTCCCTCTGCTTCCCCGCTTGCTGCGTGCATTGAGAAATGTGTTAATGATTCACAGAATAATGATCTGACTTCTCCACCTCTTGAGGATGAAGTCAGATATGCCCTCTTTTCTCTCAACTCGGATAGTGCTCCCGGCTCGGATGGATTCAACAACAAATTATTCACCTTTTATTGGGACATCATTCATTCAGAAATCACTAAAGCTGTCAGGGAATTATTTCTCTTGGGGTTAATCCCTCATGGAGTCAACTCCAATTTTATTGCCCTACTTCCTAAAAAGGAAGTTGCAATTGAGATAGGTGACTTTCGGCTAATTGCCATTGGGAACACTGTACCCGAGACTATTAGTAAAATCATTGTTATCCGGTTAGGGAAGATTGTTGGAAACATGATTTCACCTAACCAATTCGGTTTTGTTCCTGGAAGAAGTATTCAGAACTACTTATACACAGCCTCTGAAGGAGTTAATGCCATGAGGAGGGCATCGAAGTTTGGGTCCTTTGCCTTAAAACTGGATATATTCAAAGCCTTTGATACTATTAAGTGGGATTTCCTATTCAAGATTCTTGGCATGTATGGTTTCTCAGACAAATTTATTTGAATGATTTCTACCATCATGAATAGTGCCAGAATTTCTGTTTTGATTAATGGAGCTCCAAAAGGATTCTTTCAGTGTTCCCGGGGGGTCAGACAGGGTGATCCTCTTTCCGGAATTCTCTTTGCACTTGATGAGGACTACCTAAGCCACCTTGTTACTAATGCTATGTTGGATGGATACTACAACCTTATTAAAGACGGGAGAAATTTATTTGTGCCTTCACATCTACTTTATGCTGATGATATTCTCCTCTTTGGGCGGGCTAATATGGGGACCATATCTTCTATCTGGAAAATCTTCGCTGATTATGAGGCTGTTGTTGGACAGGCCATTAGCTGGAGTAAATCATCTATTGTGTTTGGGAAAGGGAGCTCTACTACGAGACAGACCAAGATTGTCAGATGCCTTTGTGTCAAAAAAGGATCCTTGCCTTTCAACTATCTTGGTGTTCCCTTATTTTGGGGGAAGGTTAAACGATGTCATCTTGAAAGCATCTCTGTTAACATCACTCAGCAGCTTGCCAAATGGAAGGGCAAGACCCTCTCACAAGCAGGCAGGGTATGTCTTATCAATTCTGTTGTCACCTCAATGTTTTCTCATACATTCTCCATCTATAAGTGGCCAATCAGCCTAATTAAATCCCTTCAAGCCAAGATCCGGAACTTTGCATGGACAGGCTGTATTAATAAAAGGAAATTGATCAATTTTTCCTGGAAGGAATGCATCAAACCACTTGAAATGGGGGGGGGGGGTTAGGCATTAAGGATCTCAGGATCTTCATTGATGCCCTGTTGGCCAAATTCACTTGGAATATTTTCACACATAGAGAGGGTGATTTGGAATTTCTCAAAGAACGCTTTACTGGGAAACTATGCAATGGTTATACTGGGTACATGCTCTCCTCTGTCTGGACAATGGTTAAATACTCGTATAAGGACATTATCTCCCAATCAACTTGGGCTGTCTCGAGGCAATCCAACTTGAATTGTTGGTTCACCCCTTGGCTCAAGAGTCCGCTGCATGAATCTATGCAGGTTCTTCATGGCTTGCAACATATGTCCATTAATGAACTCAACACCAGACTGCCGGAGCTGGCTGAGACCTTACCTGCCCATATCATTTCTGAGATTCAACTCTACAGTTACATGGATTATGACACAATTATCTGGAAACCGAACTTGATTGGCCTGCTTACTGTAAAGGACTTTTACAATCACAAATTTCGGCAAGGGATAGATCCCCCCTCATGGATCATGAGATACAAATGCCATTTTATTCTTCCTATACATTTTCTGCTCTTCTGGAGGATATGGAGGAATCGGTTGACCATGCATGGCCAACTTCAAAAAGTTGGTTTGCATCTTGCTTCGGCCTGCTGTATATGCATGCAGGATGCTGAAAATGTGCAACATCTTTTTGTTGAATGCAAGCTTTCTCATGGTCTGTGGATGTACCTGCAGGATGTCTTTGGTCTTCAATTTCCCCTGGATAGAACCTTTTCTCAGATGATGTCTCTCATCACGGAATCGAGGTATAGTGAGCAAATCTACAATCTTCTCCTTGCTGCTTCGGCAGCCATTGTGGCTTTTCTATGGGCTTCCAGAAACTCTGCTATGTTCCGGAATAAGTCAAGCTCCCTTCATGAGGGTATTCTTTCCATGCATTCTGCTGTCCGGATGGCCGGGGGCATTCAAACAGGTGCGATGAACAATTGATTTACTGACCTTATCACTCTCCGCACTCTTGGTGTCTCTGGTAGGTGCAAAAAACCCTTGGTGGTGAAGTCAATCCAATGGATTCCACCTATCCCATCTTGGATCAAAGTCAATGTTGATGGTGCGGCAGTACGCTCTCCAGGGCCTTCTGGCTGTGGTGGCGTCTTCTGTACTTATAGAGGTTTGTCAAGGGCACTTTTTATCACTTCATCAGAATTGGCTGTGCTTATGAAGCAGAGCTTTGGGCTATCATCAATGCGGTGTGGTTTGCAAATTAGTTTGGTTGGAAGCAACTCTGGATTGAGTCTGACTCCATGCTTGTGGTTGAGGCCTTTCGTCAAAATTCAAGGAAGGTTCCCTGGCGGCTTCTACCCCAATGGATTGATTGCATTAGTTTATCCAAAAATATGGTTCTTAAGATCACCCATGCATACAAGGAAGTTAATATGGTAGCTGATGTGATTTCCAAGAAGGCTATTGAAGAACGCTGCTCATGGTGGTCTTTTGTTGCTCCCTCTTTTTGTGCGTCAATTGTGGATTTGGACATGATGGGTGCTACCTGTACCCGGTTGCATAGGTCCCCTTTGTAATGCCTTGCACTTTATTTTTCTTTTATACACTTGAGGGATCAAGCCTTCTGCTTGGCCCCACACCTTCTTTGCCCTAATAAACCGTAATAAACCCTAACGAATCATAATAAACCCTAATAAATTGTAATAAACCCAAATACATATTAATAAACGTTAATAAATAAAATAATCCATAATGAATCCTAGAAAATCATAAATAAACCTAAAAAAGGTTGATAAACCCTAGAAAAAGCTATTGATGCCTACAAAAGACCAATAAAACCCTAATATACAATAAAAAACACTAATAAACAATAAAAAATACTAAAGAACACTAATAAGCCCTAAAGAACCCTAATAAACCCTAAAGAACCATAATAAACATAAAAACCCCTAATGAACAAAAAAACCCTAAAACCCCTTACATAATCCCGATAAATCGCAACAATACCCAAAAAAACACTAAAATACACTATAAAACCCTAACAACCCCTATAAATCCAGAAAAAAACAAGAAAAACATTAAAACCCCTGAAAAAACATTGAAAAACCATCAAATACCATAAAAACTGTAAACACCCGTCAATAACCCTTAAAAACCTAAAACCCACTACAGACCATAAATAATGATTAAAACCCTAATAAAGGCAACAAATTAATACATAAACCCAAAAAAACAATACATAAACCCTAATAATGCAACATAAACCCTGAAAACGCAACATAAACCCATAAAATGCAACATAAACCCAAAAAATGCTATATAAACGCAAAAGCACTACATAAACCCTAGAACCATAACATAACCCCTAAACAATGCAACATAAACATTAAAAAATGCTAGATAAAACTAAAAACACAACATAAACCCTAAATACACTACATCAACCCTAATAACGTCACATAAACCCTAAAAAATGAAACATAAACACTACATGACCCCTAAAAATGCAACATAAACTCCGAAAACGCAACATAAACCCTAAAAAATGCTACATAAAACATAAACCGTAAACACACTACATAAACCCTAAAAATGATACATAAACCCTAAAAATTGCTTCATAAAACCTAAAACTGCTATCTAAACCCTAAAAGCGCTACATAAACACTAAAAATGCTACATAAACTCAAACAATGCTACAAAAACACTAAAAAATGCTACAAAAAAACTAAGGATGCTTTAAAACCCTCAAAAATATTAAACCCTAATATACCATAATATAAAAAATTAAACCCTAATAAAGCCCTAATAAAGTCTAATAATCCCTAAAAATGCCTTGTAATCCCTAAAAACTCTAAAAGACTCTACTCAACCCTAATAAAACCCCAAAAATACCTAATAAACCCTAATAAAGGATAATAAAACCTAATAAACCCTAAAAACACGTTAAGAAAACCTAAACAACCCTAACCTACCCTAATAGACACTAATAAACACTAATAAACCGTAATAAACCTCAAAACAAACCTAAAAATCTCTGATAAACCATAAATAATCCAAATAAACCCTACTCAACCTTAAGAAACCTTAGCACTCCATAATGACCACTAATAAAACCCTACAAAACCCAAATAACAAAAACAAATGATAGTATACCTTAAAATCCCTAGAAACCCTAAGAAACTCTAATATAACCTATTAAACCCAAAAAACGCTCACAAACAATAAAAAAATGATAACAAACAATAAAAACGTGCAATATTACCTAAAAAGGCCTAAAAATGCTAATATAACCAAATAAAGACTAAAAACGCTAATATACCTTAAAAATCCCTAGAAACCATAATAAACCATAATAAAATCTAATATAACCAAATAAACCTTGAAAATTCTCACAAACAAAAAAAATCGCTCACAAACAATAAAAAACACTATATTATCTAAAAAGTCCTAACAAACACTAATATAACCTATTAAAACAAAAAAAATAATAAACCCCTTACAAACCCAAATAAACCGTAAAAATCCCTAATAAGCCCTAATAAAAACTAATAAACCCTAATAAAACCACAATAAAACCCTAAAAATACCTTCTCAACCCTAATAAACCTTGACATACCATAATAAAACCTAATAAAACCCAACTAAACCCCAATAAACAAAAAAAGGAAAACAATCCATTAAAAATCCCTAGAAACCCTAATAAGCCATAATAAATTCTAACAAAACCCAATAAACCATAAAAAATTCTCACAAACACTAAAAACACGATAATAAAACCTAAAAAGTCCTAACAACCCCACATATATATTAATAAAAACTAAAAAACACTCATATAACCTAATAAAAATACTAACAAACCCTAGTAAACCCTAAAAATCCCTAACAAACCCTCATTAACACTACTCAACCCTAATAAACCTTAATAAAAACCTAAATATACCTACTCAACCCTAATAAAACCCTAAAAATACCTACTCAACCCAAATAAACCTTATAAAACTATAATAAACCATAACAAACCCCACTAAACGATAAAAATGCAAATATACCATTAAAAATCCCTAAAACCCCTAATAAATGAAAATAAAACCTAACAAAGCTTAAAATCACTAATAAACCCTAATAAAAACTATTAAACCCTAAAAATCCTAATATACCCTCTTAGAAATTAATAAACCAAAATTAATGATAATAAACCCTAATAAATCCAAAACATACCCAAACATACCATAATATACCATAATATAAGACAATATACCCTAATAAACCCAAATCAATCAAAATAAAACCCAAAAAATACCTAATAAACCCTAATAAACCTTAACACACCATAATAAACCCTAATAAAATCCTAATAACCCCCACCAAACCCTAAAAACCCTTAATATACCATTAAAAACCCTAAAACCCTAACAAACTATAATAAAAGTTAATAACACCAAAAAATTCTAAAAATGATACTAAACCCTAAAAATACCTATAATAAAAATAATAGTAATAACGCACATGCATGTGCATGGTTTAAATAATAAATCTTAATGCACGTGCATGTGCCTATGCCTTCACATTTGCATGTGAATGATAATAAATAATAAATTATAAATAATAACGCATGTGAATTACAAGTGTTTGTGCATGTGCATGTGAATGATATTAAATAATAAATAATAACACACATCCAAGTGAATGTGCATGTGCATGTGCATGTTCATGGTAATAAACATTAAATAATAACCAAGTCCACATGAATGTGCATTTGCAATTGAATGATAATAAATAATAAATAATAACACATGTGATAATAGAATAATGCACGTGCAGTAGAATAAATAATAATAACACATCTGATAATTGAACAATGCAAGTGCATTGCATTTGCATGTGCATGATAGTAAATAATATATAATAATGCATGTGCATGTGTATTTACATGTAATGATAATTATAATGATGCATGTACATGCATGGTAATAAATAATAAATAACAACCCATGAGCATGTGCATTTGTATTTGATGATACAAAAAAAAAAATAATAATAATAATAATAATAGAATAACACAAGTGCATTTCATGTGCATGTGCATAGTAGTAAATAATAAATAAATAATAATAAATAAGAACGCACATGCATGTGCATGTGCATTTACATTTGATGATAATATTAATAATACTAATTGTAATAATAATAATAATAACGCATGCACGTGCATGGTAATAAATAATAAATAACAACATAAATTCATGTGAATTTTCATGTGATAATGATAATGATAATGATAATGATAATAATAATAATAATAATAATAATAATAATTGTGATAATAATAATAATAATAATAATAAAAGTTTAATACAAGTGCATTGCATATGCACGTGCATGGTAATAAATAATAAATAATAACGCACGTGCATCTACATTTGCATGTGATGATAAAAATAATAACAGTAGTAGTAATAATAGTAGTAGTAGTGGTGATATTAGTAGTAGTACCAATGCATGTGATAATAGAATATTTCATGTGCATTACGTGTGCACGTGCATGTTAATAAAAAATAACGCTTGTGCATTGCATTTGCATGTGATGAAGATGAAGATGATAATAATAATAATAATAATAATATTATTATTATTATTATTATTATTATTATTATTAATAAAAACAACACATGTTATAATAGAATAATGCACGTTCATTGAATGTGCATGTATGTGCATTCGCATGTGCATTTGTATGTGATGATAACAACAACAACAACATCCACAATAAAAATAATAACAATAATAGTAACAACGCATGTGATAATAAAATAACGTGTGTGAATTACATGTGCACATGCATGATAATAAAAATATAATAATAACGCACGTGCATATGCATGTTCATGTGGATGATATGATAATAATAATAATAATAATAATAACAGTAACAATAAGTTATAGGTGTTGGAAAAAACAGAAGACATGACAAAAAATGCAAGAAATGGGGACTCGAAAAACCTATCAAATCACAGAGTCATTGAAAAAGGAATAACTTATTCTTCGGGTGTCCATTTATGCTCCGTGAATAGTCAAAATGAATCTCATGGAACTAACTACGATAAAATAGGTGTCGGAGGCCGAACAGACACACAGATCAAAACTTATGACCATTTTAAGAAAAATTTGACAGGGATCCGTAAATGGAAATGGAGTTTTGGAGGCCTTATGATGGGTTTCTGGGATTTTATGGTCTGAAACCTGACTTGACCTAATTTCAAGTCATCCTTCTTTGAAGATCTCTTCGCTACTTTCGATTTGATATGTGGTAGAGCTCAAACGGACAGTCGGAGCGAATGTAATGGCCATTTGAAGTTAGACTTTTTTTAGAGTGGTATAACTAATATATCTTATATTTCTTTTATCTTATTAGAGTTTCTAAAAAACATGGTCCTCACTCATCTCATGAGATATGATTTGACTGGTCAGAGTGCTCAAACGGACACACAAAGGAGAAGTTATGCCTATTTTAGTGAGTTGCAGGTTTCTTATGTTTTTAGGCACTAGGAGAGTTACTAAATTTAAAACGACAATAACTTTTTATAAGTTAGTTCATTTTGGCTCTACCACATATCAAATTGAATATTATGAAAAGATACGCACTCTAGTTACCACTGGAACCCTTTCTAACATTCTTCAACCCCCCAAATGTCCCAAAATCCCTTTGGATGGTCAAAAGATTGGCTTCAGGGGTCCGTTTTGCAATAACTTCTTCTATGGGTGTCCGTTTTTCCTATACCACATATAAAATAGAAGCCTGAGATTATACCTACATGTCTATAACCACTGAAGTACCTTCTAACATCCTTGAAGGCCCAAAAAGGCAATTAATCCCTCCAAAAGACCATAACTTCTACTCCGAGAGTCCGTTTTGCCTCTACCATATATAAAATCCAAGCTTTCGACTAGATCTACACATCTATGACCAATAGGAACACCTAATCACGTTATTAAATACCCAAATGGTCCATAAGTCCTCCAAATGACCATAACTTCTACTTTGGGTGTCCGTTTCACCTCTACCACATATCAAATTGAAGCATGCGACTAGCTCTACACATCTGTGACAACCATGAACTACTAAATAACCCTAAAAAACCATGAATAACCCCATAATCAATAAAAACCATTAAAAACCACGCAAAACCCTAAAAAACCATAACAAACCCTAACAAACACTAACAAACCATAAAAAACCCTAAAAAACCCCAAAAAACCCTAAAAAACATGACAAACCCTAAAAGACCATAACAAACCCAAACAAGCACTATCAAACTCCAAGAAGCACTATGAAACCCCAATAAACACAGAAAACCCAAAGAAACCATAAAACCCCCTAAAACCCATAATAAACCCTAACATAACCCTAAAAACCCTAAAAACCCTAACAAAACCCTAAGCAAACCTACGAACCTCTAACACAACCTTAGAAACCCTAACACACCCTTAGAAACCCTAACACACTTTGTAACCCTAACACAGCCATAGAAACCCCAACACACCCATAGAAACCCTAACACAACCTTAGAAACACTTTGAAACCATAACACACCCTTAGAAATCCAAATCCACCCCTAAAAACCCTAACCCTCCCTTAGAAAACCTAACACGCCCTTAGAAACCCTAACAAACCCTTACACACCCTAAATCACTCTAATAAGAACTAATGATTCCTAAAAAACCCTACCAACCAATAATAAACCCTAACAAACCCTAAAGTCTACTACTAAACCCTAACAAACACTAATAAATAGCTATAAACCCTAAAAACCCTATTAGACCCCCAATAAAAGCTACAAAATACCTAAAACCCCAAATTTACAACAAAACACTATTATACCATTGAAAATTCTAATATTCACAAAGAATCCCTAATAAACCCGTCAAAACCTTAAAAAATCCTAAAAAACCATTAAAACCAAAAAAAACCCTAAAAACCCTAAATACCCAAAAAAATTCCAAATAAACGCTAAAAACCTTAAAAACCCCTAAAACCCTTTGAAAACAAAAAAAAAACCAAAAAAACATGAAAACAAACTTAAAAAACCTCAAAAAAACCTCAAAAATCCGTAAAAACCTAAAAAAACACTGAAAACACTCAAAAACCCTAAAAAGCATTAAAATTCTTAACAAAACCCTTACCAACCCTATGAAATCCTTAAAAACCTTAAAATCCCCCTAGAAAACTCAAAAAACCTCAAAAGATACACTAATACACCCTAAAGTACCCTAAAAACCCTAAAAACCCTAAAGAACCATAAAGAACCACTAAAGCCACTAACAATGCTACATAAACCCTATCAATTACTACAAATACCCGAAAAATGTTTCAAAACCCACAAAACGCAACAAAACCCCCCAAAAATGCTAAAATAACCCTAACAAAGCATAAAAAATCAAAACACACCCATAAAACCCAAAAAAGAATCATAAAACCCCAAACAACTCAAACAAACTGTAACAAACCCTAAAAACCCTAACAAAACCTAAAAAACCCTAACATCCACTATTATCCACTAAGAACCACTAATTAACCCTAATAACCCATTAAACCCACAATTAAACCCTTATAGACAATAATAAACACTAATAAATCGTAATAACCTGTAATAAACCCTAACAAACTCTTTTAGACCATAATAAATGCTACAAAATCCCTAAAACCCCTAATATACAATAAAAAACACTATTAAACCATAATAAACCCTAATAAACACTAAAAACACTAACAAACACTAACAAACCCGACATAATGATACAAAAATCTCCAAATAATAGCCTACAAAACCCTACAATGCACTAATAAACCCTAAAAACCCTAATAACCCCAAAATAAATCGTAACAAACCCTAACAACCCCAAATAAATCCTAACCAATCCTAATAACGCCAAATATATCGTAACAAACTGAAACAAACCATAACAAACCCCTAATAAACACCAATAAACCCTAATAAATTATAATAAACCCTAATAAATTGTAATAAACCCAAATACACATTATTAAACCCTAATAAATAAAATAAACCCTAATAAATCTTAAATAACCCTAAAAGAGGTTGATAAAGCCTAGAAAAATCTATTAATGCCTACAAATGCCCAATAAAACTCTAATATACAATAAAAAACACAAATAAACTGTAACAAATCCTAAATAACACTAATAAACCCTAAGGAACCCTAATAAACCCTAAAGAACCAAATTAAACTCTAAAGAACACTAAAAACCCCTAAAGAACCCAAAAAATGCTAAAAAAGATTATATAAACCCTAAAAACCACTACAATACCCAAACAAACCCTAAAACACACTAAAAAACCCTAACACCCCCTATCAATCCCAAAAAAAACAAGTAAACACATAAAACCCCCCAAAACCATTAACAAGCCATCAGATACCATAAAAAACCATAAACACCCATAAACAACCCTTGAAAACCCTAAATACACTACAAACCATAAACCCCCATTAAAACCATAAAAAGGCATTAAATAGATACATAAACCCTAAAAACGTCACATAAACCCTAAAAAGTGCATCAAAAACCCTAAAAACACAACATAAACCAAAATACACAACATAAACAAAAAAACACTACATAATCCATAAAAGCACTACATAAACCCAAGAACTGTAACATAAACCCTAAAAAACACAACATAAACCCTAAAAACGCAACCTAAACATTAAAAATCACTACATAAAACCTAAAAACACAATATAAACCATAAAAACACTACATGAACACAAAAAACATTACATAAACCCTAAAAAATGTAATATAAATGCTTCATCACCCCTAAAAATGATACATAAACCCAGAAAACGTAACATATACCCTAAAAAATGCTACATAAATCCTAAACCATAAACACAATACATAAACCCTAAAAATTTTACATAAACCTGAAAAATGATATATAAAACCTAAAACCACTAACTAAACCCTAAAATTCTATATATAAACTAAAAATACTACATAAACTCTAACAACACTACACAAACCCTAAAAAATGCTACAAAACTCCTAATGACGCTTCCAAACCCTCAAAAATATTAAACCCTAATACACCATAATATAAAAACATAAACCCTAATAAACCCCTAATAAACTATAATAATACCTAAAAACACCTTATAATCCCTAAAAACCTAAAGAAACTATACTCAACCTTAATAAAACCCCAAAAATACCTAACAAACCTTAATAAATGATAAAAAACCTATTAAACCCTAAAACACGTTAAGAAAACCTAAACAACCCTAACCAACCCAAGATACTAATAAACACTAATAAACCCTAATAAACCCCAAAAATCCCCTAATAATCCCTAATAAACGATAAATAAATCCAAATAAACCCTACTCAACCCTAAAAAAACCATAACACATCATAATAACCCCTAATAAAACCCTACAAAACCATAATAAAGAAAAAATGCTAGTATAACTTAAAATATTCCTAGAAAACCTCATAAACTCTAATATAACCTAATAACCCCTAAAAATGCTCACAAACAATAAAAAAATGATCACAAACAATAAAAACGTGTTGTTTTACCTAAAAATACCTAAAAACACTAGTATAACCTAATAAAGACAAAAAAAATATAGTATACCTTAATAGTCCCTAGAAACCCTAATAAACCATAATAAACTCTAATATGACCTTAGAAACCCAAAAAAAGCTCAAAAACAAAAACAAATTTCTCACAAACAATAAAAACACACCATATTATCTAAAAAGACCTAATAAACATTAATATGACCTAATAAAACAAAAAAACTAATAAACCCCTAACAAACCCTAATAAACCCTAAAAACCCCTAATAAACCCTAATAAAATCATTATAAACCCTAAAAATACCTTCTCAACCCTAATAAACCTTGACACACCATAATAAAACCCAAATAAACCCCAATAAACAAAAAAACGCAAACAAACCATTAAAAATCCCTAGAAAACCTAATAAACCATAATAAATTCTAATAAAACTTAATAAACCAAACAAATGATCACAAACACTAAAAACATTCTAATAAAAAATAAAAATTCTTAACAACTACTCATATATATTAACAAAAACTAAAAAAAAACCATATACCCAAATAAAAACAGTAACAAACCCTAGTAAACCATAAAAATCCCTAACAAACCCTAACAAACCCTACTCAACCCTAATAAAACCTAATAAAACCCTAAAGATACCTACTCAACCCTAATAAAACCCTAAAAAATACTTAGTCAACCCTAATAAACTTTAACACACTATAATAAACCATAATAAACCCCACTAAACCCTAAAAAACGTAAATTTACCATTAAAAAGCCCTAAAATACATAATAAATGCTAATAAAACCTAACAAAGCTTAAAAGTTATAATAAACCCTAATAAACACTACTAAACCCTAAAACCCCCTAATATACCCTTTTAAAAATTAATAAACCATAATGAACCATAATAAACCCTAATAAATCCTAAACATACCCAAATATATCATAATATACCATAATATACCCTAATAAACCCAACTCAATCCTTATAAACCCTAAAAATACATAATAAACCTTAATAAACCTTGACACGCCATAATAAACCCTAATAAAATTCTAATAACCCCTACCAAACCCTAAAAATGAAAATATACCATTAAAAACCCCTAAAACCTTAACAAACCATAATAAATGTTAATATCACCTAAAAATCCTAAAAAATGCTAGTAAACCTTAAAAATACCTCTAACAATAATAATAGTAATAACACACGTGCATGTGCATATACATGTGCATGGTTTAAATAATAAATAATAACGCACCTGCATGTGCATATTCCAGTGCATTTGAATGTGAATGATAATAAATAATATATAATAAATAATAACGCATGTGAATTGCTTGTGCATGTGAATGTGCATTGGAATGATAATAAATAATAAATAATAACACACATACAAGTGCATGTGCATGTGCATGGTAATAAACAATAAATAATATCCAAGTCCACATGAATGTTCATATTAATGTGAATGATAATAAATAATAAATAATAACACATGTGATAATAGAATAACGCACGTGCATTGTGTGTGCACACTACTACAAAAACGGCCAATATCATCTCTAGAGAAGTGCATTAACAGTGCTATAAAAAGCGTTTTTAATTGTGGTGAGGATATAGGGGGGGGGTCTATTTTATCAGTGCTTTGAAAAGAGATGATAATGGCACCTTTTATCAGCAGTAAATAAGCACTGACAAAAGACCCCTTTATCAGTGCTTTTTTAGCACTGATAATAGGGGACTTTTATCCACACTTCTAAAAAGCACTGATAAAAGTAAAAACAATAAAAACAATAAAAATTAATAAAAAATATTTATATAATGCGGGGGGGAGCTTTTAATAGAGCTCGACCCCCCCCCCCCCCCATCAGTGGTAGGAAGACCCCCCCCCCACCTCAATATCTCCCATGCATTGCCCTTCCCGCGCATCCCCCACACACGCTCACCTCCTTGCTTCCACCCGAACTCGAACCCGTGACCTCCCCCTTTGCGTGCTTGCACCTTTACCACTAAGCCATTTCGTTTTTTCTCTATTTAATGATATATCTATTTATATATATATATAGTTATATTTATTCGTATATTAATATAGATTCATATAAATATAAATATATTTAGTTATATTAATACACATATATTTATTCATATATTAGTGTGTATATATATATTCATTCTTATATTAATATATGTTTATATTAATATGTTTTTTATCCGTATATTTATTTTTATATTAATATATATTTATAATATTAGTTTTAAATACTTTTATAAAATATTTTTTTATGTGAGTTTATAAATAAATAAATACATACATATATACAACACACATACACACATACACACACAAACACACACACATAGAGACACATATATATTTACGAATTAATACATATATATTTATTTGTGTGTGTATTTGAAAAGCAATAGAATGTTAAAACGATAATAACTTGTAATCTAGAAGCCCGTTTCCACTCCACAACTAGTCCAATGGATGAAAATGAAACAATATTCGATAAGATATGTGGTACAGGCCTTGCCGACATTCAGATCATATGTTATACTTGTTGAATGTTAAAAAATCGGGGTATCCCGACTAAAGCCACTAACAACGCTGCATTAACTCTATCAATTGCCACAAAAACCCAAAAAATGCTTCAAAATACAAAAAAACTCATCATAACCCCCAAAAAATGCTAAAATAACCCTAACAAAGCATAAAAAATCCAAACACACCCATAAAACCCAAAAAAACACTTAAAACTCCAAACAACTCAAACAAACTATAACAAGCCCTAAAAACCCTAACAAAACCTAACAACCCAGAATAACCACTAATAACCCCTAAGAACCACTAATAAACCCTAATAACCCCTAAACCCCACTATTAAACCCTGAAAACCCTAATAAACACTAATAAATTGTAATAACCTATAATAAACCCTAACAAACTCTATTAGACCCTAATAAATGCTACGAAATCCCTAAAACCCCTAATATACAATGAAAAACACTATTAAACCATATTAAAACCCTAATAATCACTAATAACCCTTACAAACCTGATAAAATGATACAAAAAACCTCCAAATAAAAGCCTGCAAAACCCTACAACCCACTAATAAACCCTCAAAAAACCTAATAACCCCAAAATAAATCGTATCAAACCCTAACCACCCCAAATAAATCGAAATAAATCCTAACAACGCCAAATAAATCGTAACAAACTGAAACAATCCATAAAAAACACCTAATAAATAGCAATAAACTCTAACAAATCATAATAAACCCTAATAAATCATAATAAATCAAAATACTCATTACTAACCCCTAATAAATAAAATAAACCCTAACAAACCCTAATAAATCCTAAAAAACCCTAAAAATGTTGAAAACCCTAGAAAAAGCTATTAATGCCTACAAATGCCCAAAAACACCCTAATATACAATAAAAATGCAAATAAACTGTAACAAATCCTAAAGAATACTAATAAACCCAAAAGAACCCTAATAAACTCTAAAGAACCACATTAAATTCTAAAGAACACTAAATACACTAAAGAGCCCAAAAAATGCTAAAACACATTATATAAACCCTAAAAACCTCTACAATACCCAAACAAACCCTAAAACACACTAAAAACCCTAACAACCACTATCAATCCCAAAAAACAAATAAAACAATAAAATCCCCCAAAAACCATTAAAAAGACATCAGATACCATAACAAACCATATACACATGTTAACAACTCTTAAAAACCCTAAAAAACACTACAAACCACAAACAACCATTAAAACACTAAAAAAGCATCAAATAGATACATAATCCCTAAAAATGTTACATAAACCCAAAAAATGGAACAAAATTCCTAAAAATGCAACATAAACCAAAAAACACATCATAAACCCAAAAAATGCTACCTAAACCCTAAAAGCACTACATAAACCCTAGAACTGTAACATAAACCCAAAAAAACACCACATAAACCCCAAATAATGCAACATAAACATTAACAAATGCTACATAAAACCTAAAAACACAATATAAACCCTAAAAACACTCCATGAACCCTATAAACGTTACATAAACCCTAAAAATGCAACATAAACGCTACAACACCCCTAGAAACACTACATAAACCCATAAAACGCAGTATAAACCCTAAAAAATGCTATATAAAACCTAAACCCTAAACATGCTACATAAACCCTAAAAACATTACATAAACCCTAAAAATGACACATAAACCCTAAAACCACTAACTAAACCCTAAAAATGCTACATAAACTCTAACAACGCTACAGAAACCCTAAAAATGCTTCAAAAACCATAAAGACGCTTCAATACCCTCAAAAATATTAAACCCTAATATACCATAATATAAAACATTAAATCATAATAAACCCCTAATAAACCCTTAAAGAACCACTAAAGCCACTAACAACGCTACATAAACCCTGAAAATTTCTACAAAAAATCAAAAAATGATTCAAAACCCACAAGACGCAACAAAACCCCAAAAAACGCTAAAATAACCCTAACAAAGCATAAAAAACCCAAACAAACCAATAAAACCCAAAAAAACACATAAAACCCCAAATAACTCAAACAAACTGTAACAGACCCTAAAAACCCTTACAAAACCTAACAAACCCTAACAACCACTAATAATCCCTAAGAACTGCTAATAAACCCTAATAACCCCTAAAACCCACAATTAAACCCTAAAAACCCTAATATACACTAATAAATCGCAATTACCTATAATAAACCCTATAAAACTCTATTAAAGCCTAATAAATGCTTCCAAATCCCTAAAACCCCTAAAATACATTAAAAAAACTATTAAACCATAATAAACCTTAATAATCAATAAAAAACCCCAATAGACCAGACAAAACGATACAAAAACCTCCAAATAATAGCCTACAAAACCCTACAACCTACTAATAAACCCTAAAAATCCCTAATAACCCCAAAATAAATTGTAACAAACCCTAAAAACCCCAAATAAATCGTAACAAATCCTAACAAAGCCAAATAAATCATAACAAACTGAAACAAACCATAACCAACCCCTAATAAACTGTAATAAAACCTAACAAATCATAATAAACCCTAAGAAATCTTAACAAACCAAAATACGTGTTACTAAACACTAATAAATAAAATAAACCCTAATAAATCCTGCATAACCTTGAAAAAGGTTAATAAACCCTAGAAAAAGATATTAATGCATAAAAAAGCCCAATAAAACCCTAATATACAATAAAAAAAGGCTAATAAATTGTAACAAATCCTAAAGAACACTAATAAACCCTAAAGAACCATAATAAACACTAAAGAACCATATTAAACTATAAAGAACACTAAAAAAGCCTAAAGAACCCAAAAAACACTAAAACACATTATATAAACCCTAAAATCTACTAAAATACCCAAACAAACCCTAAAATACACTAAAAACCCTCGAAACCACTATTAATCCCAAAAAAATTAATAAACCCATAAAACCACCCAAAAAACCACTAAAATTCCATCAGATATCATAAAAAACCATAAACACTCGTTAACAACCCTTAAAAACCCTAAAAAACACTACAAACCATAAACAACCATTAAAACCCCAAAAAGGATTCAAATAGATACATAAACCCTAAAATTGATACATAAAAACTAAAAAATGCATCAAAACCCCTTAAAACACAACATAAACCAAAAAGCGCAACATAAACCCAAAAAACGCTACATAATCCCTAAAATTACAACATAAACCCTAGAATTGTAACATAAACTCTAAAAAACACAATATAAACACTAAAAATGTAACATTAACATTAAAAACGCTACATAAAACCTAAAAACAAAATATAAACCCTAAAAACACTCCAGGGACCCTAAAAACCTTACATTAACCTTAAAAATGCTACATATATTCAACATCACCCCTAAAAATGCTACATAAAACGAGAAAATGCAACATAAACCCTAAAAAATGCTACATAAAACCTAAACCATAAACACGCTACATAAACCCTAAAAACATTACATAAACCCTAAAAATGATACATAAAATCTAAAACTACTAACTAATCCCTAAAAACACTTTATAAACACTAAAAATACTATATAAACTCCAACAACGCTACGCACACCCTAAAAAATGCTACCAAAACCCAAAAGATGCTTTAAAAACCTCAAAAATATTAAACCTTAATATACCAGAATATAAAAAATTTAAAACTAATAAACCCCTAATAAACACTAATAATCCTTAAAACACCTTATAATCCCTAAAATCCTAGGAAACTCTAATCAACCCTAATAAAACCCCAAAAGTACCTAATAAACCCTAATAAATGACAATAAAACCGAATAAACCCTAAAAGCACGTTATGAAAACCTAAACAATCCTAACCAACCCTAATATACACTAATAAACACTAATAAACCCTAATAAACCCCAAACAGACCCTAAAAATCCCTAATAAACCATAAATAAATCCATATAAACCCTACTCAACCCTAACGAACCTTAACACACCATAATAACCCCTAATAAAACCCTACAAAACCCTAATAATGAACAAAAATGCTAGTATACCTTAAAAAATTCGTAAAAACCCTGATAAACTCTAATATAACCTAAAAACCCTAAAAATTTTCACAATGAATAAGAAAATTTTCATAAACAATAAAAACGTTCTATATTACCTAAAAAACATAAAAACACTAATATAACCTAATAATGACAAAAAACACTAATATACCTTTAAAATCCCAAGAAACCCTAATAAACCATAATAAACTCTAATAAAACCATAGAAACCCTAAAACACTCAAAAAAACTATACTCTCACAAATAATAAAAACATGCTACATTATCTAAAAATACCTAACAAACCCTAATATAACCTAATAAAACAAAAAAACTAACAAACCCCTAACAAACCCTAACAAACCCTAAAAATCCCTAATAAAAATGAATAAAAATGAATAATCTCTAATAAAACCCTAAAAATACATTCTAAACCCTAATAAACCTTGACACACCATAACAAAACCTATTAAAACCCAACTAAACCCCAATAAAAAAAACACAAACAAACCATTAAAAGCCCTAGAAACCCTAATAAACCATAATAAATTCAAATAAAAGCTAAGAAAACATTAAAAATTCTCACAAACACTAAAAACATGCCAATAAAACCTAAAAAGTCATAACAACCCCTCATATATATTAAAAAAAACTAAAAAACACTCATATACCTTAATAAAAACACTAACAAACCATAGTAAACACTAAAAATCCCTAACAAAGGCTAATAAACTGTACTCAACCCTAATAAACCCAAATAAAATCTTAAGGATACTGACTCAACCCTAATAGAACCCTAAAAATACCTACTTAACCCTAATAAACCTTAACACACCATAATAAACCATAAAAACCCCCACTAAACCCCAAAAAACGCAAATATACCATTAAAATCCCTAAACCCCTAATAATTCGCTAATAAATAATAAATAATAACGTAAATCCAAGTGCATGCGCGTGTGAATGATAATAAATAATAAATAATAACGCATATCCAAGTGCATGTGCATGTGCATGTGCAAGTGCATGTTCATGTGCATGATAATAAACAATAAATAATAACAAAGTCCACATGAATGTGCATTTTCATGTGAATGATAATAAAAAATAAAAAATAACACATGTGATAATAGAATAACGCAAGTGCGTTGCGTGTGCACGTGCATGAGAATAAATAATAATAACATGTGGGATAATAGAATAACACGAGTGTATTTCATTTTCATGTGCATGGTAATAAATAATATATAATAACACATACGTATGTGCATTTACATGTAATGATAATGATAATGACGCATGCAAGTGCATGGTAATAAATAATAAATAACAACACATGTGCATGTGCCTTTGTATTTGATGATACAAACAACAACAAAAACAAAAATAATAATAGTATAATGGAAGTGCATTGCATGTGCACATGTATAGTAGTAAATAATAAATAAATAATAGTAAATAAGAACGCACATGCATGTGCATGTGCATTTACATTTGATAATAATATTAATAATACTAATTGTGATAATAATAATAATAATAATAATAACGCATGCACATGCATGGTAATAAATAATAAATAACAATGCACATGCATGTAGATTTGAATGTGATAATGATAATAATAATGATAATGTTAATTATAATAATAATAATAATAATTGTGATAATAATAATAATAATAATAATAAAATAATAATACAAGTGCATTGCATATGCACGTGCATGGTAATAAATAATAAATAATAACGCATGTGTATATGCATTTGCATGTGATGAAAATAATAATAACAACAACAGTAGTAGAAGTGATAATAGTAGTAGTACCAATGCTTGTGCTAATAGAATATTTCATGTGCATTATGTGTGCACGTGCATGGTAATAAATAATAATGTGCGTTCATTGCATTTGCATGTGATGATAATGATGATGATGATGATAATAATAATATTATTATTATTAATAAAAATGCATGTGATAACAGAATAACACACATGCATTGAATGTGAATGTTTATGTTTTTGCATGTGCATTTGTAGGTGCATTTGCATGTGATGATAACAACAACAACAACAACAATAATAATAATAATAACAAAAAGAATTTCAACGTATGTGATAATAAAATAACGTGTGTGCATTTCATGTGCACGTGCATGGGAATAAAAAATAAGTAATAATACATGTGCATGTGCATGTGCATGTGCATGAGATGACGATAATAATAATAATAATAATAACAACAACAATAACTTCAACGCATGTGATAATAGAATAACGCACATGCATTTCATGTGTAGTGCATGATAATAAATAAAAACTCATAGCGCATGTGATGATAATAATGACAATAATAGTAATATTAATAATTATAGCACATGTGATAATATAATAATGCACATGTATTTAATGTACGCGTGTATGGTAATAAATAATAACACACATGTATTTTCATTTGAATTTGATGATAATAACAACAATAACAATAATAGTAATAATAACAATAAGAATAAAAATGCATGTGATAATAGAATAATGTAGGTTCATTGCGTGTTCACGTGCAAAGTAATAAATAATAACAGACGTGCATGTGAATTTGCATGCGTTGATGATAATAATAATAATAATAATAATAATAATAATAATAATAGTAATAGTAATAAGAACAACAACAACATAGGCACGTGCATGGAAATAAATAATAAATAAAAAATAATAACGCATGTGCATCTGCATTTTCATGTGACGATAATAATAATAATAATAATAGTAATAACAATAATGATAATTATAATAATGATAATGATAATAATGATAATGATAATAATGATAATAATACCATGTGTGATGACCAAATAACACACGTCCTAACAAACCCTAACAAAACCTAACAAAACCTAACAACCACTAATAACCCCTAAGAACCACTAATAAACCCAAATAACACCTAAAACCCACTATTAAACCCTAAAAACCTAATAAACACTAATAAATCATAATAACCTGAAATAAACACTAAAACGTTATTAGACTCTAATAAACGTGGAAAATTTCCTAAAACCCATAATATACATTAAAAACACTATTGAACCATAATAAATCCTAATAATCACTAAAAACCCAAACAAACCCGACAAAAAACTACAAAACCTGCCAAATAATAGCCTACAAACCCCTAAAACCCACTAATAAACCCTAACAAACTCTAATAACCCTATAATAAATCGTAACAAACCCTTATAACCCCAAAAAATTGTAACAAATCTTAACAACACCAATTAAATTGTAACAAACTGAAACAAACCATAAAAAACCCCTTATAAACCGCAATAAACCCTACCTAATCATAATTAAGCCTAATAAATCATAATAAACCCAAATACACGTTAATAAACCCTAATAAATAAAATAACCCCTAAGAAACCCTAATAAATCCCAAATAACCCTAAAAAAGGTTGATAAACCCTAGAAAAAGTTATTAATGCGTACAAAAGCCCAATAAAACCCTAATATACAATAAAAAAGCTAATAAACAGTAACAAATCATAAAGAGCACTAATAAACCCTAAAGAACCCTAATATACCCTAAAGAACCAAAATAAACTCTAAAGAACACAAAAAACCCTAAAGAACCAAAAAAATGCACTACTAGAAAATGAGGATTTACCAACAGTTCTGAACCATTGGGAAAGGCCAGAGAACCGTTGGTATACCTTATACCAACAGTTCTGTGAACCGTTGGTAAGTAAGCCAGGGGGATATCTTTTCCCAATGGTTTACATAGAACAGTTGGGATAGGTTAGAAAAATTTGCCTACCCCAATGGTTCCCTAAATCGTTGGGAAAAGTTTTTCCCAATGGTTTCCCGTGAATTGTTGGGAAAACCAACATTTTTCCATGGTTCCCAACGGTTTCTAAAACTGTTGGGAATGTATTTTAACCAATGGTTTTCTTTGAACTGTTGGTGAAAATTTTCTATGAATCCTATTCCAATGGATTGAAACTGTTGGCATAGGCTATGCTGTGCAAATTGCACAGCAGCCTGCAATTTGCACAGTAGCCTGTAATTTGCACAACACTGGTAACTCTTAAATCTCTTTGAACATGAAATAACAAACTAAAACATATATATACAGAACAAATTCATACATATTTAACATATAATGAATCTGGATCTACACACATCCAGAATTAAATCAGAATTGATAACTTAATTATAAACATACATAATTAATTTAAACATACACATTTAAATGTTTTTTTCTAGAAATGATGTCCATTTGAAATAGAATACATGCACATGGAGTGATACCGGCCCCACCATGCCTCAGATTGAGGTGAGGTTGAATCGTACACATCACAAATGACCCATGGATCGTTGTTCTAAAGTATCAACATATTCCGAAATCATTTGTTCGGTTTTCCGTATGTCATTTATTTTCACTTAAAATGTTGTTCATTTCAAAAAAAATGAGACACTTTGAGTGGTGTTGGTCACACCATGACTCGGATTAAGGTGGGGCTGACTCGTACACATCAAATATGATGAATCGATCATTGTGCTAATGTTTAAACACATTCAGAATGTGTTTGGTCATTTTTCCATATGCCAGAAGTTTTTAATTAAAATGTTGTCCATTTCAAATAAACGTGACACTTTGAGTGGTTTCATCCACATCGCGCCTCGTATTGAGGTGGGGTTGACTTGTACACGTCACATGTGACCCATGGATCATTTTCCTAAGGTTTCAACAAAATATGAATGTGTTAGGTCAGTTTTCCGTATGTCAGTTTTGGTTTTCACTTAAAATGATGTCCTTTTGAAACAAAAAAGAGACACCTTGAGTGGGGTCGGACACTATGCGCCTCGGATTGGGGTAGGGTTTACTCGTACATGGCACATATGACCCATGGATCATTTTCCTAATGTTTCAATAGAAACCAAATTCGTTTGGGCGGTTTTCCGTATGTCAGTTGTTGTGTTCACATAAAATCCCGTCCATTTTAAACAAAAGAGAGACACATTGAGTGGTGTTGGCCACACATCTCCTCGAATGGAGGCGGGATTGACTCTTGCTCATCATATACGACACATGGATCGTTGTGCGAAAGTATAAACACAATAAGAATCCGTTTGGTCATATTTCTGTATGTACTTAAAATGTTGTCCATTTTAAACAAAAGAGAGACAGTTAGTGTGATCCTGGACACACAACGACTCGGATTGAGGCGCAGTTGACTCGTACATGTCACATATGACCCATGGATAGTTTTCATAAAGTTTCAATAGAATCCGAATGCATTTGGTCGGTTTACCATATGTTATTTGTTGTTTTCAATTAAAATGAAGTCTATTTTAAACTATAGAGAGACACTTCGAGTGGTGTCGACCACTACACGCCTCGGATTGAGGATGGGTTGACACGTAAACGTTAGATATGAACCATGGACCATTTTTCTAATGTTTTAAAATAATTTGAATACGTTTATTAAGTTTTTTGTATGTCAGTTGTTGTTTTCACTTAAAATGTTGTCCATTTCAAATAAACCTGAGACACTTTGAGTGGTGTCGGACACACTGGGCCTCAGATTTAGGTGGGGTTGACTTTATCACATCACAAATGACTCATGGAACGTTTTCATAAAGTTTTAATAGAATTAGAATGCATTTGGTCAGTTTTCTGTATGTCTGTTGTTGTTTTCACTTAATATGTAGTCCATTTTGACCTATAGTGAGACAGTTCACGTGGTTCCGGCCACACCGCACCTCAGATTGAGGCTGGGTTAACTCGTAGACATCACATATGACTCATGGATAGTTTCCCTAAAGTTTCAATGGAATCAGAATATTTTTGGTCAGTTTTCTGTATGTCAGTTGTTGTTTCCACTTAAAATGATGTCCTTTTGAAACAAAAGAGAGACACTTTTAGTGGTTCCGGCCACGCCGGGCCTCGGATTGAAGCGGGGTTGACTCGTACACGTCACATATGACTCATGGATCGTTTTGATAAAGTATAAACACAATCTGAATGCATTTGGTCAGTTTTCCGTATGCTAGTTGTTATTTTCACTTAAAATGTTATCCATTTCAAATAAACCTAAGACACATTGAGTGGTGCCGGCCACACCAGGCCTCATATTGAGGCGGGGTTGACTCGTACACGTCACAAATGACTAATGGAATGTTTTCCTAAAGTTTCAACACATTCTGAATGCGTTTGGTCGGTTTTCTGTATGTCACTTGTTGTTTTCACATAAAATGATGTACATTTTAAATAAAATAAAGACAATTTGAGTGGTTTCGGCAACACCGTGCCTCAGATTGAGGCGGGGTTGACCCGTACATGTCACATATGACCCATGGATCATTGTGCTAAAGTATCAACAAAATCCGAATATGTTTGGTGGGTTTTTCATATGCCAATTGTTATTTTCATATAAAATGTTGTCTATTTCAAATGAACCTGAGACATTTTGAGTGGTGTCGGCCACACCTGAGACATGGTATTACCATCTTGAAAAACAGACATGTCCTCAGTTTATCTTTAAGGAACCAATATCACTAATGAGTAATAGAAACCATCCTGGAAGCCCTCACCTAGAAACCAAAGCATACATCCTAGAATTTCAAGTCTAAATTCCCTGAGCATGATAAGTCAGTCCATGAGTCCTTAACATGTAACCCATGTCTTATCTTAACAATTGACAAGTAAGAAAAATCAAACAAGGCATAATTCACATAACATGGATAATGTACAACAATGCTTTGTATTCAAATTAAAGCATATCATCACATGCATTTGATGATCATGAGCTAATAATCTTACCAAGACATTCATATAATTCAAGACATACAAAAATGGAATAATCTTAAATAACATTGCATGATCATAGAAATAAAAAAAGGCATGTGAAATCAGGGAGGAGGGTGGGCGGCTGTCTTGGGGTCCAGTGAGGCGGGTGGGGGGGCTGTCTGAGGGGCTATCCGGGGGCTGTCTGGGGTCCAGGGAGGAGGGTGGGGGGGTTTTCCGGGGGGGTGTCTGGGGGGCTATCCGGGGGGTGTCCGGGGGGCTGTTTGGGGACCAAGGAGGAGGGTGGGGGCTGTGCAGGGGGCTGTCCAGGGGGTGTTCAGGGGGTTGTGTGGTGTCCAAGGAGGAGGGTGGGGGGATGTCCGGGGGGATGTCCGGGGGGCTGTCTGGTGGGATGTCGGGGGGGATGTCGGGGGGGGGGGGGGGCTGTACGGGGGGCTGTCAGAGGACCAAGGAAGAGGGTGGGGGCTGTCCGGGGGGCTGTCTGGGGGGCTTTCTGGGGTCCAAGGAGGATGTTGTGGGGTTGTTCAGGGTCCAGGAAAGAGGGAGGTTGTCCGGGGAGTTCCCAAACACACAAAACTCTACAAACATGCCCAAGATACACCGTAACCACTAAAAGATGTCAACATCCATGAAAAAAGATAATATATAAAACTAACTCAACTCCAATACAATACTACGGGTCTAGATAAAACCAACAAATAGAATAGATTAAATATCGAATCTCAGTAATATTAGTCAAAAATGTAACGGATCAATTTGTCCCACATCATCATCACTATCATCACCATCATCATCACCCACATCCTCATGGTCATCATTGTCCTCATCATCATCCCTATCATCCTTAACTCCCTCCTCCTCACCCTCACCCTCCGCCTCGCCCTCCTCCTCTGCCTCTCCCTCATCCTCTCCCTCCTCTTCTACATCAAACTCCTCGCCATCATCATCATCAATCTGGACATCTTCCTGGCCACCACTAGAACTACCACCTGGTGCACCATATATAGAACATATCAACGATATATATTTATCAAAATCTGGGTTGGCCTCTGGTGGAAGTGTTTGACATAGAACATCAATAAATTTCATAAATGCTCTATTTTCCATAGCAGACTATTCTGCCATCTCTATGGACCTCTTTCCAGCTTGTTATGCATGTGCCTTAACTTTTTGTAGCTCAGTGGCACTACAACTCGTACCTAAGGAAGGCCAATACTTCATTGTGGCTATCCTAGTTCAGCAACATACTCTGCCATAATGCTACTCTCCCAACACCTAATGTAAGTGATCAGTTGGCCCAAAATTGTCTGGTTCTTGGGCATCGAGGGCCTCTAAAGAAGCCTATTACAAATATAAATATATTATTATGTTACAAAATAGATATTAAAATATAAAATCAATAGATTAAAACTTAAAATCTGCTGCTGAGTAGGTTCGTTGACGGCACTTCCATCCTTTTTCTGTCCACTCGAGCAAAACAATTTTGGTTGAAGCACACATCCTTCAATATTCAGTTTTTTCCTCTAAAATGAAATTGAAAACTAAAGTTATAGGAAATATTTAGCAAACTATTAAATAATTTAGTAAACAAAAGAAATTGTAAGTCATAAAGAAAACGTATAAACAATTGTCATACCAGCTTTCTCTCATGATCTGGCATCGTAGTACGTCCCAGTGTGTGGAGGTATTTTTTTACATCAATGTGTTTTTATTTTTTCCAGATGATTCCTAAATAAAATTCAATATTTAAAAGGATAATATTAATTCAAAACATGAAAGTTATTATTTAAATACCTCAAATGTAATTAATACCTTAAAATGAGTAGTCATCCAATGAGTAATCATCTGTCGATACTGCTCTATAGGACAATCATCCATCACTGGTATCGCCTCTAACTCAGTGCCTACTCTAGCACGCTATCGAATATACAATGCATTCATGTAGGCTGTCCAAATATCACCTAAATCCTTTAGACGTGGTGGTCGTGCATCCTCACCATCGGGAAAATTAAATCGAATCTGACAACAAAATATTAATTCATATAAATACAAAAATTATTCATGGCATTAAATAAAAAAATTTTTTTTACCCATATCTATGCCCAAGATCTATCCTTGACCTCATGTGTCAACTGTATCCATGATAGCTTGCTGATAGGAATGATGTCAGAGTATTTGGAAAGCATCACCAAAAAACTCCGACATTGGTGCCCTGTTTTCTCAACCATTTGGTTGTCTTCATTGTAATTCACTATTACCTGTGTGCGGTGGTTCCACACCAAATGCATGTGTGTACGCCCCCGCCCCTACCTCCTATCAGTAGATGTATCTTTCATGAAGGAAAAAACAAATATTTTATCAAAACATGTTATCATGAAAATAAATACTGGTATAAAAAATTGTTAGGGTTCTATAAATATACCTGCGTCAGTCTGATTGCTGAGCGCCGCTGGATCTACAGAAACTGATGGAACACCCTGTGGTGGAACAGGAGTCGAAGATGATGGAATATAGAAGCTTGGAGAGACAGAAGTAGAAGGAATAGAATATTGGACAATTGTATGATCGAATTCTGGCTGGGGAGTGCGAATCATCATGGGATATGAAAAGGATGGGTTAGAAGATGCAAAAGGTGGTGAAGGCATGAGAGGCCTAAATATCCCGTGTGTCCCTAATGACACACCGGGATCAGAATGTGGGAAGGATGACATGTCACTAGGAGGGGCAGGGTCTAGTCCGGTACGCTAATCTGCTCTTCTACCTCTGGTATGAACCCCCCTCATACCATGGCCTGAGTACTAGGACCAATACTAGGCACCTCGTCGAATAACTGTCGACTTATAGGTGGATCCTAAAAAATGTCTACAAAAAAATTAATCACATTACATTACATATTATTTAAATATATATATTTGAAATAAATTACTCACTGCAGACACTAATGGTGGAATGCCCATCTCCTCCATTCGACGATTGTTCTCCATCTTTTTTTCCTTCGTCTCTCTTCAATTGGCTGCATTTCTTGCTACTGAAAACAAATATGTAATTAATTAGAAAAAGGAAACTAATGTGTAACCCAAAAAACTAAATATATGAGGGAATAGGGTAATTTATAGGTAATTTAGTTATCAATTGTTTTAGAAGAGCTTGAATGGATTTAATAAATCATAAAAGTTTTACTGTTCACCAAGTTAGAAATATTGTTTGACTATGTTTGAATACAGTTCAATTCCAAATTATAAAATGCAATTCAAATAAAACTGGAATCAATAAATATTGAAAATTCACATAACAGTCAAGTCAGCTAAAACATCTTTGGAATCAAAACTAAATCAATTTGAATAGTACCAACCTTAACAACCCAACTCGAGGTAAACCAAAATAATTGAGAACATGCATGAATGATTCTACATATTTTCAACCATAACATCAGGTTCACAATCAACCCTGACAATTGAGCTATTGGAGTCATCAAAAGAAATAAATGGATTGGATCCAATGGCAGTAGGGAAAGTGTCAATTCCATCATCACCATCATCAAAAATATTTCTTGGAATTACTTCAACTATGACACAAAATTCAGGTCGAAGTTGGTCTTTGACATAAAAAACAAGTTTATCCATTGATACCAACACATATGGTTCTTCAGTAGCAAGAGTGAGAGTCATATTAATTAATTGAAATCCAAAATCATCAATAAATGTGTCATGTATCATAATTTAATCAAACCAATGGAATTTCATCATTGTGACTCGTCCATGAGAGTAATAATCCAATATTATTATTTTCTCAATGACTCCATAATAACCCACATTTTAAAATCACGATCTACTATCTGATGCACTGGAATAACAAGCTATTGTGGCAGTAACGATAACACCATCATGTTGTGTTCTCATGTTCTTTTCTCATTCAGTGACAATAAATTTGTACCCATTGATAACAATTGATTTACAGTCATGAACCACAGTATTAGGACCAAAATCCAATGCTATTATTTACTGAGAGATAAATTCAGTAGACAAACTCAATACCTGAAATATAAATGATTATTAAACTTAATTAAATATTGATTTAATTATTTTAAATAATAATATTTTTACCTTAAATTTTAACCAAGAAGAAAACTATTTTCTATGCAAAGCCTCCCTCCTTCTCAAAGATAAAGAATGATGATTTCTTTTTATTATTGATTTATGTTACCTGAAGATAAAAAAATATTAATAGTTTAATAGATATATATATGTAAGATGTAAATATTCAATTTAGTTACCTGATATAGTCATCAAACAAAATCACATTTGACCAAAACTATGCGATGTGCCATCTCCAGCTCTTCATGGATTAATGTCTTCAATGTATATGATCTAGGAATTCCTCCTATTTGAGGAAGTGATGGAAAATTGGGTTCAATTTTCTCATACTTTTATTATTCATTTCTCATTGGTATGTTCATTATTGTAGTAAGATCAGACAAATACACTGAGTTGAAATCCAAACATTCTTGAGCCAAGTAACCGTTCACGATAGAACCTTCGAGATGATTCCTGTTTCGGACATAAAACTTTAATGTGTACATATTTCATTCTATTGGATACATCCAACGAAAAGAAACAGGTCCTCCGAGAAGTATTTCAGTGGGAATATGGACAGTCAGATGCAGCATTGATGGGAAAAATGATGGAGGAAATATTTTCTCCAACTCACACAAAAGTAATGGGGCATCTGTCAATTTTTTTTGAAAGAATGAATTGGACAACTTCTAAGCACAAAGATCTCTAAACAAAATGCACAACTGAATAACAGTAACCCTTACATTATCGGACAAAAGATTGAGGATTTCTATTGGAAGAAACTCATGAAGAAGAACGTGATAATCATGAGTCTTCAATGATTTTAGCTCCAACGCTCTTCTGTTGACCCGTTTAGATATGTTTCTTGAATAGACATCGAGAACTCTAATATTCTATAATACTTCTAGAAATTGTTTTTTTCATAGGTTTCATCACATAAGAAGCAAATGGAAGTTGCCATTTATTTTCAATGATACGCACATGATGCAATTCTGGTCTGATTCCCCAATTCACTAAGTCACGCCGAGATCGTAAATCATCTTTTGTCTTCCCCTTGACATTAAGAAGAATCGAAAACAACATTTTGCATATATTCTTTTCAATATGAATTATGTCTAATCAATGAAGTAACAAATTGTTTTACCAATAAGGAAAATCAAAAAAGATACTCATCTTCCTCCAATTGTAACAGGTTTCAGTAGAAACATTCTTTCTCTTTCCAGATTTCATTTGACCCTTCCCAAATGAAATACTGAAATCATTCAATTCATTAAGAACATCAATTCTAGACATATGATGAGGTGGATCATCGGTCTCTATAGTATTATCAAATATTCGATGATTATTTCTATATGGATAGTCCATTGGCAAGATTCGTTGATGTCCCATAAAACTGAAACTATAGTGATGTTTCAGTCTTCTGGATCTTGTATTCTTCAAACAAATAGGACATGATAGTTTTCCCTTCGTGCTCCATCCAGACATCATTGCATAAGCCAGAAAATCATTGATCGTCCACATAAGTGCAGCAAACATCTGAAATATGTCTTTCGAACATGCATCTTATGTGCGCACACCCACATCCCAAAGAAGTTTCAACTCTTTTATTTAAGGTTGCACGTATACATCAATATCAATGTCGGGATCCGAAGGGCCAGATATGTGTATACTCATGGAAGTGAAAGGTTTTTTCACACACAACCATGCGGGAGGATTATAAATGTGTATAAAAACTGGCCATGTGCTGTGTGAAGTAAGCATCTAACCAAATGGATTAAAATTGTCCCATGAAAGACCCATCCTCACATTATGCACGTCAGCTACAAAATTAGGATGTCGAGCATAAAATCTATGCCATGAAAATCCTTCTGCATGATGAACCTACTCATCATTAGTCTTCTTTATCTTGGTATCATGCCATATCATTTTTATTGATATGTCATTAGACATTTCAAGATTCTGGAGTCTGGGGATTAATGGAAAGTGCCACATTACTTTCTGTAGAACACAGGATGGTGTTCCATTAGATTTTGACTTCCAGCGGGATGTGCCACATTTTATACAATCATTTCATTCAGAGGTTTCCTCCCAGAATAAACTATAATCTTTCGGGAAAGCATGAATTTTTTTCTTGAAATTCCAAGTTCCTCAACTAACATCCATGCCATATAGTGGTTTGAGGGAATATCTGCATCATCTGGAAGTAAATCCTTTAAGAGGGTAAGAATGTAATCAATTGTTGTATTATAAATCTCATACATAGTTTTCCCATGAAACAATCAGATTAAAAATTCCAACTTTTTCATTTTATCGCATTGTCGATATACTGGAGTCGTTGCAGCATCATTAATTTTTTTCACCCTATCAATATCATCATTTTCACTAGATGCATCATCTGTCCTCATATCGAAGTCTTCTTGAGTCTAAATCCTTTCTTTTTCATGATGACGAATAAACAGAAATGGATCATCTTACAAATTCTCCATTCCAGTCCTTCCATTTCGATCATCACCAATTTTGGATTTAATTTTCTCCTTATTGTGATACCACACAAAGTAGTTTTCTTGAAAACCATATTTGGTTATGTGGTAGCTAACTTCTTCACGGCTCAACCATGGTCTACATACACAATTGGAACATGGGCAGTGTATGCGACCACTATCTGAATTATTTTGAAATGCAAAATCTATAAAGTTCTCCCAATTGTTTTGAAAATCGCTCGAGATCCGATCGGTTTCATACATCCTACTTCTTTCCATTCTATAAAAACAATTTATATAGGTCATTTTGTCATAAAAAATTCAATAGGATTGAACTTTAATAGAAAATACATTTAAGTAAACGATAAAAGAAGAATTTTTTAGTTGATGTAGTGAATTATTAAAACAATGTAAAGAACAAGTACTCAAAAATTAAATTAAAATTTATTTATAATCATTTTCATTAGGTCTATAATTTTCACATGCCTCAGGTCCCATTATGTGTTATAGGCATCTTAAATCATTCACTCATGTTCAATAACTCATTATTGGAACCTCTATGGCCATACCTTTCATTACTCAATTACATTCCCAAGTCAAGCGCACCACATGGGTGAATAAATTTTAGGATTATACACTAATAGGTTGTTCATGGATCGTAAAAATATTTAATTTCATATTGTATATACAAAAACATTTATTTTTAAATTTGAGATTAATAATAAAGTATGTCAATGATAAAAACATTATTTAATTAAATGTGTGACTTATCTAACATTTGTATGGATGTCTACACATGCCAGCATGGCTAGTGAAAAGCACCCCACCCTCATAAAAGTGAGTATTGGCCAAGAACGACACATAATATACAACAGACAATGAGAACCATATTTAATTGACCCTAAAGTTATATTAGTACAGTCATCTTGGGGGAAATGGAATATATGATCCTGGTTAACTGATGAATTCAAAAGATCATATTCCATATGTTTGACACTATATAAGGTAAGAAATCATGTGAGGATGGGTATACATAATTCAATTTCATACATGCTAGTGAGAATGAAGGCTTGAATTAATGACTTGATTTCACTGATTAAATGAGGGTATAGGTTACATAGGTTGTGTAAACAGAATGATTAAATAAGGGTAGATGTTGCATACACTATGCATGGTGGGGCAGTCTCAGTCGATTTACAAACTAAAATAAATTCCCATCATAGGTATCAATATGAAACATCAGCATCAAATAAAACTCCAAATAAAAAAGGACTAAAAACATCATACATTTCAAGAATTAACTACAATTCATGGTTTATCCACATATTTAGTAGTAATTATATGTCTTAATCATGAACCACCTCTACAACTCCCATTTTTCACCAAAAAACATAAGGTAAATATCTCAAAATATCCTTAAAACACTCATTAATAGGCTCAAAACGTAAATATAATCTTGAACCAACCATGGAATATCTTTCACAACACATTCTCACACACCAGTTATCTCATGTTTTACTAAATACCAAACATACTCACATAACATGTGCACTATAACAAATTACATTACACAAGCCTTATTAAAAAAATTCTCATTTTAATAAAACACTTTCCTCAAGATTAAATCATTTCTAAAATATCTTTTGAAATCCATTTCAAATCACATATGTCTACCTTTACCAACGGTTTTATGAAACCATTGGTAAAGGATCATTGATGAACCGTTGGTATAGGAGTGTTGGGAAAACCCAGATTTCCAATAGTGGATTCCACTAGATGAGGTATGAGTCCAATAGTGAATCATAAATCTAGATTTTCCCATCTAACTATCTAAGTCACCATGAATAGTCAAAAGAGGTGAGTACGATAATGAAGTTATGAGTATCACAATGAGGATCCTTATCAATATCAATCATATTATTCAGACCTCAAATCATATCTCAATCTCACCCCAATCTCCATTGATGTGAATAATCCCATTATCAACATCCATCAATTGTAATTACAAGAATTGAGCAAGTTACATTAATGAATTATTACAATTGAGGATCATCATAAAGTTCCAAATGAGTGGTAAAAAATCATCAATTCAATTCAAAACCCCTTATTTAATTCAATATTTATAATGGTTATCTATACCAACTTCCATCCAAAAACTAACATGTAATTATAAATAGGCCTTTAAAAAATCCTTTATTTCAAAACATCCCAAAGGAATTAAAGTATGTTTTACAATTAAAAATTCTCAATATTAATTCAAAACATGGGATTACAACCTATTTACACATGAATAAATATGTAATTTAAAATTACCAAAGAATTCTCATTTCAAAAAAAATCATTCCAAGAGGGTTCATTGTCATTTCACAAATTAAATCATTTGAAACTACATTGAAAACATTAAATAGGACAACACATTTCATGCAAATCAATTTATTTTTTATTTGAATAAAAACTCAAGACAAAGACTTAATTTTACCAATTCATTCTTTAAATAGTCTTTGAAAATAAATCTAAACAGTCATGGAATTGAATAATTCATAAATAATTTAATAATGTCAAAATTATAGTCATCAAATTCATGAATTGTTCAATTCAATGAGAATAGGGTTAAATAATATTTCACAATGAATTTCAAGGAAAACATTCAGAGAAACAATTCTAAAAATTAATAAACACATATAAATAAATTTCCAAATAACAATTAATTAAAAGATGAAGAAAAATAATAAAAACACATACTTAGAAAATATGGAATCCAACCGCAATGAATTTGAGATGTTTCTTCTTCGATGGAAGGTTAAAGATTTAATTAATTAAATGGATTGGAATGGAGAAAGTCTAGATTAAATAAAAACACAAAAAAATGATCAACACATCATAATAAAAATATAAAATTAAAATATTAGATGAATAACAATAAGAACAAGGTAGAACGTAAATATTTTATGTGTATAAAGAAGAAAATAACTTATTTGAGATGAATCCGATGGAGTTTCAGTGGTTCGGATGGGGAAAGTCATGTTAGGAGCCGAGCGCTGTAGATTTAGGGTTCTGTCGTGAATGTGGGAGAGGTGTGGCAGAGTTTATTTGGGGTAAAACATTACCAATGGTTTTTAAAAACCATTGGTAAAGGGGTGTTTGACTCACCCTTTACCAGTGGTTCTTTTGAACCGTTGGTAATGGGTGTCTTGGACCTTCTTTTCCAATGGTTTAAGAAAACTGTTGGTAAAGAAGTGTGGGGAAAACCTCCCATTCCAGTAGTGATGCTAAAACACATTACATAAACCCTAAAAACCACTACAATACCCAAAGAAACCCTAAAACTCACTAAAAACCCCTAACAACCCCTATCAATCCCGAAAAACAAATAAACCCTTAAAACCCCAAAAAACCATTGAAAAACCATCAAATACCATAAAAACCATAAACACCCTTAAACAACCCATAAAAACACTAAAACCACTACAAACCATAAAAAGCCATTAAAACCCTAAAAAGTCTACAAATAGATACATAAACCCAAAAACCGTTACATAAACCCTAACAATGCATCATACACCCAAAAATGCACTATAATTCTAAAAAATGAAACATAAACCCAAAAAATGCTACATAAACCCATAAATCACTACATAAACTCTAGAACTGTTACATAAATCCTAAACAACGCAACATAAACATTAAAAGATACTACATAAAACCTAAAAACACAACATAAACCCTAAAAACACTACATGAACCCTAAAACATTACATAAACCCTAAAAATGCAACATAAATGCAACATCACCCCTAAAAATTCTACATAAACCCTAAAAAGGCAACATAAACCCTAAAAAATGCTACACAAAACCTAAACCCTAAACACGCTACATAAACACTAAAAACGTTCCCTAAACCCTAAAAAATGCTACATAAAACCTAAAACCGCTAACTAAACCCTAAAAATGCTACAAAAACACAAAAAATGCTACATAAACTCTAACAACGCTCACAAACACTAAAAAATGCTACAAAACCCCTAATGACGCTTCAAAAGCCTAAAAAATATTAAACACTAATATACCATAATATAAAAAAAAAATTAATGCTAATAAACCCCAAATAAACTCTAATTATCCCTAAAAATGCCTTATAATCCCTAAAACTCTAAGATACACTACTCAACCCTAATAAAACCCCAAAAAATACGTAGTAAAACCTAATAAATGATAATAAAACCAAATAACCCCTAAAAACACGTTAAGAAAACCTAAACTTCCCTAACCAACCCTAATAGACACTAATAAATTGTAATAAATCACAAGAAAACCCTAAAAATCCCTAATAAACAATAGATAAATCGAAATAAACTATACTCAACCCTAACAAACTTTAACACACCATAATGACCGCTAATAAAACCCTACAAATCACTAATAACAAAAAAAACACTAGTATACCTTAAAAAATTCCTAGAAAACCTGATAAACTCTAATATAACATAATAAACCCAAAAAACACTCAAAAATAATAAAAAATGAACACAAACAATAAAAACACGATATATTACCTAAAAAGATAGAAAACACTAAAATAACCTAATAAAGAAAAAAACACTAATATATGTTTAAAATCCCTAGAAACCATAATTAACCAAAATAAACTCTAATATAACCTATGATACCCTAAAAACGATCACAAACAAAAAAAACGCTCAAAAACAATAAAAAATGGTATATTATCTAAAAAGATTTAACAAACCCTAATATAACCTAATAAAACAAAAAAACTAATAAACCCCTTACAAACCTTAATAAACCCTAAAAATCCCTAATAAACCCTAATAAAAACTAATAAGCCCTAATAAAGCCATAATGAAACCCTAAAAATACCTTCTCACCCATAACAAACCTTGACACACCATAATAAAACCTAATAAAACCCAACTAAACCCCAATAAACAAAAAAATGTAAGCAAACCATTAAAAATCCCTTGAAACCCTAATAACCCATAATAAATTCTAATAAAACCAAATAAACCATAAAAAATGCTCACAAACACTAAAAAAAAGCTAATAAAAACTAAAAAGTGCTAACAACCCCTCATATATATTAAAAAAACTAAAAAACACTCATATAACCTAATAAAAACACTAACAAACCCTTGTAAACCCTAAAAATCCCTAACAAACCCTAATAAACACTACTCAACCCTAATAAACCCTAATAAATCCCACAAGATACCTACTAAGCCCTAATAAAACCCTAAAAATACCTACTCAACCCTAATAAACTTTAACATGCTATAATAAACAATAATAAACCCCACTAAACCCTAAAAAAGCAAATATACCATTAAAAATCCCTAAACCCCCTAATAAATGCTAATAAAACCTAACAAAGCTTAAAAGAGCCAATAAATCCTAATAAACACTACTAACCCTAAAAACCCCAAATATACCCTCTTTAAAATTAATAAACTGTAATGAATGATAAAAAACCCTAATAAATCCTAAACATACCTAAACATACCATTATATACCATAATATCTGCTAATAATACCAACTCAATACTAATAAAACCCTAAAAATACCTAATAAACCCTAATAAACCTTATCACACCATAATAAACCCTAATATAATCCTAATAACCCCCACCAAACCCTAAAAACGCTAATATACCATTAAAATCCCTAAAACCCTAACAAACCATAATAAATGTTAATAAAACCTAAAAATTCTAAAAAATGCAAGTAAACCCTAAAAATACCTCTAATAATAATAATAGTAATAACACATGTGCATGTGCATATGCATGTGCATGGTTTAAATAATAAATCATAATGCACGTGCATGTGCATATGCCTTTGCATTTTCATGTGAATGATAATAAATAATAAATAATAATGCATGTGAATTACATGTGTGTGTCCATGTGCATGTGAATGATACTAAATAATAACACACCTCAAAGTGCATGTCCATGTGCATGGTAATAAAAAATAAATAATAACCAAGTCCGCATGAATGTGCATTTGCATGTGAATGATAATAAATAATAAATAAAAACACATGTGATAATAGAATAATGCACATGCATTTGGTGTGTAAGTGAATGAGAATAAATAATAACAACACATGTGATAATAGAATAACACAAGTGCATTGCATTTGCATGTGCATGATAATAAATAATATATAATAACTCACGTGCATGTGCATTTACATGTAATGATAATGATAATGATTCATGCACGTGCATGGTAATAAATAATAAATAACAACACACGTGCATGTTCATTTGTATTTCATGATAGAAACAAAAATAAAAATAATAATAATAATAGAATAACACAAGTACATTTCATGTTCACATGCATAGTAGTAAATAATAAATAAATAATTATAAATAAGAACGCACATGCATGTGCTAGTGCGTTTACATTTGATGATAATATTAATAATACTAATTGTAATAATAATAATAAAAACACATGCACGTGCATGGTAATAAATAATAAATAAAAACGCACATGCATCCTCATTTTCATGGGATAATGATAATGATAATGATAATGATGAAAATAATAATAATAATAATAATAATAATAAATATTGTGATAATAATAAGAATAAAAGAATAATACATGTGCATTGCATATGTATGTGAATGGTAATAAATAATAAATAATTACGCACATGCATCTACGTTTTCATTTGATGATAGTAATAATAACAGCAGTAGTAATAATAGTATTAGTAGTGGAGATAATAGTAATAGTACAAATGCATTTGATAATAGAATATTGCATGTGCATTACGTGTGCACGTGCATGGTAATAAATAATAATGCATGTGCATTGCATTTGCATGTGATGATGACTATAATAATAATATTATTAATAATAACAACCCATGCGATAATAGAATAACACACATGAATTGAATGTGTGTGTTTGTTCATTCACATGTGCATTTTCATGTTATGATAATAAAAATAACTTCATCAACAACAACAACAACAACTAAAATAATAATAATAACAATAATAATAATAACACATGTTATAATATAATAATGTGTGTGCATTGCATGTGCACGTGCATGGTAAAAAATATATAATAATAATGCACATTCATGTGCATGTGCATGTGGATGAGATGATGATAATAATAATAACAATAACAGTAATAATAAGTTACAGTTGTATGAAAAAATAGCTGACATGACAAAAATGATAGAAATGGGGTCTCGAAAAACCTAACAAATCACAGTCATTGAAACAGAATAACTTCTTCTATGGGTGTCCATTTCCACTCCAAGAATAGTAAAACTAAATCTCATAGAATGAACTATGATAGAAAAAGGTGTCAAAGGCCGAAAAGACACACATATCAGAAGTTATGACCATTTTAAGAAAGATTTGATAGGGATCCATACATGGAAATGGAGTTTTGGAGGCCTTCTGATGGGTTTCTATGATTTTTGGGTCCCAAACATGACTTGAACTATGTTCAAGTCATCCTTATTCATATATCTCTTTGCTACTTCCGATTTTATATGTGGTAGAGCACAATCAAACAACCGGAGTAAAAGTTATGGTCATTTGAAGTTGGACTTTTTTTGGAGTGGTATTACTAATATATCATATATTTCTTTGATCTTCTCATAGTTTCTACTAAGCTAGGTCCTCACTCATCTCACGAGATTCGATTTGACTGGTCACAATGCTCAAACGACCACCCAAAGGAGACATTATGCCTATTTTAGTGAGTTGTAGGTATCTTAGGTTTTTAGGTTCAAGAAGAGTTGCTCAGTTTAAAACGAAAATAACTTCTGCTATGTGTGTTAATTTTGAATCTACCACATATCAAATCAAATATTGTGAAAAGATACAAACTCTGGTAACCACTGGAACCCTTTCTAATATTCTTCAACCCCCTAAAAGACCCAAAATCCCTTTGGATGGTCAAAAGATTGGATTCTGGTGTCCATTTTGCAATAAATTCTTCTATGGGTGTTTGTTTTGACTCTACCACATATAAAATCAAAGCTTTCGACTATACCTACACTCCTATAACCACTGAAGCACCTTCTCACATCCTTGAAGGACCAAAAAGGTACTTAAACCCTCGAAAAGACCATAACTTCTACTCCGGGAGTCATTTTTGCCTATACCATATATCAAATCAATGATTTCGACTAGATCTAAACATTTGTGACCAATAGTAACTCATTTTATCGTTTTCAAAGTCCCAAAAGGTCATTATGTCCTCCAAGTGATGATAACTTCTACTCTGGGTGTCTGTTTCACATCTACCACATATCAAATAGAAGCTTCTGACTAGCTCTACACATCTGTAATAACCATGAACAACTAAATAACCCTAACAAACCAAGAATAACTCCATAAACACTAAAAACCATTAAAAAAATTAAAAACCCTAACAAACCCTAACAAACACTAACAAACCCTAATAAACCCAAAAAACCCAAAAAACCCCACAAAACCCTAAAAAACATAACAAACCCTAAAAAACACTAACAAACCCTAACAAGCACTAACAAACCCCAAGAAGCACTAAGAAACCCCAATAAACCCAAAAAACATGATGAAACCCAAAAAACTGCTATGAAACCATAAGAAACCCTAACAAAACCCTAATAACCCTAACAAAACCCTAACCAAACCTAAGAAACACTAACACACCCTTAGAAACCCTAACACACCCTTAGAAACCGTAAAACACCCTTAGAAACCCTATCACACCCTTAGAAACCCCAACACACCCATAGAAACCCTAACACAACCTTAGAAACCCTTAGAAACCATAGCACACCCATAGAAACCCTAACTCGCCCATAAAAATCCTACCCCCCCCCCCCTTAGAAACCCTAACACACCCTTAGAAACCCTTACAAACCCTTAGACACCCTAAATCACTCTAATAAGCACTAATAAACCCTAACAAACCCTACCAACCAATAATAAACCATAATAATCAATAATAAACCCTAAATCCCACTACTAAACCCTAATAAACACTAATAAATCGTAATAAATGCTAAAAACCCTATTAGACCCTAATAAAAGATACGAAATACCTAAAAACCCAAATATAAAATAAAAATGCTATTAAACCATTCAAAACGTTAATATTCACAAAAAAACCCTAACAAACCCGGCAAAACCTAACAAAACCCTAAAAAACATAAAAACCCAAATAACCCAAAAACCCTATAAAACCCTAAAACCCCCTAAAAACCCAAAAAAATCCTAAAAAGCCGAAAAAAAAATAAAAACCCAAAAAATTCTAAAAAACTCAAAAAGACCTCAATAAACACTAAAAACCCTAAAAACCACTAAAAACGCTACAAACCCCTAAAATGCCTAAAAATGCCTAACAAAACCCTAACAAACCATATGAAACCCTTAAAAACCCTAAACCCTCCCCCTGAGAAAACCCTAAAAACCTCAAAATAAACCCTAATACACCATAAAGAACACTAAAGAACCCTAAAACCCTAAAGAACCACTAAAGCCACTAACAACGCTACATAAACCCTAAAAATTGCAACAAAAAACCGAAAAATTCTTAAAAACCCACAAAATACCTCAAAACACCAAAAAATGCTAAAATATCCCTAACAAATAATAAAAATTCAAAACATACCCATAAAACCCAAAAAAACTCATAAAACCCCAAAAACTCAAACAAACTGTAACAAACCCTAAAAACCCTAACAAATCCTAACAAACCCTAACAACCACTAATAACCCCTAAGAACCGCTAATAAACCCTAATAACCCCTAAAACCCACTATTGAACCCTAATAAACTCTAATAAAATGTAATTACCTGTAATAAACCCCAACAAACTCTATTTGACCCTAATAAATTCTATAAACCCCCTAAAACCCCTAATATACAATAAAAACACCATTTAACCATAATAAACCCGGATAATCACTAAAAACCCTAACAAACCCGAAAAAACGCTACAAAAACCTCCAAATAATAGCCTACAAAACCCTAAAACCCAATAATAAACCCTAACAAACCCTAATAACACCAAAATAAATCGTAACAAACCCTAACAACCCCAAATAAATTGTAACAAATTCTAACAACACAAAATAAATCTTAAAAAACTAAAACAAACCATAACAAAAACCTAATAAACCGTAATAAACCCTAACAAAGCATAATAAACCCTAATAAATCGTAATAAACCCAAATACACGTTACTAAACCCTAATGAATAAACTAAACCCTAATAAACCCCGATAAACCCTAAATAAACCTAAAAAGGTTAATAAACACTAGAAAAAGCTATTAATGCCTACTAAATCCCAATAAAACCCTAATATACAATAAAAAATGCTAATAAGCTGCAACAAATCCTAAATAACACTAATAAACCCTAAAGAACCCTAATAAACCCTAAAGAACAATATTATAGTCTAAAGAACACTAAAAACCCTAAAGAACCCAAAAAACGCTAAAGCACATTATATAAACCCTAAAACCCGCTATAATACCCAAACAAACCCTAAAACAGACTAAAAACCCTAAAAACCCCTATCAATCCCAAAAAAACAAATAAACCCACAAAAAACCCCCGAAAAACCATTCAAAATCCATCATACACCATAAACAACCATAAGCACCCGTTAACAACCCTTAAAAATCCTAAAAAACACTACAAACAATAAGCAACCATTAAATCCCTAAAATGTCTTCAAATAGACACATAAACCCTAAAAACGTTACATAAACCCTAAAAAATGCAACAAAAACCCTAACAATGCAACATAAACCAAAAAACGCAACATAAACCCAAAAAATGCAACATAAACCCTAAAAGCACTACATAAACCCTAGAACTATAACATAAACCCAAAAAAACAACATTAACCCTAGAAACACAACATAAATATTAAAAAATGCCACATAAAACCTAAAAACACAATATAAACTCTAAAACACTCCATGAACAACAAAAACGTTACATAAACCCTAAAAAATGCAACATAAATTCTACATCAGCCCTAAAAAACGCTACATAACCCCAGAAAACACAACATAAACCCTAAAAAATGCTACATAAAACCTAAACCCTAAACATGCTAATAATCCGTAAAAATGTTACATAAACCCTAAAAATGATACATAAAATCTAAAACCACTAACTAATTCCTAAAAATGCTACATAAACACTAAAAATGCTACATAAAATCTAACAACACTACAAAAACCCTAAAAAAATGCTACAAAAACCCTAAAGATGATTTAAAACCCTCAAAAATATTAATCCCTAATATACCATAATATAAAAAATTAAACCCTAATAAGCCCCTAATAAACTCTAATAATCCCTAAAAACACCTTATAATCCCTAAAATCCTAAGAAACTCTACTCAACCATAATAAAATCTAAAAAATAACTAATAAACACTAATAAATGATAATAAAACCTAATAAACTCTAAAAACATGTTAATAAAACCTAAAAAACCATAACAAACCCTAATAGACACTTATAAACACTAATAAACCCTAATAAACCCCAAACAAACCCCAAAAAAACCCTAATAAACCATAAATAAAGCCAAAAAAACCATACTCAACCCTAAAAAACCTTTACACACCATGGAGGTATCCCCTGTGCATCTCTGCTTTTTTTTGATCTGGTGTTGGCTTTGTCGTGCCTTGCAGCTTCGGGATCGTTCTACGGCTTTAGATTTTTCATTGATGGCTTTGGTTCACGTGGATTTGACTCCGTCTCCCCTGGCATCAGATCCCCTGTCTGGCTTCAGTTTTCACTTCGATTTTGGGTTCCCCAGTTGGTGTATGCCTTTCTAGATCTGGTTTCTTTCTGTGGTTTTGGGAGATTGGTGTTGGGCTTGGTGTTCTAGTCAGCTTCTTTGGTGCTCCCCTGTATTATGGACCTCGTCGCAGCTTCCGTGCATTCATCGCCGGCTACGGTGGGTTCCTCCTTGGCCCCGAGATCCGGTCATGGTTGTGGTGTACTTGCATTTTGGCTTCGATATCCCATCTTGACCACTTCTCGGCCTGACAACGATCCTAGTGTGCTCCGGCCTCCTTAGGCTTCACTCCATTGGCTTGGAGGGGCGAGGCCCTGTTTTTTGACTCCTCTGGTTTCATGCGCTTCTGATTTCTTATTGCTGGTGAATTGTTGTGAGGTGCATGTTTGGTGGTGCTGAAGCTAGGTCGATGTTGTTGCTGCTTTTGGTCTGGTGCTGCTATTAGTAGGTTCTGTTTGGATTAGAGGTGATTCTGGGGACTTTTCCATTTCTACTTTGTTTCTTTTGTTTTCTTTTTGGCCTTTTTTTGGGTTTTTTTGGGTTTGGGTCTGTTAGGGGTTTTTGGGTGTGGGTTGTTTGACTCCTCCCCTCCTTTTTCAGTTGCATTTTTTTTCTAATAAATTTGGAGGGGTGGTTGGGAATATCCTGGCCTCCATATCTTCATTTCCCTAGAAACCCTAATAAACCATAATAAACTCTAATATTACCAAAGAAACCCTAAAACGGTCACAAACCAAAACAAAATGCTCACAAACAATAAAAACACGCTATATTAACTAAAATTACATAACAAACACTAATATAACTTAATAAAACCAAAATACTAATAAACCCCTGAAAAACCCTAATAAAACCTAAAAATCCATAATAAAACCTAATAAAAATGAATAAATTCTAATAAAACCCTAACAAAACCCTAAAAATACCTTCTCAACCCTAATAAACCATGACACACCGTAACAAAACCTAATAAACCCCATCTAAACCCCAATAAAAAAAGTGCAAACAAACCATTAAAAAGCCCTTGAAACCCTAATAAACCGTAATAAATTAAAATAAAAGCTAAAAAACCATTAAAAATGATCACGAACACTAAAAAGACGCTAATAAAACCTAAAAAGTCAAAACAACCCCTCATATATATTAACAAAAACTAAAAAACAATCATATACCCTAATAAAAACACTAACAAACCATAGTAAACACTAAAAATCCCTAACAAACCCTAATAAACTGTACTCCACCCTAATAAGCCCTAATAAAACCTTAAAGATACCGACTCAACCCTAATATAACCCTAAAAATACCTACTCAACCCTAATAAACCTTAACACACCATAATGAACCATAATAAACCCCACTAAACCCTAAAAATGCAAATATACCATCAAAAATCCCTAAACCCCCTAATAAATTCTAATAAAACCTAACAAAGCTTAAAAACGCTAATAAAACCGAATAAAAACTACTAAACACTAAAAAACCCTAATATACCCTCTTAAAAATTAGAAAACCATAATGAACCATAAGAAACCCTAATAAATCCTAAACATACCCAAATATACCATAATATACCATAATATACCCTAATAAACCCAACTCAATTCTAATAAAACCCTTAAAATACCTAATAAACCCTAATAATCCTTGACACACCACAATAAACCCTAATAAAATCCTAATAACACCCACCAAACCCTAAAAATTCTAATATACCTTCAAAAACCCCTAAAACCTCTAACAAACCATAATAAATGCTAATAACACCTAAAAATACTAAAAAATGATAGTAACCCCCAAAAATACCACAAATAATAATAGTAGTAATAATGCATGTGCATGTGCATATGCATGAGCATGGTTTAAATAAAAAATCATAACGCACGTGCATGTTTGTATGCCTGCTCATTTGCATGTGAATGATAATAAATAATAAATAATAAATAATAACGCATGTGAATTGAATGTGTATGTGCATGTGCATGTGAAAGATAATAAATAATAAATAATAATGCACATCCAAGTGCATGTGCATGTGCATGTGCATGGTAATAAACAATAAAAAAAGTCCACATGATTGTGCATTTGCATGTGAATGATAATAAATAATAAATAATAACACATGTGATAATAGAATAACGCAAGTGCATTGCATGTGCACGTGCATGAGAAAATAATAATAATAACATATGTGATAATAGAATAACGCAAGTGCATGGCATTTTCATGTGCATGGTAATAAATAATATATAATCACACACGTGTATGTGCATTTACATGTAAAGGTAATGATAATGACGCATGCACGTGAATAGTAATAAATAATAAATAACAACACATGTGCATGTGCATTTGTATTTGATGATACAAACAACAACAACAACAACAACAATAAGAACAGAATAATGCAAGTGCATTTCATGTTCATGTGCAGAGTAATAAATAATAAATAAATAAAATTAAATAAGAATGCACATTCATGTGCATGTGCCTTTACATTTGATAATAATATTAATGATACTAATTGTGATAATAATAATAATAATAACGCATGTGCGTGCATGGTAATAAATAATAAATAACAACGCACATGCTTGTGGATTTTCATGTGATAATGATAATAATAATGATAATGATAATAACAATAAAAATAATAATAAAAACTGTGATGATAATAATAAAAATAATAATAATAGATTAATACAAGTTCATTGCATATGCATGTGCATGGTAAAAAATAATAAATAATAACGCATGTGCATCTGCATTTTCATGGAATGATAATAATAATAACAGTAGTAGTAGTAGTGATAATAGTAGTAGTACCAATTCATGTGATAATAGAATATTGCATGTGCATTACATGTGCACGTGCATGGTAATAAATAATAATGCATGTTCATTCCATTTTCATGTGATAATGATGACGATGATGATGATAATAATAACACTACTAGAAAAGGGGGCAGTGGAGCCCCCCAGACTCGGGCGACCGCCATTGGCGGTCGCTATAGCTTACCATTAGCGACCGCCAATGGCGGTCGCTAACCTGCATAAAAAAATTCGGGGGGTTTCTGCCCCCCCCCCCCCCCCCGCGCCCTCGATCTCCCTCCGCCCTAACCCCCTCCCTCCCTCGCCGCTCTCCCTCGCCGCCCTCCCCTCCCCCGCCGCCCGGCCTCCCCCGCCGCCCGGCCTCCCCCGCCGCCCGGCCTCCCCCGCCGCCCGGCCTCCCCCGTCGCCCGGCCTCCCCCGCCGCCTGCCCTCCCCCGCCGCCTGCCATCCGGCCTCCGGCCGCCGCCCTCGGGCCTCCGGCCGCCGCCCTCCGGCCTCTCGCCCCCCCCCCCACCCCGGACGGCACCCGCACCCCGGACAGCCCCCGGCGCGCACTCCGAACCGCCCCCCCGCACCCCGGACGCCTCCCCGCACCCCGTACAGCTCCCCCCGCGCACTCCGGACCGCCCCCCCGCACCCCGGACACCCCCCCCCCCCCCCGTGCACTCCAGACCGCCCCCCGCACCCCGGACGCCTCCCCGCACCCCGGACAGCCCCCCCTGCACTCGGACACCCCCCTCCGAACCCGGACAGCCCCCCCGCACCCCGGACAGCCCCCCCCCCCCCCCCCCGCACCCCGGACAGGCCCCCCGCACCCCGGACACCCCACCCCGCACCCCCGACAGCCCCCCTGCACCCCAGACAGCCCCCCCTCCCCCGCACCCCGGACACCCCCGCACCCCGAACACCCCTGCCTGCACCCCTGATAGGCCCCCGACACCCCAGACACCCCTCCCCGCACCTCGGACAGCCCCCCCCCCCCGACCCCGGACACCCCCCCCCCCCTCGCTGCCCGTCCCCCGTCCCCTCACCGCCTCCTCTCCTCCAGATCCCCGCCGCCACCGCCGCCTTTGGCTCCGGCTCCCCTTCGCTGCCTCCTCTCCCTCGCAGCACCGCCTTCGGCTCCCCTCCCTTTCAGGTTTGTAGCTCAATCAGGTAACATGAGCTTTCAGTTACATTATTATTTTATCAATGGTTCATAAACAAATGGCTAATATTTATTTTTAATATAGTTGATTTTAAAAATGTAAATGTAATAAGTATTGTGTAAATGTTTGTTATACAGATATTATTATGGATAAGAGTTGGATTGATCTTCCAAATCGAACGTCTAGAGAATATTTCAATGGAATTATGCAGTTTATTGACTTCACGAGAGTATTTGAAAGTGACTATATTAGTTGTCCATGTAGAAAATGTGCTAACAGATATCAATTCACACGAGATACTGTGAGGGAGCACCTTTTCATTAATGGATTTATGAAAAATTATAAGAGTTGGACTCGTCATGGAGAAGAATATGTTCGTTGTCAAAATACAGATACAGCTCAGATGGATGTTAATGCAAGGATTACTGATCCAATGCATGAAATGCTTACTGAAATGGTACGTGGGTTTGATCCTGAAGGCATTGACATCCAGAATCTTGATACCGGTGAGATAAATCTTCGCTCTGGTGCAGATCGTGATTCGAGGAGGTTTTATGAAGTACTTGATGATGCGAAAACAGAATTATATCCTGGATGTACTTCATACAATAAACTGTCGTTTATCGTGGAGTTGTTTCATTTGAAGACTTTGAATAATTGGTCAGACACATCATTCGACATGCTTTTGGTTTTATTGAAAAAAGTTCTTCCTGTCGACGCTAAGATTCCTGAGTCGTATTACTATGCTCGTAAGTTGACAGAGAACTTAGGTTTTACATATGAGACTATAGATGCATGTGCAAACAACTGTATGTTGTTTAGAAATGAAACTGCTCATTTGGATATTTGTACGGTTTGTGGCGCTTCCAGGTGGAAAGAGAACAGGGGAAATAAGACTCATCAAAGTCAGATTGCGATACAGGGGAAACCGATTGCCGTAAAGAAAATGCGTTACTTTCCCCTGAAACCGAGGTTGAAAAGATTTTTTATGTCATCTAAAGTTTCTAATTTAATGAGATGGCATGCAGAAAGGGTTCATGAAAGTGACATGTTAACCCACCCGACAGACTCTCATGCATGGAAGGATTTTGATAAGAGACATCCCGACTTTGCTAAAGATGTTCGTAATGTCCGATTGGGATTGGCAGCAGATGGTTTCAATCCATTCAAGTCTATGGTTGGTGCAACTCATAGCACATGTCCCGTGGTGTTGGTTCCATATAATCTTCCTCCGTGGCTTTGTATGAAGCAACAATTTATATTACTTTCCACTCTTCTTTATGGACCTAAAAGTCCGGGGGATAAGATTGATGTTTACCTTCAGCCATTGATTGATGAGTTGAATGAATTTTGGGGCGATGGTGTGATGACTTATGACTGCGAAACGAATGAAATTTCCAAACTGCATGCTGCTTTATTGTGGACAATCAATGACTTCCCAGCTTATGCAAATTTATCAGTCTGGAGTACGAAAGGGGAATTTGCTTGCCCTTGTTGCAATAAAAGTAAAAAATCTGTATGGCTTAAACATTCCAAAAAATGGGCATACATGGGTCACAGGTGTTTTCTCCCTCCCCAGCACAGGTTCAGAAAGGACAGAGTGGCATTTGATGGTTCTAGAGAGTTCAGCCCAGCACCAAAGATCATGACAGGAGTCGAAATGTTATCGCAGATTGAGGAAGAAAACATCTGCACAGTATATGAAATTCAGGATTTGGTGGCTCCTCCAGTACGTAATATTCGTGCTGCGGGTAGGAAGCGCAGTCACAATTGGAAAAAGAAAAGTATTTTTTATAGTCTTCCGTATTGGAAAACTAACATGATGAGGCATAATTTGGATTTCATGTACATTGAAAAAAATGTTTGTGATAACATATTGTGGACCATTTTAGGTGTCAGTGGAAAGTCAAAGGACCATGTTAATGCACGCCGTGATTTGGAAGAAATGGGTTTAAGGAAACAGTTGCATTTACAGTTAGCTGAGGGAAACAAGGCATATATGCATGCTGCACAGTATTCGATGACTACAGAGGAGAAAGAGACATTTCTTTCCATTTTGAAGATGGTCAAGGTGCCTGCTGGTTACTCTTCTAATATTTCAAAGTGTGTGAATCTGACGAGCAAGACATTGCAAGGGTTGAAAAGTCATGATAATCACATATTACTTCAGCAGTTGATTCCAATCGCAATTTGTGATTGTTTATCCCCCAATGTTGTTCAGCCCTTGATTGAGATGAGTAATTTTTTTAGACAGCTTTGTTTAAGAAATCAACGAATGAGTGATTTAAAAAGTTTTCAGGACCGAATTGTACTTACGCTTTGTCACTTTGAGAAACTTTTCCCCCCCTCATTTTTTGATGTTATGGTCCACTTAACAGTGCACCTAACTGATGAAGTAATGGCTGCTGGTCCAGTGCAATTCAGGTGGATGTATCCTATTGAACGGTATTTGAGTACATTGAAAAGATTTGTACGCAACAGAGCTCGTCCAGAGGCATCAATAGCCAATGGTTATTTGATGGATGAGTGTACTACCTTTTGTGCAGAATATCTTACGGATGTTGAAACAAAATTAGATAAGCCCTCCCGGATTCATGATGGTCCAGTTGGAGAAGGAACCACATTTGATATGGACAACATCGAGTGGATACAAGCACATCGATATATCTTGTTCAATACTCCATCAGTTGCACCATTAATGCAGTAAGTATCTTATCAATGTGCTTGTATAACTTTTACATGTTTTCTTTGCATAAGTTGATCTTTTAAACATCGCGTAATCATTTGCAGGAAACACATTAATGAGATAAAAGAAGAGATGCATCGTGCGACTGAGTTGCAAATTCAACAATCTCATTATGCGGCATTTCATGATTGGTTCAAGGATTATGTATGTATAAATTGATTTTCATTATGAGTGAAGTATTAAACTAATTCTTTCTGCATATATCAGTATTGAATTTTATAAATTATGTAGGTTCGTAAGCTGAGGGAGTTAGGGGAACCCACGCTACCTGAAGTATTTATCCAACTGGCTGAGGGTCCATCTATAACGGCTCGTCGTTATAAAGCTATTGATGCTAATGGTTTTCGATTTCGCATTAAAGATGTTGACGACAAACGAGCAACACAAAACAGTGGAATCGGTTGTCCCTTTGTCGATTCTGGTTATTACTATGGTCAATTGATAGACATCATTGAAGTTGTATACACACACGGTTTGAAGTACATATTGTTAAATTGTAATTGGGTTGATCTAGTGCGTGGATGTAAAGTCGATCAATATCAGTTTTCATTGGTGAATTTTAACTATATGTTATACAGAAATAATGAACGAGTTGAGAATGAACCTTTCATTTTGACATCACAAGCGGAACAAGTATTCTTAGTTACTTTTCCTTCGGATCCAAGTTGGCAAGTTGTTGTCAAAATGTCTCGGCGAGGAGTGTTTTTATTTGAAGAAGATGAACCCAAGACTGTTCCGTTTGTTTACCAACAACTTGATCAACATACCGTAGTTCAACGTGAAGAAGATATTTATTGGGTCAGAGTGGCTGTTGAAGGAGAAACGGTTGATTTGCATGCTTAATGAAAGGTATAATTGTTTTCCCGCTATTCAGTAGAATGTCCTAGGATATCATAAATTGTCTAATCATTTTATAAATCCTTATAAGTTTTAATCCTCACTTTTGTAAGTTAATTCAGTCATAAATATTTAGGTTGATTAACTTTATGCTTTTTTAAAATTCATTCACAACTAATTATTCAATCCATTTTTTGTTTGATTTACAGTTGTACAAGTTTGATTTATTAAGAACAATCCAATTTATCTTTTAAACACTTTGGAATCATTACTGATATTTTGTATGACTGCAGACATGTCAGGGGAAGAGGCAGAAAATCCACATCATCCATCTGAGGCATCTACATCTCAGGGTCGAGGTATGTTTGAATGTCATTGTCTATATTTTTTATGTAATTGACATATATATATATATATATAACATTTGTCAATTTATATATAAAATTGTTTTCAACAGGATCAGACTCGGCTGCTTCTTCCTCTCGCAGGAGAGGCCCTGGTCGTGGCATATTATCATGGAATTCCGACACGACGATAGATGTTTCATTTGATGAGGTATTTCATCCCGTGGGACCGAATGCCCCGGCATTTATTCTTCAGCTGGGTCATATCATACGTGACCCACATCGATTTCCATTGACCACGCGTGATTGGGATTCTATCCCTCAGGACACATTAGATCGTCTATGGAGGGAGGTTCAGGTAAGAAAATAATTTTACTTTATTTTCTATTTATAAATAATACTAATATGTTTGATTATTTTCATTATAGAAAAATTTGAAAGTATGCCCTGAAGAGTTTCGGCCCGTGTGTATGAGCAAATGTCGTAAGCTGTGGAAAGATTATAAAGGCAAAGTGAAGAGGGACCATTGGGTACCAAATGTGGGTGCCCTTGACATTTTGGAAAAAGTCCCGAGAGGTGTCCTCCCGGCTCAGTGGCGTGACTTGGTTGCATATTGGTCTACTGAGGGTGTTGCGGTTTGTATATTAATTATTTTTCTGTATATATATTTTCAAGAATATGTGATTTGTTTGAAATTTGAATGAATTGAATGTAGGAGGTGTCAACACGCCATTCGGAGAATCGAGCGTTGCAGGGACCAGCTCACAGGCTCGGGACTCGTCACGTGTCTCAGATCCGACATGAGGTATATATTATTCATTTTTTAATTTATTAATTAATATGGTTTTGTGTTTATATTCTTTTAATATACAGTTGCGAGGGCAAGGTGCAGCAACTGATAAAATGTCGGTGTGGATAAGGACTCGTGATCGCAATGATCCAGAGGTGGCAGCATTGATAGTAACTGTCTGTACTTACCAATAATTACATAAATCTTTATATTAACATATATATATATTTATATATATTTAAATATTTCACAGGATCAATTTGAAGCTGAGTTAGAACATCTGCCAGAGGACCAGCGACAACTTCCAATGCGACGGGATGAGGTCTTTCATCGCATTATTGGTCGGGACGGGCATGGCTATAGTTTGACCTATGGAGCAGGGATTCCTCGTTCTGTAGTGTCACGCGCTGCGGTTGTCGGTCCTGCTGTTGCTCATATGACACAGCAGATGTCAGATTTTGAGGCACGACTGCGCGCTTCCGAGGAGACAAATGCGCAATTGACAGCTGAGGTTAGAGCACTGCGGGAATATGTGCGTCGAGCTGATGGTACAGGGGATCATACGACGCAGGTATATACTGTATTTATTTATTTAATTTAAATTATTTTTGTTATTAAAATATTTATAATGTTTATTTGTTGTAGGCACCTGGCCCACCAGAAGGAGGTAGCAGTGATGACAACGCGTGACGCACCATATATTCACGAGATATGTTTTTTGTTTTTACTGGTAGGGTTGACATTGATGTACTGTATTTATTCATTTAAGTAATGCATTATTACCATCCATGGTGGTCTTTTAAATATTTTATACACATATTGAGTTTTTGATCAGATAATCTTGAATGATTCTACATTTGAAAAAGTCGAACTAATTCCAACAGATCAATAAATCTGATATTATAGATTATGTATTATCCAATATATTTTTTATAAATTTCTGTATGGTATCGATAAAAGAAATATGTATTAATTAGATGTTATCACTTTTATTTTTCACTTTTGTAATCAATGGGATGGCCTTTGCACCCCCGGAGAGCCCCCCGCACCCCCGTACAACCCCCCGCACCCCCGTACAGCCCCCCCCCCCCCTGCACCCCCGTACAGCCCCCCGCACCCCCGTACTGCCCCCCCACACCCCCGTACAGCCCCCCCGCACCCCCGTACACCCCCCGCACCCCCGTACTGCCCCCGCCACCCCCGTACAGCCCCCCCCCCCCCGCACCCCCGTACAGACCCCCGCACCCCCGTACACCCCCCCCCCCCCGCACCCCCGTACATCCCCCGCACCCCCGTACTGCCCCTCTCCACCCCCGTACAGGCCCCCGCCACCCCCGTACAGGCCCCCGCCACCCCCGTACAACCCCCCCCCCCCCCCCCGCACCCCCGTACAGCCCCCCGCACCCCCGTACAGCCCCCCCGCCACCCCCGTACAACCCCCCGCACCAACGTACTGCCCCCCTCCACCCCCGTACAGGCCCCCGCCACCCCCGTACAGGCCCCCGCCACCCCCGTACAGCCCCCCCCCCCCCCCCCCCCGCACCCCCGTACAGCCCCCCGCACCCCCCTACAGCCCCCCCCCCCCCCCGCACCCCCGTACAGCCCCCCGCACCCCCGTACTACCCCCCCCCCCCCCCCCCGCACCCCCGTACAGCCCCCCCGCACCCCCGTACAACCCCCCGCACCCCCGTACTGCCCCCCGCCACCCCCGTACAGCCCCCCCCCCCCCCCCCCGCACCCCCGTACAGCCCCTCGCACCCCCGTACAGCCCCCCCGCACCCCCGTACAACCCCCCGCACCCCCGTACAACCCACCGCACCCCCGTACTGCCCCCCGCCACCCCCGTACAGGCCCCCGGCACCCCCGTACAGGCCCCCGCCACCCCCGTACAGCCCCCCGCCACCCCCGTACAACCCCCCCCCCCCCCCCCCCCCCGCACCCCCGTACAGCCCCCCGGACCCCCGTACAGCCCCCCACACCCCCGTACACCCCCCCGCCACCCCCGTACAGCCCCCCTCACCCCCGTACAGCCCCCCCCCCCCCCCCGCACCCCCGTGGCCTCGGACGTGCGGTGCGCGCGGCACGTCCGATTGTGTCGTTTTCAGCAGCGCGGCGCGCGCTGAAATGACGCGTTGGGGGGTCAAAACCACCCGAACGAAGTCTGAATGCCACGAAACCGTACGACAAGATCCGGGGAGTGAATTGTGAAATGGTCGGCCAGACGGCACCTCATTCGGAGGTGTTGTGTGACCGCGGCGGCCGGAAACGCGTTTCCGGCGCCATTAAACACCGAAACGGCGTGCGGCGGTCCAATTCGGTGCAAACGTGCTCCGAACGACCTGAAACCGCACGGGAACGATAGAAATATTATTCCTGAGATGCAGGAGGAGGTCGCACGTCCATCGTACATGCGGTGCGTGCGGCACGTCCGATTGTGTCGTTTTCAGCAGCGCGGCGCGCGCTGAAATGGCGCGTTGGGGGTTCAAAACCACCCGAACGACGTCCGAATGCCACGAAACCGTACGAAAACTTCCGGGGCGTGAATTGTGAAATGGTCGGCCAGACGGCACCTCATTCGGAGGTGCCGTGTGACCGCGGCGGCCGGAAACGCGTTTCTGGCGCCATTAAACACCGAAACGGCGTGCGGCAGTCCAATTCGGTGCAAACGTGCTCCGAACGACCTGAAATCGCATGGGAACGATAGAAATATTATTCCTGAGAAGCAGGAGGAGGCCGCACGTCCATCGGACGTGCGGTGCGCGCGACACGTCCGATTGTGTCGTTTTCAGCAGCGCGGCGCGCGCTGAAATGGCGCGTTGGGGGGTCAAAACCACCCGAACGACGTCCGAATGCCACGAAACCGTACAAAAACATCCGGGGCGTGAATTGTGAAATGGTCGGCCAGACGGCACCTCATTCGGAGGTACCGTGTGACCGCGGCGGCCAGAAACGCGTTTCCGGCGCCATTAAACACCAAAACGGCGTGTGGCGGTCCCATTCGGAGCAAACGTGCTCCGAACGACCTGAAACCGCACGTGAACGATAGAAATATTATTCCTGAGATGCAAGAGGAGGCCGCATGTCCATCGGACGTGCGGTGCGCGCGGCACGTCCGATTGTGTCGTTTTCAGCAGCGCTGCGCGCGCTGAAATGGCGCGTTGGGGGGTCAAAACCACCCGAACGACGTCCGAATGCCACGAAACCGTACGAAAACATCCGGGGCGTGAATTGTGAAATGGTCGGCCAGACAGAACCTCATTCGGAGGTTCCGTGTGACCGCGGCGGTTGGAAACGCGTTTCCGGCGCCATTAAACACCGAACCGGCATGCGGCGGTCCAATTCGGTGCAAACGTGCTCCGAACGACCTGAAACCGCACGGGAACGATAGAAATATTATTCCCGAGATGCAGGAGGAGGCCGCACATCCATCGGACGTGCGGTGCGCGCGGAACATCCGATTGTGTCGTTTTCAGCAGCGCGGCGCGCGCTGAAATGGCGCGTTGGGGGGTCAAAACCACCCGAACGACGTCCGAATGCCACGAAACCATACGACAACATCCGGGGCGTGAATTGTGAAATGGTCGGCCAGACGGCACCTCATTCGGAGGTGCCGTGTGACCGCGGCGGCCGGAAAGGCGTTTCCGGCGCCATTAAACACCGAAACGGCGTGCGGCGGTGCAATTCGGTGCAAACGTGCTCCGAACGACCTGAAACCGCACGGGAACGATAGAAATATTATTCCTGAGATGCAGGAGGAGGCCGCACGTCCATCGGTCGTGCGGTACGCGCGGCACGTCCGATTGTGTCGTTTTCAGCAGCGCGACGCGCGCTGAAATGGCGCGTTGGGGGGTCAAAACCACCCGAACGACGTCCGAATGCCACGAAACAGTACAACAACATCCGGGGCGTGAATTTTGAAATGGTTGGCCAGACGGCACCTCATTCGGAGGTGCCGTGTGACCGCGGCGGCCGGAAACGCGTTTCCGGCGCCATTAAACACCAAAACGGCGTGCGGCGGTCCCATTCGGAGCAAACGTGCTCCGAACGACCTGAAACCGCACGGGAACGAAAGAAATATTATTCCTGAGATGCAGGAGAAGGCTGAACGTCCATCGGACGTGCGGTGCGCGCGGCACGTCCGATTGTGTCGTTTTCAGCAGCGCGGCGCGCGCTGAAATGGCACGTTGGGGGGTCAAAACCACCCGAACGACGTCCGAATGCCACGAAACCGTACGAAAACATCCGGGGAGTGAATTGTGAAATGGTCGGCCAGACGGAACCTCATTCGGAGGTGCCGTGTGACCGCGGCGGCTGGAAAGGCGTTTCCGGTGCCATTAAACACCAAAACGGCGTGCGGCGGTCCAATTCGGTGCAAACGTGCTCCAAACGACCTGAAACTGCACGGGAACGATAGAAATATTATTCCTGAGATGAAGGAGGAGGCCGCACGTCCATCGGACGTGCGGTGCGCACGGCACGTCCGATTGTGTCGTTTTCAGCAGCGCGGAGCGCGCTGAAATGGCGCGTTGGGGGGTCAAAACCACCCGAACGACCTCCGAATGCCACGAAACCGTACGAAAACATCCGGGGCGTGAATTGTGAAATGGTCGGCCAGACGACACCTCATTCGGAGGTGCCGTGTGACAGCGGCGGCCGGAAACGCGTTTCCGGCGCCATTAAACACCAAAACGGCGTGCAGCGGTCCCATTCGGAGAAAACGTGCTCCGAACGACCTGAAACCGCACGGGAACGATAGAAATATTATTCCTGAGATGCAGGAGGAGGCCGCACGTCCATCGGACGTGCGGTGCACGCGACACGTCCGATTGTGTCGTTTTCAGTAGCGCGGCGCGTGCTGAAATGGCGCGTTGGGGGGTCAAAACCACCCGAACGACGTCTGAATGCCACGAAACCGTACGACAACATCCGGGGCGTGAATTGTAAAATGGTCGGCCAGACGACACCTCATTCGGAGGTGCCGTGTGACCGCGGCGGCCGGAAACGCGTTTCCGGCGCCATTAAACACCGAAAAGGCGTGCGGCGGACCAATTCGGTGCAAACGTGCTCCGAACGACCTGAAACCGCATGGGAACGATAGAAATATTATTCCTGAGATGCAGGAGGAGACCGCACGTCCATCGGACGTGCGGTGCGCGCGACACGTCCGATTGTGTCGTTTTTAGCAGCGCGGCGCGCGCTGAAATGGCGCGTTGGGGGGTCAAAACCACCCGAACAACGTCCGAATGCCACGAAACCGTACGACAACATCCGGGGCGTGAATTGTGAAATGGTCGGCCAGACGGAACCTCATTCGGATGTGCCGTGTGACCGCGGCGGCCGGAAACGCGTTTCCGGCGCCATTAAACACCAAAATGGCGTGCGGCGGTCCAATTCGGTGCAAACGTGCTCCGAACGACCTGAAACTGCACGGGAACGATAAAAATATTATTCCTGAGATGCAGGAGGAGGCCGCACGTCCATCGGACGTGCGGTGCGCGCGACACGTCCGATTGTGTCGTTTTCCGCAGCGCGGCGCACGCTGAAATGGCGCGTTGGGGGGTCAAAACCACCCGAACGACGTCCGAATGCCACGAAACCATACGACAACATCCGGGGCGTGAATTTTGAAATGGTCGGCCAGACGGCACCTCATTCGGAGGTGCCGTGTGACCGCGGCGGCCGGAAACGCGTTTCCGGCGCAATAAAACACCAAAACGGCGTGCGGCGGTCCCATTTGGAGCAAACGTGCTCCGAACGACCTGAAATGAGATTATTTCTTGAATCGAAGTTTTTAAATTATTATAGCACAATGATTTGATATTATATATATATTAAATATATATTAAAACATTTAAAATATATTATATTTATATATATTTAAAATATTGTATTTAGTAGTATATATATGAATATATATATATATATTTATATTTATATTTATATTCAATTCAATAAAAAAAATTTAAATTTTTTTTTTTTAGAATAGCGACCCCCATAGGCGGTCGCTGAAGGCCGATCTGCCGGCCTTTTATAGCGACGGCCATTGGTGGTCGCTAAAGGCCTCTAGCGACGAGGCAACAACGACCGCCAATGGCAGTCGCTGCGCGACCGCTACAGACCTTTAGCGACCGCCAATGGCGGTCGCTAATAGCCTTATTTACAGTAGTGTAATAACAACAACAACAACTCATGTGATAATAGAATAACGCATATCCATTACATGTGCAGTTCATGATAATAAATAATAACTCATAGTGCACGTGATGATAATAATAACAATAATAGTAATATAAATAATAATAGCACATGTGATCATAGAATAATGCACATGTATTGAATGTGCGTGTGTATGGTAATAAACAATAACCCACGTGCATTTATATTTGCATTTAATGATAATAACAATAATAACAATAATTGTAATAATAACAATAACAATAAAAATGCATGTGATAATAGAATAATGTAGCTGCATTGCATGTGCACTTTCATGGTAATAAATAATAACGGAGGTGCATGTGCATTTTCATGTGATGATAATAATAATAATAATAGTAATAATAATAATAATAATAACAACAACAGCATATGCATGTGCATGAAATAAATAATATATAACAAGTAATAAATAATAACACATCTGCATCTGCATTTTCATGCGACGTTAATAATAATAATAACAATAATAATAACAATAATGATAATTATAATAATGATAATGATAATAATTATAATTATAATTATGATAATAATAACGTGTGTGATAATATAATAACACACATCCTAACAAACCCTAACAAATCATAGCAAACCCTAACGACCACTAATAACCCCTAACAACAACAAATGAACCTAAATAACACTTGAAACACACTATTAAACCCTAAAACCCTAATAAACACTAATAAATCATAGTAACCTATAATAATCCCTAAAAAACCCTATTAGACTCAAATAAACGCTACAAAATCCCTAAAATCCCTAATATACAATAAAAACCCTATTGACCCATAATAAATCATAAAAATCACTAAAACCCTAACAAACCCAACAAAACACTACAAAACCCGCCAAATTATAGCCTACGAAAAGCTACAACATGCTAATAAACCCTAATAACCCCATAAAAAATTGTAAGAAACCCTAACAACACCAAATAAATCATAACAAATCCTAACAACGCCAAATAAATTGTAACAAACTGAAGCAAACCATAAAAACCCCTAATAAACCGCAATAAACTCTAACAAATCATAATAAACACTAATAAATCGTAATAAAGCCAAATATTCGTCAATAAACCCTAATAAATAAAATAAATCCTAAGAAGCCCTCATAAATCCTAAACAACTCTAAAAAAGGTTGATAAACCCTATAAAAAGCTATTAATGCCTACAAAAGCCCAATAAAACCCTAATATACAATAAAAAGCGCTAATAAACCGTAGAAAATCCTATAGAACACTAATAAACCCTAAAGAATCCTAATAAACCCTAAAGAACCATAATAATATCTAAAGAACACAAAAAACCCCTAAAGAAACCAAAAATTCTAAAACACATTACAGATAATCTAAAAACTAATACAATACCCAAACAAAACCTAAAACATGAAAAAAAAACACTAACAACCCCTATCAATTCTAAAAAAACAAATAAACCCTTAAAAACCCCAAAAACCCATTGAAAACACATCAAATACCATAAAAACCATAAACACCCGTTAACAACCCTTAAAAACCCTAAAACCAATACAAACCATAAAAAACCATTAAATCGCTAAAAAAGGCAACAAATAGATACATAAACCCAAAAAACGTTACATAAACCCTAAAAATGCAACAAGAACCCTAAAAACACAACATAAACCCTAAAAACAAAACATAAACCCAAAAATTCTACATAAACCCAAAAATCACTACATAAACCGTAGAACCGTAACATAAACCCTAAACAACGCAACATAAACATTAAAAAACGCTACATAAAACCTAAAACAAAACATAAACCCTAAAAACACTACATGAACCCGAAAAACATTACATAAACCGTAAAAAAATGCAATATAAAAGCTTCATCTCCCCTACAAATGCTACATTAACCCAGAAAACGCAAAATAATCCCTAAAAATGCTACATAAAACCTAAACACTAAACATGCTACAAAAACCCTAAAAACGTTACATAAACCCTAAAAATGCAAATAAAGCCTAAAACCGCTAAATAACCCCTAAAAGCGATGCATAAACACTAAAAATGCTACACAAACTCAAACAATGCTACACAAACCCTAAAAAATGTGACAAAAACCCTAAAGACGCTTCAAAACCCTAAAAAATATTAAACCCTAATATAACATAATATAAAAAATTAAACCCTAATAAACCTATAATAATCTCTAATAATCCCTAAAAACGTCTTATAATCCCAAAAACCCTAATATACTCTACTCAACCCTAATAAAACCCCAAAAATACCTAATAAACACTAATAAATGATAATAAAACCTAGTATACCCAAAAAAATGCGTTAAGAAAACCTAAACAACCCTCACCAACCCTAATAGACACTAATAAACACTAATAAACCACAATAAACCCCAAATAATCCCTAATAAACCATAAATAAATCCAAATAAACTCAAATCAACCCTAAAAAAACTTATCACAACATAATGACCCCTAATAAAACCCTAAAAAACCCTAATAATGAAAAAAATGCTATTATACCTTAAAAAATCACTAGAAATGCTGATAAACTCTAATATAACCTAATAAACCCTAAAAACACTCACAAAAAATAAAAAAATGATCACAAACAATAAAAACATGCTATATTACATAAAAAGATCTGAAAACACTAATATAACCTAATAAAGAAAAAAAACGCTAATATACCTTAAAAATCTCTAGAATCCATAATAAACAATAATAAACTCTAATATAACCTATTAAACCCTAAAAATGCTCAAAAAAAAACAAATTGCTCAAAAACAATAAAAAAATGATATATTATCTAAAAAGACTTAACAAAAACTAATATAACCTAATAAAACAAAAAACAAATAAACCCCTAACAAACCCTATTAAACCTTAAAAATCCCTAATAAACCCTAATAAAAACTAATAAAACCTAATAAAACCATAAAAACACTAAAAATACCGTCTCAACCCTAATAAACCTTGACACACCATAATAAAACCTAATAAAACCCAACTAAACCCCAATAAACAAAAAAATGCAAACAAACCATTAAAAATCCCTAGAAACCCTACTAAACCATAATAAATTCTAATAAAACCTAATAAACCATAAAAAAACTCACAAACACTAAAAAAACACTAATAAAACCTAAAACGTCCTAACAACACCTCATATATATTAAAAAAACTAAAAAAAACTCATATACCCTAATAAGAACACTAACAAACCATATTAAACCCTAAAAAACCCTAATAAGCACTACTCAACACTAATAAACCCTTATAAAACCCTAAAGATACCTACTCGACCCTAATAAAACTATAAAAATACCTAATCAACCCTAATAAACCTTAAAACACAATAATAAACCATAAAAGACCCCTCTAAACCCTAAAATGAAAATATACCATTAAAAACCCTAAACCCCCTAATAAATGCTAATAAAACCTAACAAAGCTTAGAAGCACTAATAAACCCTAATAAACACTACTAAACCCTAAAAACTCTAATATACCCTCTTAAAAATTAATAAACCATAATGAATGATAATAAACCCCAATAAATCCTATACATACCCAAATATATCATAATATACCATAATATACCCTAATAAACCCAACTCAATCCTAATAAAACCCTAAAAATATCTAATAAACCCTAATAAACCTTAAAACACCATAATAAACCCTAGTAAAATCATAATAACTCCCACTAAACCCTTAAAAATGCTAATATACCATCAAAAAACCCTAAAACCCTAAAAACCATAATAAATATTAATAACACCAAAAAATTATAAAAAATGCTTGTAAAACCTAAAAATACCTCAATAATAATAGCAATAACGCACGTGCATGTGCATATGCATGTGCACAGTTTAAATAATAATTCATAACGCACATTCATGTGCATATGTCTGCACATTTTCATGTGAATGATAATAAATAATAAATTATAAATAATGACACATGTGAATTACATGTGTATTTGCATGTGAATTTACAATTGATGATAATATTAATAATACAAATTGTAATAATAATAATAATAACGCATTAACATGCATGGTAATAAATAATAAATAACAACTCACATGCATGTTCATTTGCATGTGATAAGGATAATAATAATGATAATAGTAATAATAATAATAATAATAATTTTTTTGATAATAATAATAATAATAAAAGAATAATACAACACTACTAGAAATTCGGGCTATAGCCACGATTTAAAACCATGACTATTGGCCCTCAAACCATGGCTATAGGTAATAGCCACGGTTTGAGAAACTGTTGCTAAGTTTGGTGTGTCTATAGGCCTAGATATATTACTAGGGTTTGGAATAGTGGAATTAGGTCTAGATCCATGGTTCAAATCATGGCTCTAGGTATACATACACAGTTCAAACTATGGTAATATCACTATAGCCACAGTTTAGAACTGTAGCTATACTAGTAGAGGGACACAATTTATAGCCATGGTTAGAAACTGTGGCATTAGACCATTAGCCAAGGTAAGAAACTGTGGTAATAGACCTATAGCCACAGTTAGAAACCGTGGATATAGGGTCTGAAAAACCATAAAAAAATCCCCCACCCCCCTGCACAACCCCCCTGTAGTATCCCACCCCCTATAGCCCCCTCCCTCCTAGACTCCCCCACCCTACATAAACCCCCCCCCCTCTATTATACAACCCCCTCCCCCCTGAAAAGCCCCCTGGACATCCTCCCCCCCTACAAAGCCCCTCTCCTGGACACACCCTGGACACCCCCCCCAGACAGACCCTGGACCCCACCCCAGGCAGACCCTAGACACCTCCCCCCAAGACCCTGGACACCCCCCAGACAGTCCCTGGACACCCCCAGATAGTCCTTGGACACCCCCATGCCCTAGACCCCCCAGATAGTCCAAGGATAGACTCCCCCCCCTCGAACCTTGGATAACCCCAGACAGACCCTGGACACCCCCCTAAACCCTGGACACCCCCAAAAACCCTAGACAGATCCCCCTGGATAGCCCAAACCTCCACTACCCTAGACAGCCACCCCACCCTCCTGGACATACCCCGCAACCCCCCCCCCCCAACCTGGACACCCCCAGACCCCCACTCCCCTGGACAGACCACCCTCCCACCCTCCTAGACAGACACTAGAACCCCCCAGAACCTGGACACCCCCCAGACCCCGGACAGATCCCCCTGGACACCCCCCAAACCTGGACATACCGCCCCTTGCACCACCCTACCAGTTACCCCCTCCTCCTTGCCAGACCCCCTACTAGTCTCCTCCCAATGCTAGTTCCCCCCCCCCCATCCTCCTACCAGTTCCCCCCTCCCCCTGCCAGTCCTACCCCCCCAACCAGGACACCCTGGATAGATCCCCCTGGACACCCACGCAGAACCTAGACACCCCACCCTTTGCACCCCCTGCCAGTTACCCCCTCCCCTTGCTAGACCACCCTACCAGTCACCTCTCAGCTAGTCCCCTTCCCCTACCACCCCCCTGCTTGTTTCCCCCCTCACCATGCCAGTTCCCCGCTCCCCCTGCCAGTCCTGCCCCCCCCCCCACCCTACCTGTTTCCCCTCCCCCCTACCCCTACCAGCCCACACTTTCAACCCCGGCCCCATGCCATTCCCCTCCAAATTAAATTACACACGAAATCTACTTACATAATAAGAAATAAACAAATCCAAATATATAAAAAAAACACATAAATACACATACATGAGTCTCCCTATAAGACAAACTATCAAATAAGTCTGGAACCAGCTCAAAAGTACCTAAAAACATGGTAGAAGATTGTATTACTCATCACTTATACCCAAACCCCCCTCCCTGCCACCTACTGGACCCCCTTAGACAGCAGCCCCAGCCCCCCTGGATAGTAGCCCCCCTACTGGGCCCCCCTCCCCACTTCCAGTCCCCTCCAAATTAAATTATAAATGAAAGATACTTAGATAATAAGAATTAAACAAATCCAAATATAAAAAAAACACATAAATGTACTTAAATGAGTCTCCCTCTAAGAAAAACTATCAAAAATGTCTAGAACCATATCAAAAGTACCAACAAAACCAGGTAGAACATAGTAGTGCTTATCCCTTATTGTGACACTTCTCCCCCCTCCCTACCCCCCAGTTGGACCCCCCTGGATAGCAGCCCCAGCCCCCCTAGACAGTAGCCCCCTTGCTGGACTCCCCTGGACAATAGCCCCCTACCCCCCTTCCAGTCCCCTCAAAATTAAATTATACATGAAATCTACTTACATAATAAGAATTAAACAAATCCGAATATAAAAAACACATAATTTCACATACATTAGTCTCCCTATAAGACAAACTATCAAAGAATTCTGGAACCAGCTCAAAAGTACCTACAAAACAAGGTAAATCATAATAGTGCTCATCCCTTGCACCCACAATTCTCCCCCCCTCCCTACCCCTACTGGACCCCCCGGGATGGCATCCCCATCCCCCCTGGACAACACCCCCCCCCCCCCACTAGACCCCCTGGACAGCCCCCCCCCCCCCCCACCCCGCCCCCCTGCTGGACCCCCACGGACAGCAGCCCCCTGGATAGCAGCCCCCCCCCCCACCCCCCTTGCTGGACCCCCCAAGATAGCCTTACATGGTGGACAATAGCCCCCCCCCCCACCCCATACACATATCTTGCACGTATCCTACGATATCCTTAGGTAAGCAGATTGACCAAGCATGTGAGATTTAGGATTTTCCCTTAGATGTACCTACCAAATCATAACCTGTAGAGTATGATTTACCTAGTGTTGAGAGAGTTGTTACCCTAGTGCCTTTAAATTTTTTATCCATAGTATATTTATAATATTTCAATGAATTACTTCTTTTAGATTTCAGTGTAATTTTGAGTTATCAGGAACCTCATATTACTGCATCTATATCTAGTGCTCCACCTCCCTCGACTTTAGTTGATGCTCATTCGATCAAATTTATAGCAAATAGTATCTCCATGTTGTTATAGGTGATGTGAATTCATCTCATCAGGATTAATTGAGGCAGATTCTGTACAATGGGTTTTCAAAGAATAGGTTGACTAGTTGAAAGTGATGACTACTCTACTCAAGATATTCATGGAGGAGAAGATTTATTTAGTAGTTTGGAGAGATGAGTAAATATTATTATAGACTTTTTCAATATTATGAAGCCATTACTCTTTGTATCCAATACTTTAGTGGCTTACGGATGGATGTCAAAAGTGAAACAGGAAAGTGGACTCCAAAGTCCGCACTGCGACAGTTGCAGGGCACAAGCATTTGGCCCAACCGGATCGGGATACACTAATCCAAAAATCTCCCTTGTTGCATCCCTTGATGAGAAAGAGGTTAAGAGTTCCCTTTATTCAATAAATCTAGAGAGTGTGGCTGGTCCTGATGGGTTGAAAAATTAATTCTTTATGTTCTACTGGGGCATAGTTCGTGATGAGCTCCTTAATGCTATGAGGGAGTTCTTTAACCATGCCTCAATGCCCTATGGAATCAACTCAAATTTTATTGCCCAGATCCCAAAGAAGGAAAATGATGTGGATGTAAAGGATTTCAAACCTATATATATTAGCAATACCTTTCCAAAAAGCATTAGAAAAATTATTTCTATGAGGTTAGGTCTCATTGCTCTTGGATTTATCTATTCAAATAAGCCCCCTGACAGCCCTAGGACACCCCCTGGACATCCCCCCTGGACACCCCACTTGCACCCTGCCCCCTACCCTACATACCCCCCCCGGACAGCCCTTGGACACCCCCCTGGACAGCCCCTCCAAGACACCCCACCTGCACCCTCCCCTACCCTACAAACCTCCCTCAGACAGCCCTTGGACACCCCACCTGCTCCCTTCCCTGCAGATCCCCCGAAAATCCCTTAGACACCCCCCTTGACAGCCCCTCCTAGACACCCCTCCTGCACCCTCCCCCATGCCCTGCATACCCCCCTGGAACCCCCCTGGACAGCCCATGGACACCCAACTTGGACAACCCCTCCTAGAAAATTCTATAGCCATAAGTACCTTCACTTCATTATGAAAGAATGCTAAAGGAACAATGCCTTGTAACTTTTCCTAGAATAGTCTTTGTCTATCATAGGCTAAATAATAGAATTCCACCACTTATCACTCGGACCCTCTAGTAGGATGGTTACAAAAATAACCTTATGAGACTCATAAATCTAAAGCTGGATAAAAATATCCTCAACCTTCAGTACTAAAAATAATTAATCCTAATAATCTTGTTACCCAAAAATTATTGTGGGGATACCATCTTGATTCCAGGGTACCTAGGTGAGCCTTCATGATCGATTTATTTCGAGGATTTTCATTCAGTCAGGTGGGACTTCTTATGGAATGCTTTCGATCTTCACAGATTTTCGGCTAGGTTCTCGTCTTTGGTTAAAAGACGCGTCTCTACCCCAATGTTCTCGGTGAACATTAATGGTAGTTTACATGGATACTTTTTGGAGAAAATAGGGCTCATGAAAGGGGATCCACTTTCACCTTTCCTTTTTGTGATTTTCATGGAGTTTTTCACGTGCATCCTGGAATGCAAGAGGCTGGGGACTGGTGTGGTGGCTGGTGCAGGCTGGAGTGGCTGGTGCGGGCGGGAAGGTAGGCGGTAGGGGGATGGAAGGGGGCTGGTGCAGGCTGGAATAGGTGGTAGGGGGCTGGTGTGTGCTGGATTGTAGGTGGCTGGGGGATGTTGGGCATGTGGCAGGGGCTGGTGTAGGCTGGGATGTAGGAGGTTGGGGGGCTGGTGAGGGATGGAACTGGTGGCTCGAGCTATTTCTTAGGTGGAAGAGGGTTGGAATGAATGTTTTTCAGGAGGTTGGGGGTGGTTGCTAGTGTGGTGGCTCATGCGGGCTGGATTGCAGGTGGTTGGGGGCTAGTGCAGGCTCAAATGCAGGTGGAATGGGGATGGAATGCTGGTGGAAGAGGGTTGGTTGCATGTTCTGGGGGGATGGTGCGGGATGATTCGAATGTGGGAGGGGGGGATGTTGCGGGCTAGAATCCTGGTGGCAGTGGGCTGAAATGAAGGTGTAAGGGGGATGGTGTGGGCTGGATGTGGCTAGAGCAGGGCCAAATCACGGCATTACTGCGGCGTGTTTGTGGCATGACAACAGAAAGACCGCGGCGTGACCGCGGCGTGTTGGCCCATTCCGGCAACATCTGCGGGGCAAAATCTTCTATACAGGAGAGAAGCAAGGGGAGGAGGTGGGGCAACATTCTGGCCATTGCCCCGCTGACAGAAATTGTGATTAGTTAGTCTCAACATTGATCAAAAGACTCATGGAATACTATCACTACGAACTGCCACAGGGTGTCGTCCTAGAGATGGGCCAAATCACGACATTATCGTGGTGTGACCGCGGCCTGTTGGCCCGTTCCAGCGACATCTGCGGGGCAACATCATCCAGCAAGGAGCGAAGGGAGCGGGAGAAGGCTGGGAAACATATCGACCATCGCCCCACTGGAATAAATTGTGATTAGTCAGTCTCAACATTGATCACAAGACTCATGGAATACTATCACTGCTAACTGTCGCGGGGTGTCGTCCTGATGTAGGGCCAAATAACGGCGTGACCACGGTGTGTTAGCCTGGTCTAGCGACATTCGCGGGGCATCATCTTCCTTCTAGTAGCAAAGGGAGTGGGAGGAGTTAGGGCAACATTCCAGTCATCGCTCTGCCAGCAGAAATTGTTATTAGTCAGTCTCAACATTGATCATAAGACTCATGGAATACTATCACCACAAACCACTGCGGGGTGTCGCCCTTCAACATGGCCAAATCACGACATTATCAGAGCCTAACCGCGGTGTGACTGTGGCATGAACGCGCCGTGTTGTCTCGGTCCAGTGACATCCACGGGGCAGCATCTTCCGGCTAGGAATGAAGGGAGTGGGAGGAGGCGGGGTGACATTCTGAACATCGCCCCTCCTGTAGATGATTTAACTGATCCACTATTTAATATGATATAACAAATGATCTCCAAAGTAGGTTGTAGCGAGCGGCACAATGATGAAACGTCTAAAGGGAAAAAATGATAGAAAAGAATCATACACCCTACATAAACCATTTACAAATTCATTCATTTTGTCTAAACATGGAAATGTTATTTATAATATTCAAAGCGTGAAAAGGAAAGTGTCATGGTCAAGGCATATGTCTACTCGGGCAATGCCATTTGAGTTAAACGAGTATTATAATCCAATTTATATTATTCAAAGAAAAAAAACTAACTAGCCACAAAACAAACACCAACAAGAGGCCTATGAAAGACTCAAAGTAAATCTAAACATGATACAAATAACTATCACTACACTTTGGTTTAGAGGAAAACGCACCTCCGTTGGAGGGGTTTTATTAAAAAATCATGGCATTGCTTTATCACATAATTAATTTAATTATATTTAACATCTATTTTAAAAGACATTCAGCACAAATCAAATGCAGTAATTTAAGCAACTAGATCAGCATAACTATCACTGTGAGTTTTCACAGAAAATGCACCTCCGTTGGAGGGGTTTTATTATAAAAACATGACTTTATTTATCAAATGAAATAATTATATTAAAGAACACTTATTCAAGATATGCAATTCAATATAATTAAGCAGAATTATGAATGAATCTAAATTCAATTTAAATCATTCTTGAATTAATGAGGCTAGAAGAGGGATCCTACCTCAAGGAGGAGCTAAACCATCCACTTCAGCTCTTAAAACTTTCTAACTAAAAGTTTCTACTACCCCACTCGGTATACACACCTTCACACACATGCAAGGACACCTAGACCCTATGCACACACCCGTATGGCCATGAGCATTTGTAAGGGGATCCTTGCACATACTCTTATATGCATATACCAATCTCCACTCACCTATGTATGCATATATATATATACATGGGCACACATAGCCCCATATGTGCATAATCATTGCCATGGATGACTATACACGTAACGGGGGAACCCACATCCATATACTTTCTTACCTATGCACACGCAGGTGAGTCATCCTTAACTTTTCTACCCAAAACCAACAAGCAGGGATCAACGCACTACAAAAAGGATATTAATAACATTAAAACACATAAAGGATGCTACAAAACTAGTGAGAAACCAACAAACGACATTAAATCCTTACCTTGATTGGGAGAACCCAATCCATCTGAACCAACATGAAATAATCCAACGCCCTACTGAAAACATAATATGGAGTCAAAACACTTAAATCCCAAGATACATGAGGTGCGAGAAAAGTAGTAACCATATAATCTTACCTCGGATCAAAGCTGGCGGACTGAATCAATCTGAACCCCATTTTTCCCCTTCGCAGAATATAATTACCCTTTGTCCACATAAAGAAGTAAAAGGCCTAAGTGGCCAATGTGATAAAGAAAATAAAATAAAAACTAAACTAAAACATACCTCTCTCTTATGACTATACACGTCACTGCCCAACATATAAGAACCAAAATGCCCCATGGTTCAAATCATGTTCCTACAAGTAGGGGTGAAATAGATCCATGTTTCAAAATGATACTATAAAATAGTATATTCCTATTAATTAATAATTAGTCTTCCTATTAATGGTATATAATTAGTTTGGCTCGAGTTTTAGCTTAATTGGTTTTTGTTCGATACAAGTTTTTATCCCATCCGATAATAAAAGATTACTAGAGGACACAATTTCTAATCAAATAGAATATATCATAACAAAAAATGGATCCACACCTATGAAGAAGGTTGAACAAGATAAGAAATAATGATTTTTCATATAGTATGATGAGTTATAAAAGTATAAACCAAAAAAACGAAAAACATTTAGAGTTATCTAAATGATCAAGTGAATATGCAATTTTCAAACAATAATAAACATGTTAAAGAAGAAAAAATCATGTTTCCTCAACATGAATGTTTAGAATGTGAGAAATAAGAAAGCGCATAGAAAATCGAACACTTTTGAGCTACAAAAAAAGTGCTACTATGGTGAGAAAAAAGCCTAATATCTTAGAAGTTGATAAACCCACCTTATTACCATACTTGTTGATATAAAACAACACTCGAATAGAAATTTCACATAACACGCACTTCACACACATATATATTTATTGAAGGAAAATAATTTTGCAAAATGAATCCTTCATATAGTGTTGTTATTCCATTGAAAAAACAAACATGGATAAAATAGGAAAATACATTCTTGTTAATCACATCTCCTAAAAAGCTTCAAAACCTTTCCCATGAGTTAATTCCATATTTATAGGGAACTTTTCATATGGATATAACTTTATAATTTAATAAAATATGGTTACCCATTCAATTTTATGTGAATCCAAAAAGAACAACACATTTATCCCTAAACCAATTTCCCTTAACATGCATCATGAACATATTAAAACAATATGCATTAGATAACATTTTCATTTTCAAATTATAACACTCCATTCCCATGAAAATTGCATCCACGAAGCATCAATGGTATGAATAATTCTACACATAAAATATTCTTAAACATTTTATGAGCTCCAAATGATTTCACATAGAATATGATATTCTATATGAAACTAGAAACAAATCCTATACTGTTCACCTAAATCGTAATGAAATAATGTTCTCGTGGTATCTTCTATGTGAACTTATAATGACTTATATCTACAAACACTGAAATGATAACTATTTTTATGTTTTAAGAAAACCGAAATCAATCATATATCACAGTATGATATTGATTTTCATGAATTCGTTAATATAATGTTGAACATCAAATTATCCTGCCAACACTCGAGCTCTTGGTTGACACTCGGGGTATGCCAAACTTGATTCAATAGAGTTTCATATATGTCTGTCCATGCCTACCATTATCCAGGATGATTTCCTTGACAATGAATCATGAAAAGGTACATTACCATTTCCATGGATCACTTACCTAACACACATTACCAATTCCAGGGATATCTCTCATCTTCCGTGGGTTAATGGACTTTCTGTGATTTCTCATTATAGAAAATATTACATTAGCAAGGAGAATAAATAATGCTAAGTGTAGAGTAACCATTTTAGGTATTATATAACCATCCGTCAAGAGAAACCAAGATAAAAACCCCTAACAAAAAACCAAATCATGAAAAATATTTTGACATATGAAACATTTTTTTAATTAATTAAAATTATAAATATTATTCCTCATATTACAATATATCAAATATCAGTTCCTTTCAATGTTACGTTGTGTCTTTTCCAATTTCATACCAATTATATAGTTACATTCTACATTATCAATTCACATTTCAATTGAGTCAATTCCAATTCACATATTGATAATTACAAATTCTAATTCACATGTCATGAGAAGAACAAATTCAATTCACAATTCTATTCGTTCCTTAATCAATTTCTTATTCCAAGTATAAGGTGCTAGACTCTTACCATCCATGCTCTAACCCAAGTTTATAGATAAGAAAACCTCTTTGGTGGCCAAAGGATCATGGTCTTCACCACCAATGGACCCACCAGGATATGTGGAAGGTCTAACAGTGAGGATTTGAGAAATTTCCATGGATTCTAAATAGAAGAGGTCACACACACGACATGATGAAAATATTATACATGATGCTGATACTACAAAACCAATGAAGACATTAGGGAGATTTTTCAAATCACCCAACTTAATAAAAATAATATTAATATGAAAACATAAAATTTTGATGAATGTAATCCACCATAATCCCATATGGAAACTGATAAATACACCACATCAAGTCCATTAGTAGTATATCAAAGTGGAAAATAAAATAAATTAACCATTTTAGAGTAGAAAGCAATAAATCTAGATGTTTGAATCAAAGAATGGATTGAGAGATCTATGATTCAAGGTATCTTACAAATGTGGCAGTCATGAATTAGGGTTGAATGCTTGGAGAGATCTGTTCCGGAGAAAGTGAGATCGCGACGAAGGAAGTGAGCTCACCAAGTAGAGTTCATGCTCAGGAGGTAGGGTTGGTGGTGAGATCTAGTTGGAGGAGGAGATCTAATTTAGTGGGCAGATCTGTTTGAGGAGAGATTTTGTTCGAAGGAGGAAGTGATCTCATGGGTTCGTGATCGGGAAGTAGGGTTTGACAGAGGATAAATTTGTTCAATGATGTGCAGAGAGATCTATTTGCGGGTTACCTACGATTATTTGGGGGGGTTTTTCCCAACAGTTTCTAAAATTTTATCAAAATATTATTGGGGGGGGGGGGTTTCCCTACGTTTTCTATAAATCGTATGAAAATATTGTCTAATGTAATGTATTCCCAATGGATTAATGAAACAATTGGGAAAACACATCCAATTATTACATAAACCAACGGTTTTTTCAAACCATTGGTATGTAGGTGTTGGTATAAGTGGGATTTCCACCAGTGAATGTAATGTAAAATATCATATTAAATCTAGGTATGTAAATTTATATTCATGCAATGTTGTAGTGGAATAAACCCACCAAAAGGAGGACAGATTGTATGATCCAAATCTATCTTTATAAGGTATAATTAAAAAAAGTGGACCTAATGGCCTGGATTTTTAAAAGAAAAGGTGTTAAAGCCATACCAATAAAAACTAGTGGTATCATAAAAAATCATATTTTTTGCAACTAAAATCAATTATTGATTTAGTGAAAGCAATATGTTGAAAATAGGAGGGCATATTTGGAGAAACCTAATCATGGTGAAATGGGGGAGTTAGAGATGGATTGTAATGGTTATTCAACCTTATCTAAGATTAAAGAAACCTATAGATACTAAATACACCCCTTACCCACCCCCTTTCCCCACTACCACACTGCCCACCCCCTCCACCTGCCCTGCAGACCCCCCTACAGACCACCCCACTGCCCCCCACCCTGCAGACCTCCCCACTCCACCCTGCCCACTCCACCAACCCACACCCCTCCCCTACCCTGCAGACCTCCCCACCTCCCCACCTGCCCTGCAGAACTCCCCCCTCTCCCCTTCCCTATAGACATCCCCTACCCCCTGCCCCACTCCACCCTGCCCCTGCCCCCTGCCCCCTACCCCCTGCCCCCCTCCACCCTGCCCCTACCCCCTGCCCCTTCCCCCTGCCCCTTCCCCCCTCCACCCTACCCCCTGCCCCTCCACCCACCCATTTCCCCCTGCCCCCTACTCTGCAGACGTCCCTCCTACCCCCTCCACCCTCCCCTTGCCCCTACTCCTTGCCCCCTGCCCCCTACCCCTACCCCTGTGCCCTGCCCCACTCCACCCCCCCCCCCCTTTCCCCCTACCCCATGCCCCCCTCCACCCAGCCCCCTAGCCTTCATAACCCCCTCCACCCCCAACCCCCTAGCCTACACCAGCCCCTAGCCTGCACCACCCACTAGCCTGCACTAGCCCCCCAGCCTGCACACCCCCCTGTGAGTCAAAACAAATCTTTGAAGATTTTTGTGGTGTCTCAAATGAGAGTATTAAGGATTAAAATTGAAAACATAAATGAAATAATGTAAAACAATCTATATAATCATAAACTATCACAACAGGATCCTTATATATATGCTCACATGGATAAGCATGGGTTATGATGCCTCAAACAATATTTAGTTAAATGTTCCCATTACTACCATTGTTCTTCATAATGTCAATACATTTTGAGGAAGTTAATAGGTAATTTTGGATTCTTCATACAGTTATAAATCCAAATTGATTTTATTATATGATGCCTCAAGAAATATATCATAGCCTCAAAGCAATGACCTTTCTAAAAAAAATTGAATTGTGTTCCCAATGTAAATAGGATTGATGTCTTTAATATCCACTACATTATACTTTTTTTGAATCAATGTAATAAAACTGGAATTGATTCCATAACATATAGAAGCATGATTAAATAATTCTCTCATAGAATTATGTAAATAAACATGAACAATAACCATGTAAACCATAAATTTTTTTTTTGGACCCATCAGGTCTTACCACAGTCTCAAATAAAGAGAAGAGTGAAGTATTTACCTCCTTATCATCACTTGATTTAGTTAAAGACTTGTTTTGATTATTATCAACAACACAAGTAATTTTATCCATCATCTAGAAGGTAAAATATTCTCCTTTATTTGAGAACAGTCTTCCAAAATAGTCGACCATAACATTAGAAAATTGATTTTATGAGTTCTGTAAAGACCCATTGATTCTATGGCTAGAGATTCCTCTTCCAATTCACTTTTCCTTGTGTAGATAATGAAAAATAATGTTTTTCTATCTCCCTCATACATCCATATTATATTATAATAGATTTAGAATATACTTTCTTTCAGAAATTGGTTTCCATAAAGCTGAGACAGGGTTTTAATCTCATCATTTGAAGGATCATTATGATTCGGATTAATATTATGAAATTGTAGTAAGGATTTCCCAGGCTCTTTGATATCATTACCAATATTATAGAAATATACCATGTTCTAGAAAATAATTATCCTTTTAACATTCGTCAACTTTTTTTCCATGATTTGAAGAGGGCTTCCATAAATTTCCATGTTCCAAGTAATGAAGTTAATCTCCCTACAACCGGGAAAAAAAAGTCAGGCATTGTTGAATTCAAATGGAAGGGGAGATAATGTCAATTTATTTTTGAAAATATCCACCATAAAAATATTGTGATCATAGTGACATTTTTGGGAGAGCCAGACCCGATACATCAATAACATAATTATTGTCATCAACATGAACAAAAAATCAATCCAATTTTCTAGCTTGTAATACATTGATGGTGTATCTACACCAGGTTTAGTAACCACCCACAATTTCAACTTCAACAATTCTATATTTATCAAAATAGAATGAAAATTCAGAATCTTCCATCATATTGATGTGTGGACCAGTTTTTTCTGCATGCCTTAGAATAGTGTTAAAACCCCTCAGAATCACCCAACTATATGAACACTAAGAAATTACCCCTTCAATATTATCAAAAATATCTATTGTTTTCATGTAAGAGTTAGAGGAATAAACAAAATATAGGGATATTAAAATTCATTGGATACCAATATCAACTAAAAAGTCATGTTGATTTCCTGTACATGAATGCAGGCTGATACTTTCATACATTAAAATATATAGATTCTCATAGTCATTATCACTTTATTTATGTGATACATAGGAATATCCAAGGGAGGACCATTTAAAGTCACTCCATTTTTTCAAACTCCATATTAGGTTTAGCTAAACTAATCATCATGGGTTTTTTGGCTGTAATAAAGTATCTAGAGGATGTGATTGTGGGAGAGTTCCCAAGACCTTGAAAATTACAAAATAGAATCTTCATTTATGGAGGGATGTCATAGCTCTTGTTTTGAAAAACGCAAGGAAAAAAGAGAAATCAAATAAATTTCAAAAACTGTTATCAATGCCCAGAACCAATTGAGAAAGATGAGTCAGCTCAGCCTGGGAACTCCTGTTCAAAATTTCCCCAAAACTATGAATCTCATCATTGAAATCCCTTTCAAATTTCCTCAAAATTTTACATATTCATGAGAAACCAAGCGTGCGGGAAAGGAAAAAACAAAAACTCCAATCAACTTACAGGATAGAATCCATGACCATTCGGTCTCTAGAGGAATGGAAAGGGAGGTGGAACGGCGAGAGAGATGGAGTATTCGTCTGGGGAGAGGGTCGAGGGTAAGAGGAGAAAGTTGAGCGCAAGGGTGAGGAGTCCGCCATGAAACAACGATGGCTGAGAAGTGTAGTAGCGACGTCGGGGAGGAGTGCGCGGAGAGCAGGTCCAGTTCAAGGGTTCGAGGAGTCATGGACACTGGGGAGGTGGAGCTCGTGGATCACGGGAGGAGAAAAGGAGAGCATCGCGGAGAGCGTCACAGAGAGCATCGCAGACTGGGGAGGAGGAGCTCGTGGATCGGGGGAGAAGAAGAGTCGCAGACTGGGGAGGAGGAGCCATATAGATAGTCAAAAAAAATTACTACTTTTTTTTAATCTATGGATATAAATTATGATATAGCAACAGTTTTAATAGAACTGTGGGTATAAACTAAGCTATAACGACATACTTATAAAACTGTGGCTATAGGTCCGTGGCTATAGCCTTGTTTTCGAGTAGTGCAAGTGGATTGCATATACACGTGCATGGTAATAAATAATAATTAATAACGCACATGCATCTACATTTTCATTTGATAATAGTAATAATAACAATAGTAGAAATAATAGTTTTAGTAGTGGTGATAATTGTAGTAGTACTAATGAATGTGATAATAGAATATTGCATGTGCATTACGTGTGAACATGCATGGTAATAAATAATAATGCCCGTGCATTTCATTTTCATGTGATAATGATGATGATGATAATAATAATAATAATAATAATAACAATGCATGTGATAATAGAATAATGCATGTGCATTGAATGTGCATGTATGTGAATTCGCATGTGCATTTTCATGTGATAATAATGACAATAACCATAACAACAACAAGAACAACAACCACAATAATGATAATAACAATAATAATAACAACACATGTGATAATAAAATAACGTGTGTGTAATGCATGTGCACGTGCATGGTAATAAAAATAATAATAATGCACATGAATGTGCATGTGAATGTGGATGAGATGATGCTAATAATAATAATAAAAAGTAATAATAAGTTATAGTTGTTTGAAAAAACAGAATACATGACAAAAATTCTAGAAATGGTGTCTTGAAAAACCTAAAAAATCACTGAGTCATTGAAAAAGAAATAAAATCTTCTTCAGGTGTCCATTTCCACTCTGTGAATAGTCAAATTGAATCTTATGGAACAAACTATGATAAAAACAGGTGTCGAAGGCCGAACAGACACACAGATCAGAAGTTATGACCATTTTATGTAAACTTTGACAGGTATCTCTACACGAAAATGGTGTTTTGGACTTGACCCATGTTAAATTCATCCTTCTTCATAGTTCTCTTCATTACTTTCGATTTGAAATGTGGTAGAGCTCAAACGGACAATCGGAGTGAATGTTATGGCTGTTTGAAGTTGGATTTTTATTGGATTGGCATAACTAATATATCACATATTGATTTGATCCTCTCATAGTTTCTACTAAACATGGTCCTCACTCATCTCACAAGATTCGATTTGACTGGTCACTACACTCAAACAGACACCCGAAGGAGAAGTTATGCCTATTTTAGTGAGTTGCGGGTTTCTTAGGTTTTTAGGCGCTATGAGAGTTGCTGATTTAAAACAAAAATAACTTCTACTACATGTGTTAATTTTGTCTCTACCACATATTAAATCGAGGATTGTGAAAATATACACAGTCCAGTATCCACTGGAACCCTTTCTGGCTTCTTCAACCCCCAAAAAGACCAAAAATCCCTTTGGATGGTCAAATGATTGACTTCTGGTTTCCGTTTTGCAATAACTTCTTCTATGGGTGTCCATTTTGCCTCTACCACATATCAAATAGAAAATTGCGACTATACCTACACTCTTATTACCACTAAAGCACCTTCTCACATCCTTGAAGGCCTAAAAAGGCACTTAAACCCTCCCAAAGACAATAACTTCTACTCCATGAGTCCGTTTTGCCTCTACCATATATCAAATCGAAGCTTTAAACAAGATCCACACATCCATGACCAATAAGAACACCTTATCACGTTCTTAAAGTCCCAAAATGTCCTTAAGTACTCCAAATGACCATAATTTCTCCTCTAGTTGTCTGTTTCACCTCTACTACATATCAAATTGAATCTTGCGACTAGCTCTACACTTATGTGACAACCATGAACAAATAAATAACCCTAACAACCCATGAATAACAACATAAACACTAAAAACCAATAAAATCCATGAAAAATCTTAACAAACCCTAAAAAACACTAACAAACCCTAACAAACTCTAACAAACCCTAAAAAACTAACAAACCCTAACAAACCCTAACAAACCCCAAAAACCCCTAAAAAACCCTAAAAACCCTAAAAAACATAACAAAAACTAATAAATGCTAATAAACCCTAACAAACCATAAGAAACCCTAAAAAGACCAAACAAATCCCATGAAGCACTAAGAAACCCCAATAAAACCAAAAAACATAAAGAAACCCTAAAAACCCCTTAGAAACCATAAGAAACCCTAACAAAACCCTAAATACCATATCAAAACCCTAAGCAAACCTAAGAAACACTAATACACCCTTAGAAACCCTAAAAAACCCTTAAAAACTCTAACACATCCTTAAAACCCATTAAACACCCTTAGAATCCCCAAAACACCCATAGAAACTCTAACACAACCTTAGAAACCCTTATAAACCATAGCACTCACATAGAAACCCTAACCCACCCATAAAAATCCTAACCCACCCTTAGATACCCTAACACACCTTTAGAAACCCTAACAAACCCTTAGACACCCTAAATCACTCTAATAAGCACTTATAAACCCTAAAAAACCCTACCAACCAATAATAAACCATAATAAACCATAATAAACCCTAATAAACCCAAAATCCCACTACTAAACCCTAAAAACACTAATATATCATAATAAACCGTAAAAACCCTATTAGACCCAAATAATAGCTACACAATACCAAAAACCCCAAATATACAACAAAAATACTATTAAACCATTCAAAAAGCTAATATTTACAAAAAAAACCCTAACAAACCTGGAAATACCTGACAAAACCCTAAAAAAACCCTACAATCCCAAAAAACCCAAAAAACCTTACAACCCCTAGAAAGCCTAAAAAATCCTAAAAACCCTAAAAAACCCAAAAAAACCCTAAAACCCCTAAATACATGAAAAAACCGAAAACCCAAAAACAAACCTAAAACCCTATAAAACCTCAAAAAACATCACAAAACCCTCAAAAACGCTAAAAACCCTAAAAACGCTAAAACCCTCAGGCTGAGGTCGTAAGGGGTTTTGGGTGTGGATTGATTGATCCCTCCCCTCCCTTGTCTGTAGTGTCTGTATCCTTTGTTTATAAATTTTGGGGGGTTCCGGGAATAGCTGGACCCATGCCTTCTTTGCCTAAAAAGTCTAAAAATTCCTAACAAAACCCTAACCAACCCTATTAAACCCTTAAAACCCCTAAAACCCCCCTAGAAAACCGTACAAACTTTAAAAGAAACCCTAATACAACATAAAGAACCCTAAAGAACCCTAAAAAACCATAAAGAACCCCTAAAGCCACTAACAACGCTACATAAACCCTAACAATTGCTACAAAAAACCGAAAAATGTTTCAAAACCCACAAAACACAACAAAACCCCAAAAACGCTAAAATAACCCTAACAAAGCATAAAAATCCAAACACACCCATAAAACCCAAAAAAACGCATAAAAAACCCAAATAACTCAAACAAACCGTAACAAGCCCTAAAAACCCTAACAAAACCTAACAAATCTAACAACCACTAATAACCCCTAAGAACCACTAATAAACCCTAATAACCCCTAAAACCCACTATTAAACCCTAAAACCGCTAATAAACACTAATAAATTGTCATAACCTGTAATAAACCCTAACAAATTCTATTAGACCCTAATAAACAATAAAAAATACCTAAAACCCCTAATATAAAATAAAAACACTATTAAACCATAATAAACCCTAATAATCAATAAAAACCCTAACAAACCCAACAAAACGGTACAAAAACCTCCTAATAATAGACTACAACACCCTATGACCCACTAATAAACCCTAACAAACCCTAATAACCCCAAAATAAATCGTAACAAACCCTAAAAACCCCAAATAAAAAGTAACAAATCCTAACAACGCCAAATGAATCGTAACAAACTGAAAAAACCATAACAAACCCCTAATAAATCGCAATAAACCTTATCAACTCATAATAAACCCTAATAAATCATAATAAAGCCAAATACACGTTACTAAACCCTAATAAATAAAATTAACCATAATAAACCCTAATAAATTCTAAATAACCCTAAAAAGGTTGATAAACCCTTGAAAACCCTATTAATGCTTAAAAAGCCCAATAAAACCCTAATATACAATAAAAAACACAAATAAACTATAACCAATCCCAAAGAACACTAATAAACCCTAAAGAACCCCAATAAATCTTAAAGAATGATATTAAACTCTAAAGAACACTAAAAATGCTAATGAACCCAAAAAATGCTAAAACGCATTATATAAACCCTAAAAACCACTACAATACCCAAACAAACACTAAAACACACTTAAAAACCTTAACAAACCCTCTCATTCCAAAAAAAAATATAAACACATAACCCCACCCAATTAAACCATTAAAAATCCATCAGATACCATATAATACCATATACACACGTCAACAACCCCTAAAACCATAAAAAACTAAAAAACATAAAACCCCATTAAAAGCCTAAAAAAGGCTTTAAATAGATACATAAACCGCAAAAATGTTACATAAACCCTTAAAAATGCATTAGAACCCCTAAAAATGCAACATAAACCAAAAAATGCAACATAAACCCTAAAAATGCATCCTAAACCCTAAAAGCACTACATAAGCCCTAGAACTGTAACATAATACCTAAAAAACAGAACATAAACCCTAAAAAACGAAACATAAACATTCAAAAACTATACATAAAACCTAAAAACACAATACAAACACTAAAAATGCTACATGAACCCTAAAAATGTTACATAAACCCTAAAAATGATACATAAACGCTACATCACCCCTAAAAATGCTACATAAACCCAAAAAACACAATATAAACCCTAAAAATTCTACAAAAAACCTAAACCCTAAACACGCTACATAAACCCTAAAAACATTATATTAACCCTAAAAAGGGTACACAAAATCTAAAACCGCTAACTAAACCCTAAAAATTCTACATAAGCACTAAAATGCTATATAAACTCTAACAACGCTACATAAACCCTAAAAAATGCTACAAAAACCCTAAAGATGCTTTAAAACCCTAAAAAATATTAAACCCTAATATACCATAATATAAAACATTAAACACTAATAAACCCCTAATTAAGTCTAATAATCCATAAAAACACCTTATAATCCATAAAATCCTTTGAAACTCTACTCAACCCTAATAAAACCCCAAAATAACTAATAAACCCTAATAAATGATAATAAAACCTAATAAACACTAAATACACATTAAGAAAACCTAAACAACCCTAACCAACACTAATAGACACTAATAAACACTAATAAACCCTAATAAACCCCAAAAAAACCCTAAAAAGCCATAAAAAACCATAAATAAATTCAAATAAACCCTACTCAACCCTAAAAAACCTTAACACACCATAACAACCCCTAATAAAACCGTACAAAACCCTAATAAAAAAAAATTCTAGTATACCTTAAAAAACCCTAGAGACCCTAATAAACTATAATATAACCTAATAAACCCTAAAAATGCTCACAAACAATAAAATACGATCACAAATAATAAAAACGCACTATATTACCTAAAAAGACCTAAAAGCACTAATATAACCTAATAAAGAAAACAAATGCTAATATACCTTAAAAATCCCTAGAAACCCTAATAAACCATAATAAACCCTAATATAATGAAAGAAACCCTAAAATGGTCAAAAAAACAAAAGGCTCGCCAACAATGAAAACACACTATATTATATAAATACCTAACAAACACTAATATAAACTATAAAACAAAAAAAACTAATAAACCCCAAACAAACCCTATAATCCCTAATAAACACTAATAAAAACGAATAAACCCTAATAAAACCCTAAAAATACCTTCAAAACCCGAATAAACATTGTCACACCATAACAAAACATAATAAAACCCAACTAAACCCCAATAAACAAAAAAATGCAAACAAACCATTAAAAATCCCTAGAAAAACTAATAAACCATAATAATTTCAAATAAAAGCTAATAAACCATCAAAAATTATCACAAACACTAAAAACACAATAATAAAACCTAGAAAGACATAACAACCCCTCATATAAATTAAAAAGAACTAAAAAACACTCATATACCCTAATAAAAACACTAACATACCCTAGTAAACCCTAAAAAACCCCAATAAACCATACTCAACCCTAATAAAACCTTAAAGATACTGACTCAACCCTAATAAAACCCTAAAAATACCTACTCAACCCTAATAAACCTTAACACACCATAATGAACCATAATAAACCCCACTGGACCCTAAAAAATGCAAATATACCATTAAAAAGCCATATAACCCCTAATAAATTCTAATAAAACATAAGAAAACTTAAAAGCACCAATAAACCCAAATAAACACTACTAAATACTAAAAAACCCTAATATACCCTCTTAAAATTTAATAAACCATAATGAACCATAATAAACCCTAATAAATCCTAAACATACCCAAATATACCATAATATACCATAATATACCATAGTAAACCCAACTCAATCCTAATAATACCCTAAAAATACCTAATAAACCCTAATAAACCTTGACACACCATAATAAACCCTAATAAAATCCTAATAACTCCCACCAGACCCTAAAAAATGCTAACATACCATTAAAAACCATAAAACCCTAACAAACCATAATAAATGTTAATAACACCTAAAATTCATAAAAATGATAGTAAACCCTAAAAATACCTCTAAAAATAATATTAGTAATAACGCACGTGCATGTGCATATGCATGCGCATTTTCGTGTGAATGATAATAAATAATAAATGATAAATAATAACACATGTGAATTGCATGTGTATGTGCATGTGCACGTGAATGATAACAAATAATAAATAATAACCCACATCCAAGTGCATGTGCATGTGCATGTGCATGTGGATGGTAATAAACAATAAATAAAAACAAAGTGCACAACAATGTGCATTTTCATGTGAATGAAAAAAAATAATGACACATGTGATAATAGAATAACGCAAGTGCATTGCGTGTGCACCTGCATGAGAATAAATAATAATAACACATGTGATAATAGAATGATGCAAGTGCATTGCATTTTCATTTTAATGGTAATAAATAATATATAATAATGCACGTGTATGTGCATTTACATGTAATGATAATGATAATGACATATGCACGTGAATGGTAATAAATAATAAATAACAATGCACGTGCATGTGCATTTTTATTTGATGATACAAATAATAATAATAAATAAATAAATAAATAATAGTAAATAAGAACGCACTTGCAAGTGCATGTGCATTTACATTTGATAATAATATTAATAATACTAATTGTAATAATAAAAATAATAACAATAACGCATGCATGTGCATGGTGATAAATAATAAATAACAACACACATGCATTTGGATTTACATATGATAATGATAATGATAATGATAATGATAATAATAAAAATAAAAACAATAAAAACTATGATAATAATAATAAAAAGAATAATACAAGTGCATTTCATATGCACGTGCATGGTAAAAAATAAAAAATAATAATGCACGTGCATCTTCATTTGCATGTGATGATAATAATAATAACAGCAGCAGTAGTAGTAGTGATAATAGTAGTAGTACTAATGCATGTGATAATAGAATATTGCATGTGCATTATGTGTGCACGTGCATGGTAATAAATAATAATGCGAGTGCATTTCATTTGCATGTGATGATGATGAAGATGATGATAATAATAATAATATTATTATTATTAATAACAATTCATGTGATAATTGAATAACGCATGTGCGTTAAATGTGCGTGTTTATGTATTTTCATGTGCATTTTCATGTGATGATAACAACAACAACAACAACAACCACAATAATAATAATAACAATAAGAATAACAACGTATGTGATAATAAAATAACGCGTGTTCATTTCATGTGCACGTGTATGGTAATAAAAAATAAATAATAATTCACGTGCATGTGCATGAGACAATAATAATAATAATAATAATAACAGTAATAATAATAATAATAATAATAAAAACAACAACGCATGTGATAATAGAATAATGCATGTGCATTGCATGTGGAGTGCATGATAATAAATAATAAATCATAGCGCACGTAAAGATAATAATAACAATAATAGTAATATTAATAATAATAGCGCATATGATAATAGAATAACACATAGAGTATTAATAATAATAGCGCATGTGATGGTAGAATAACACACATGTATTAATAATAATAGCGCATGTGATAATAGAATAATGTAGGTGCATTGCATGTGCTCGTGCATGGTAATAAATAATAACAAACGTGCATGTGCATTTTCATGTGATGATAATAATAATAATAATATGAGTAATAATAACAAAAAAAACAACAACATATGCACATGCATGGACATAATTAATATATAATAAATAATAAATAATAACGCATGTGCATCTACATTTGCATGTGACAATAATAATAATAATAATAGTAATAACAATAATGATAATTATAATAATGATGATTATAATAATGATAATGACAACAATAATAATAATAATAATAATTTGTGTGATAATAGAATAACACACATCATAACAAACCCTAACAAAACATAACAAACCCTAACAACCACTAATAACCCCTAAGAACCACTAATAAACCCGAATAACACCTGAAACTCACTATTAAACCCTAAAACCCTAATATACACTAATAAATCATAATAAACTGTAATAAACCCTAAAAAACCCTATTAGACTCTAATAATTGCTACAAAAGCACTAAAAACCCTAATATACAATAAAAAACACTATTGAACCATAATAAATCCTATTAATCACAAAAATCCTAACAAACCCGACAAAACGCTACAAAACCCGCTAAATAATATCCTACAAAACCCTACAACCCGCTCATAAACCCTAAAAATCCCTAATAACCCCATAATAAATTGTAACAAACCCTAACAACCCCAAATAAATCATAACAAAATCTAACAATGCCAAATAAATCGTAACAAACTAAAAAAAACCATAACAAACCCCTAATAAACCGCAATAAACCCTAACAAATCACAATAAACCCTAGTAAATCGCAATAAACCCAAATTCACATTAATAAACCCTAATAAAAAAATAAACCCTAAGAAACCCTAATAAATACTAAATAACCCTAAAAAATGTTGATAAACCCTAGAAAAATCTATTAATGCCTACAAAAGCCCAATAAAACCCTTATATACAATAAAAACACTAATAAACCGTAACAAATTCTAAAGAACACTATTAAACTCAAAAGAACCCTAATAAACACTAAAGAACCATAATAAACTTTAAAGAACACTAAAAAACCATAAAGAACCCAAAAAACACTAAAACAGATTTCATAAACCCTAAAAATCACTACAATACCCAACCAAACCCTAAAACGCAACAAAAAACCCTAACAACCCCTATCAATCCTGAAAAAACAAATAAACCCTTAAAAACCCCCCAAAACTATTTAAAACCCATCAAATACCATAAAAACAATAAACACCCGTTAATAACCCTTAAAACCCCTAAAACCACTACAAACCATAAACAACCATTAAAACCCTAAAAAATACAACAAATAGATACATAAACCCAAAAAACAATACGTAAACCCTAAAAATTCAACATAAACCCCAAAAAACGCAACATAAAACCAAAAAATGCAACATAAACCCAAAAAATGCTACATAAACCCAAAAAACACTACATAAACCCTAGAACGGTAACATAAACCCTAAACAACGCACCATAAATATTAAAAAACGCTACATAAAACCTAAAAACAAAACATAAACCCTAAAACCACTACATGAACCCCAAAAACGTTACATAAACCCTAAAAATGCAACATAAATGCTAAATCACCCCTAAAACGCTACATAAACCCAGAAAACACAACATAAATCCTAAAAAATGCTACATAAAACCTAAACACTAAACATGCTACATAAACCCTAAAAACGTTACATAAACCCTAAAAATTGCTACATAAAACCTAATACCGCTAACTAAACCCTAAAAGTGCTACATAAACACTAAAAATACTACATAAACTTAAACTACGGTACACAAACACTAAAAAATGATTCAAAACCCTAAATACTCTTCAAAACCATAAAAAATATTAAGCCCTAATATACCATAATTTAAGACATTAAACCCCAATAAACCCCTAATAAACACTAATAATCCCTAAAAAGCCTTATAATCCCTAAAAACCCTAGGAGACTCTACTCAACTTGTAATAAAACTCCAAACATACCTAATAAACCCTAATAAATAAAAATAAAAAATAATAAACCCTTAAAACACATTAAGAAAACCTAAACAACCCTAACCAACACGAATAGACACTAATAAACTGTAATAAACCCCAAAAAACCCTAAAAATCCCTAATAAACCATAAATAAATCCATATTAACCCTACTCAACCATAACAAACCTTAACACACCATAATGTCCCCTAATAAAACACTACAATACACTAATAATGAAAACAAATGCTAGTATACCTGAAAAATCCCTAGAAACCCTGATAAACTCTAATATAACCTACTAAACACTAAAGATGCTCAAAAACAAAAAAAAATTATCACAAATAATAAAAACATGCTATAAAATCTAAAAAGATCTAGAAACACTAATATCACATAATAAAGACAAAAAACGCTAATATACCTTATAAATCCCTAGAAAACATAATAAATCATAATAAACTCTAATATAACCTAGGAAATCCTAAAAACGCTCACAAACAAAAACAAAATGCTCAAAAACAATAAAAATTCTATATTATCTAAAAATACTTAACAAACACTAATATAACCTCATAAAAAAATAAACTAATAAACCCATAACAAACCATAATAAACCCTAAAATCCCTAATAAACCCGAATAAAAACCAATACACCCTAATAAAACCATAATAAAACCCAAAAAATACCTTCTCAGCCCTAATAAACATAGACACACCATAAGAAAACCTAATAAAACCAAACTAAACCCCAATAAACAAAAAATGCAAACAAACCATTAAAAAGCACTAGAAACCCTAATAAACCATAATAAATTCTAATAAAACCTAATAAACCAAAAAAAATGCTTGCAAACACTAAAAACATGCTAATAAAACCTAAAAAGTCTTAAAAACACCTCATATATAAACAAAAACTAAAAAACACTCATATATCCTAATAAAAACACTAACAAACCCTTATAAACCCTAAAAATCGATAACAAACCCTAATAAACACTACTCAGCCCTAATAAACCCTAATAAAACCCTAAATATACCTACTCAACCCTAATAAATCCATAAAAATACCTACTCAACCTTAATAAACCTTAACATATTATAATAAACCATAATAAACCCCACTAATCCCTAAAAAACACAAATATACCATCAAAATCCCTAAAACCCATAATAAAGGCTAATAAAATCCAAAAAATATTAAAAGCACTAATAAACCCTAATAAACACTACTAAACCCTAAAAACCCTAATATACCCTCTCAAAAATTAATAAACCATAATTAATGATAATAAACCCTAATAAATCCTTAACATACCAAAATATACCATAATATTCCATAATATACCCAAATAAACCCTACTCAATCATAATAAAACCTTAAAAATACCTAATAAACCCTAATAAACATTAAAAACCCTAAAAACCCTAATAAAATCCTAATAACCCCCACCAAACCCTAAAAAATTCTAATATATCATTAAAAACCTTAAAACCCATAATAAATGTTAATAACACCTAAAAATTCTAAAAAATTCTAGTAAACCCTAAAAATACCTCTAATAATAATATAGTAATAACGCATGTGCATGTGCATATGCATCTGCATGGTTTAAATAATAAATCATAATGCACGTGCCTGTGCATATGCCTGTGCATTTTCATGTGAATGATAATAAATAATAAATTATAAATAATAATGCATGTAAATTACATGTGTATGTGCATGTGCATGTGAATGATAATAAATAATAAATAATAATGCACATTTATGTGCATGTGCATGTGCATGTGCATATGCATGGTAATAAAAAAATAACAACCAAGTCCACATGAATGTTCATTTTCATGTGAATGATAATAAATAATAAATAGTAACACATGTGATAATATAATAATGCACATGCATTGCGTGTGCACGTGCATGAGAATAAATAATAACAACACATGTGATAATAGAATAATGCAAGTGCATTATATTTTCATGTGCATGATAATAAATAATATATAATAATTCATGTGCATGTGCATTAACATGTAATGATAATGATAATGAGATAATAAATAACAACGTATGTGCATGTGCATTTGTATTTGATGATACACACAATTATAATAATAATAATAATAATAATAATAATAATAATAATAACAATAACAATAATAATAATAATAGAATAATGCAAGTGCATTGCATGTTCACGTGCATAGTAATAAAAATATAATAATAATGCACATTCACGTGCATGGGCATGTGGATGAGATTATTTTAGTAATAATAATAATAACAGTAATAATAAGTTATAATTGTTTGAAAAAATAGCAGACATGACAAAAATGCTAGAAATGGTGTCTCGAAAATCCTAACAAATCAAAGAGTTATTGAAAAAGGCATAAATTCCTCTTTGGGTGTCAATTTCCACTCTGTGAATAGTCAAAATGAATCTCATGGAACGAGCTATGTTAAAAAGAGGTGTCGGAGGCCTAAATAACCCACAGATAAGATGTTATGACCATTTTAAGAAAAATTTGACAGGGATCTGTACACCGAAATGGAGTTTTGGAGGCCTTATGATGGGATTAAATTATTTTTGGGTCTCATACATGACTTAAACTTCCAGCCATCGTTCTTCGTAGATCTTTTCGCTACATTAGATTTGATATGTGGTACAGCTCAAACAGACAACGGGAGAAAACGTTATGGCCATTTGAAGTTGGACATTTTTTGGAGTGGTATAACTAATATATCTTATATTTCATTGATCTTATCACAATTTCTACAAAACATGGTATTCACTCATCTCACAAGCTTCGATTTGACTGGTCACAACTCTCAAACAAAAAACTGAAGGATAAGTTTTGCCTATTTTAGTGAGTTGCCGGTTTCTTAGGTTTTTAGGCGCTTGGAGAGTTGCTTAGATTAAAACGACAATAACTTCTCCTACGTGTGTACATTTTGGCTCTACCACTTTTAAAATCAAAGATTATGAAAAGATACACACTCTGGTAACCACTGGAACCCTTTTTGACATTTTAAACCCCCAAAAAGACCCAAAAACCATTTCGATGGTCAAAATATAGGCTTTTGGAGTCCATTTTGCAATAAAATATTCGATGGGTATACTTTTTGCCTATATAACATATCAAATCAAAACGTGCGACTAGAACTACACTCTTATAACCACTGAAGCACCTTCTCACATCCTTGAATGCCCAAAAAGGTACTTAAACCCTCCAAAATACCATTACTTCTACTCCGGGAGTCCGTTTTTCCTCTACCATATATCAAATCGAACCATTCGACTAGATCTACACATATGTGAGTAATAGGAACACCTTATCACATTCTTACAGAATCAAAAGGCCCTTATGTCCTCAAATGACCCTATCTTCTACTCTGGGTGTCCGTTTCACCTCTACCACATATCGAATTGAAGCCTTTGACTAGCTCTAAACATATGTGAAAAATACGAACAACTAAATTACCATACAAAACAATGAATAACCCCAAAAACACTAAAAACCAATAAAAACAACAAAAAACCATAACGAACCCTAACAAAACCTAAAAAACTCTAACAAACCCTAACAAACCCTAACAAACTGTAACAAACCCCCAAAACCCCTAGAAAAACATAACAAACACTAAAAACCCCAAAAAACCTTAAAATCCCTAACAACCCCCAAGAATCACTTAGAAACCCCAATTAACACAAAAAACCTGAACAAACCCTAAAACCCCAAAGAAACCATAAGTAACCTTAACTTAACCCTAAAAACCCTAACAAAACACTAAGAAAACCCTAAGAAAACCTAACAAACACTAACAAACCCTTATAATCCCAAACACACCATTAGAAAACCTAACAAATCCATAGAAACCCTAGCACACCCTTAGAAATCCCAACACACCCATAGAAACCCTAACACAACCTTAGAAACCCTTAGAAAGAATAACACACCCTTTGAAACCCTAACCCACCGATAAAAACCCTAACCCACCCTTAGAAACCCTAACACACCCTTAAAAACCCTTACAAACCCTTAGACACCCTAAATCACTCTAATAAGCACTAATAAATCCTAAAAAACCCTACAACCAATATTAAACCCAAATAAACCCTAATGCCCACTACTAAACCATCTCCTCTCATCAAATGGTGGAGATTATGGTATAGGCACCTTATGGGTCTTGGTGCACAGCAACGTTCAGGTTGTTTCGGTTGACCCGATCCTGTAATTTATTTCCATTAATGTCCGCTCGAATGATGATATTTTAACCCTTTCTTTAGTTTATGCCTCCTACTCGTACAACACTCGGTGACTTCTCTGAAAGGATATAGAGCGTGTTAGTGAAGGCATTGACAACAGTTGGGTGGTTATTGGGGACTTTAATAAAATCCTGAGGCCAGAGGAAAAACTGGGTCCACACTTCTCCCGTTCCGCTAAAGAGGATTTTGAATCTTTCCTGGACCATTGCGATTTATCTGAGGTCTCCATTTCTGGGGCCACCTTCACATGGGGGCGATATACCATTAATGGCAGACATGCTAGCATGCTAGACAGATACTTTGAACACATGGGTGATGGAGGATCCCCGATTGTTATTTCGAGCTTTACTCTCCAGAAGTTTTACTCAGACCATAATCGCATGGTGGTTGAATTTTGAGACCGACTTTCTAGACCCACCCCCCTCCAGTTTAAATTCAACAACGCTTGGCTCACAATACCCGGGTGTAGGGAAGAGGTTCTAAAGGCATGAAGCACCACTTTCACTAGCATCCCCCACTTCATTGTGATTTCTAAATTAAGATAGGTTAAGCGCCACTTAAGTGAATGGAGCAAAAAGTCCTTTTAAAAGTTGGATGATGATATTGTTGCGGCTGAATCTCATCTGGTTGCATGTCAAATCATAGCGCAACAGTAGAATTTTCCATCAGGTGAGGAGCTTCACCTGTATACAATGCTTTATAAGTTATTGGCCCTCAAAAAAAGCTTTCCAAATCACATTTTAACATTAAGTGGATGCAAGATGGAGACCTAAACTCTAGGTTTTTCCTTGGCTTGCACAGATAAAGGCGCATGAAGAACAACTTGAGTGCTATCCAGGTTGGTGATAACACTTTTACCTCGGCTGAGGACATTTCCAAGGCCGTTGTGGACTATTGCCAAGGGTTGTACACAGATGAAGGTCATATATTCACCATGTTTGATAACTCCATTTCATCATGTGTTACAAAGATGCAGAATGAGGCTCTCACGACAACCTCTCTTGAGGGGGATGTTAAGGCAGCACTGTTCTCGCTGAATATGGATAGCACTGTGGGACCTGATGGTTTTGGAAATAAATTCTTCATGTTCTTCTGGGATTTTCTTCATGCCGACATTACTAATGCGGTGAGTGAATTATTTCATTCAGGCTCTCATCCACATGGCGCAAGTACCAATTTTATTTCATTGATACCAAAGTAGGAGAATGCAATTGTGATTGGTGACTTCCGCCCGGTAGCTGTTGGCAACACCATCCCGAAAATAATCATCAAAATTCTTGTAATCAGACTGGGGAAGATATTAGGTGACATCATTACCACAAATCAATTTGGGTTCATCCCTGGAAGGAGCATACAAACCTGTCTTTTTACTACTTTGGAGGGGGTCAATGTTATGCGAAAAAAGACAAAGCAAGGTAGCTTTGCTTTGAATCTGGATATTTTAAAGGCGTTCGACACAATAAAGTGCAGTTTCATCTTTATGATCCTTAGCAGATATGGCTTCTCCATCTGCTTCATCAGGATGATTGCTTCAATCCTCCACAGCGCAAGAGTTTTGGTTTTGATTAATGTCTCCCCGTATGGATTTTTCACATGCTCTCATGGAGTTCATCAGGGGGATCCCCTCTCAGGTTAACTCTTTGCTATGGTGGAGGATTACATGAGTCGGTTCATTCTTGATCTTGTGTAGGCGGGGCTATATTCTCCAATCAAAGCTGGTCGGAAACTTTTCATCCCCACTCATGTCCTCTTTTTGGATGATATCCTCTTTTTTGGGTAGGCTGATAAGAAGACTCTTTCCATAGTTAAGGAAATATTCCACCACTATGAATGTGTGACTGAGCAGGCCATTAGTTGGATTAAGTCCTTAATTGTGTTTGTAAATGGTGTCTCTCCTGCAAAGCATACTCACATTGCCAATATGTTGGGCGTCAAGAGAGGCTCCCCCCTTCCCATACCTGGGAGTTCCCCTCTTCTGGGGGAGAGACAGAAGCTGCTACTTTGAAGGCATAATTTCTGAAATCATCTATAAAATGTCGAAATGGAAGGGAAAACCACTTTTGTAGGCTGGACGGGTCTTCTTGATTAACTCTGTAATCACCTAAATGTTTGTTCATGCCTTCTCCATTTATAGATGGCCGGTGAGTCTCATCAAAAGTCTTAATGTCAAAAATAGAAACTTTGCTTGGATAGGTTCCACTACTGAGAAGATAATGATCTATATTGCCTGGAAGCACTGCACAAAGCCGCTTGACATGGGTGGGCATGGAATTAAGGACCTGTGGTGGTTCAATGATGCTATGATTGGGAAATTTACATGGAAATTACTTAATCCTTAGAATGAAGGCCTTGACTTTCTGAAGGAAAGATTCATGTGTAGATTGTGTTTCGGCTTTACGGGGAATCTTTCCTCCTCGGTCTGGCCGACATTAAGGTCCTCGTATAAGGATATTATGTCCAAAGTGAAATGGATCGTGTCCAGAAACTCTAGCCTTAACTACTGGTCAACATCATGGCTGGAACAGCCCATTGCGGATGTCGTAACGCCGCTGCATGACCTCCAGGACCTCAACATTGCTGATTTTGTGTGGCAATGTGATGACTCACCTTCCCCTCTTCCAAAAAGTTTTTCCATGAAAGTGCAATAATATACTTTTATTTACACTGACACTCTTATCTGGATGCCCAACATGGTTGGAAAATTCAACACCTGTGATTACTACCGTTTGAAGTGCCCACCAGGTCTTGTCTCGCCGCCATGGATGACTAAATTCAGGACACCCTTCATTCCCCCGTCGCACATCACTCTAATATAGAAAATTTGGAGAAACAGGCTCCCGACACATGATCAGCTTCAAATTTCAGGAGGGAAACTTGCTTCTATTTGTTTCTTATGCAGGAGAGATGGAGAAAGTTGCAACCATATTTTCATGTACTGCACATTTGTTGTGGAGCTACGGCGCTACCTATCACAGAGCTTTGGGCTAGCCTGTTGTCTGCAAGGGCTGATATGTGATTTTATGCATGGACTAGTTGATATGAACCTAAGAGACCGGGTCCAGAACCTGCTGTTGGTTGGGGTGGCTGCTATCGTTCACTACATTTGGGCTTCCCGGAATGCAGTTGCATTTAATCGGTAGCCTCTCTCACTGCAGGGGGGATTGGTGTCGATCCACAAGGCTATTCACAGCGCCTCACATATACAAACTGGTTCGATGTTTAATGATGTTGAGGATATGACTATTCTGCGTGCTCTTGGGGTGGCTGGTAGGAGCTGAAAACCTCTGGTCTTGAAGTATATTAGATGGATTCCGCCACTCCCATCACGAATAAAGGTTATCGTTGATGGCGCGACACTTGGATCTCCTAGGCCATCAGGGTGTGGGGGCGTATTTCGCACCCCATGGGGCTTCTTGAAGGGCTGATTCTTTCAGTTCCTTGGGGATGGTTGTGCCTATGATGCGGAGCTGTGGGCGATCATTAAGGTTGTGAAGTTTATATGCCTGTTCACATGGTCACAACTTTGGACTGAGTCAGACTCGATTCTTGTGGATGCTGCAATAAAGGGATGCCCCAGGGATGTTCCTTGGAGACTATTTCCACATTGGATCGAGTTCCTTGACCTATCTCAAAACCTGAATCTCAATGTCTCACACGTTAACAAGGAAGCTAACTAGGTTGTTGACGCCCTTTCCAAACAAGCAATCATGGAGAGGGCCTCAATGTGGTCCTTTATCGCCCAACCTTATTGTATTTCGTTCATGGACTCGGATCGGAAGGGTGAAATTCATACTCGCCCTTTTAGGACCATCTTGTAGCTGCCTTTTCCTTTTGAATTAAGTGTGCGGGGCTAGGCGAGCCTAGCCCCGAACCTCTCTTGCCACTACTAAACCATAATAAACACTAATAAACCGTAATAAACCCTAAAAACCCTCTTAGACCCCAATAAAAGCTACAAAATACCTAAAAACCCAAATATACAACAAAAATGCTATAAACCATTCAAAATGCTAATATTCACAATAAACCCTAACAAACCTGGAAAAACCTGACAAAACCCTAAAAACCCTAAAAACCCAAAAACCCTTAAAAAACCCTAAAAACCCTAAAACCCCTAAAAACACAAAAAACCCTAAAAAACCTAAAAACCATAAAAAATCCTCAAAAACCCCTCAAAAAATATAAAAAACCATTAAAACCTCTATAAATACTAAAAAACCCTAAAAAGCCTTAAAATACCTAGAAAACCCTAACTCACCATAGGAAACCCTTAAAAACCCCTAAAACCCCCATAGAAATCCCAAAAAACCTCAAAAGAAACCCTAATACCCCATAAAGAACACTAAAGAACCCTATAACCCTAAAGAACCACTAAATCCACTAACAATGCTACATAAACTCTAACAATTGCTACAGAAAACCGAAAAATGCTTCAAAACCCAAAAAATGCAACAAAACCCCAAAAAATGCTAAAATAACCCTAGCAATGTATAAAAATCCAAACACACCCATAAAACCTAAAAAACACATAAAACCCCAAACAACACAAACTAACAGTAACAAACCCTAAAAACCCTAACAAAACCTAACAATCCCTAACAACCACAAATAACCCCTAAGAACAACTAATAAACCCTAATAACCCCTAAAACCCACTATTAAACCCTAAAAACCCTAATAAAAACTAATAAATCATAATAACCTGTAATAAACCCTAAAAAACTCTATTAAACCATAATAAACACTACCAAAGCCCTAAAACCCATAATATATAATAAAAAACACTATTAAACCATAATAAACCCAAAGAATCACTGAAAATCCTAACAAACCTGACAAAACACTACAAAAACCTCCAAATAATAGCCGAAAAAACCTTACAACCAACTAATAAACCCTAACAAACCCTAATAACCCCAAATTAAATATTAACAAACCCTAACAACCCCAAATAAATCGTAACAAATCCTAACAACGCCAAATAAATCGTAAATAATGTAACAAACCATAACAAACCCCTAATAAACCACAATAAACCCTAGAAAATCATAATAAACCCTAATAAATCATAATAATCCCAAATACACATTAATAAACCCTAATAAATAAAATAAACACTTATAAATCCTAAATAACCATAAAAAATGTTGATAAACCCTAGAAAAAGCTAATAATGCCTCCAAATGCCCAATAAAACACAGTTATACAATAAAAAACACTAATTAACTATAACAAATCCAGAAGAACACTAATAAACCCTAAAGAACCCTAATAAACCCCAAAGAACCATATTAAACTCTAAAGAACACTAAAAACCCTGAAGAACCCAAAAAATGCTAAAAGACATTATATGAACCCTAAAAACCGCTACAATACCCAAAAAAGCCTAAAACACACTAAAAACCCCATACAACCCTATCAATCCCAAAAAAACAAATAAACCCATAACCCCCCCCCCCCAAAAAAAACCATTAAAAAGCCATCAGATACCATAAAAACCATAAACACCCATTAACAACCCTTAAAAACCCTAAAAAACTACAAACAATAAACAACCATTAAAACCCAAAAAAGTCTTCAAATAGATACATAAACCCTAAAAATGTTACATAAACCCTTAAAAATGAAACAAAAACCCTAAAAACGCAACATAAACATAAAAATGCAACACAAACCCAAAAAACGCTACATAAACCTTAAATGCACTACATAAACCCTAAAAGTGTAACATAAACCATAAAAAATAAAACATAAACCCTAAAAAATGAAACATAAACATTAAAAAATGCTACATAAAACCTAAAAACACAATATAAACCCTAAAAATACTACATGATCCCTAAAACCGTTACATAAACCCTAAAAATTCAATATAAATGCTACACCACCCCTAATAACGCTACATAAAACCCTAAAACGTGACATAAACCATAAAAATGATACATAAAACCTATACCATAAAAACGCTACATAAACCCTAAAAACGTTACATAAACCCTAAACATGATACATAAAATCAAAAACTGCTAACTAAACCCTAAAAATTCAACATAAACACTAAAAATGCTACATAAACTCTAACAACGCTACACAAACCCTAAAAAATGATACAAAACCCTATTGACGCTTTAAAACCCTCAAAAATATTAAACCCTAATATACCATAATATAAATAATTAAACCCTAATAAACCCTTAATAAACTCTAATAATCCCTAAAAACAACATATAATCCCTAAAAAACCTAAGAAACACTATTCAACCCTAATAAAACCACAAAAATACCTAATAAACACTAATAAAAGATAATAAAACCTTATAAACCCTAAAAACACGTTTAGAAAACCAAACCGACCCTAACCAGCCCTAATAGACACTGATAAACACTAATAAACCCTAATAACCCCCAAAAAACCCTAAAATCCCTAGTAAACCATAAATAAATCCAAATAAACCCTACTCAACCCTAACAAACCTTAACACACCATAATAACCCCTAATAAAACCTTACAAAATGCTAATAACGAAAAAAATTCTAGTATACCTTAAAAATCCCTAGAAACCCTGATAAACTCTAATATAACCTAATAAACCCTAAAAACGCTCCCAAATAAGAAAAAAATGATCACAAACAATAAAAATGCGTTATATTACCTAAAAAGGCCTAAAAACACTAATATAACCTAATAACGACAAAAAATGCTAATATACCGTAAAAATCCCTAGAAACCCTAATAAACCATAATAAATTCTTATATACCCAAAAAAACCCTAAAACGCTCACAATCAAAAAAAATGCTCATAAACAATAAAAACACGCTATATTATCTAAAAAGACCTAACAAACACTAATATAACCTAATAAACCATAAAAACTAATAAACCCCTAACAAACCCTAATAAACCCTAAAAATCCCTAATAAACCATAATAAAAACTAATAAACCATAATAAAAACATAATAAAATGCTAAAAATATATTCTCAACCCCAATAAACCTTGACACAACATAAAAAACCTAATAAAACTCAACTAAACCCCAATAAAAAAACCCAAAAACACATTAAAAATCCCTAGAAACCTAATAAACCATAATAAATTCAAATAAAAGCTAATAAACCATTAAAAATTCTCACAAACACTAAAACACACTAATAAAACTTAAAAAGTCAAAACAACCCCTCATATATATTAACAAAAACTAAAAAACACTCATATACCCTAATAAAAACAATAACAAACCCTAGTAAACCCTAAAAATCCCTAATCAACCCTATTAAACCATACTCAATCCTAATACACCCTAATAAAACCTTATAGATACCGACTCAACCCTAATAAAACCCTAAAAATACATACTCAACCTTAATAAACCTTAACACACCATAATAAACTCTAATAAACACCCACTAAACCCTAGAAATGCAAATATACCAGTAAAAAGCCCTAAAATCCCTAATAAATGCTAACAAAACATAGAAAGGCTTAAAATCATTAATAAACCCGAATAAACACTACTAAACACTAAAAACCCTAATATACCCTCTTAAAAATTAATAAATCATAAAGAACAACAATAAACCCAAATAAATCATAAACATACCCAAATCTACCATAATATACCATAATATACCCTAATAAACCCAGCTCAATCTTAATAAAACCCTAAAAATACCTAATAAACCATAATAAACCTTGACACACCATAATAAACCCTAATAAAATCTTAATAACCCCCACCCCCCGACACTAAAAAATGCTAATATACCATTGAAAACCCCTAAAACCCTAACAAACAATAATAAATGTTAATAACACCTAAAAATCCTTAAAAATGATAGTAATCCCTAAAAATATATCTAATAATAAATGTAGTAATAACACACATGCCTGTGCATATGCATGTGCATTGTTTAAATAATAAATCATAATGCACGTGCATGTGCATATGCATGCGCATTTGCATGTGAATGATAATAAATAATAAATTCTAAATAATAACACAGGTTAATTGAATGTGTATGTGCATGAGCATGTGAATGATAATAAATATTAAATAATTACCCACATACATGTGCATGTGCATGGTAATAAACAATAAATAATAACCATGTCCACATGAATGTGCATTTTCATGGGAATGATAATAAATAATAAATAATAACACATGTGATAATAGAATAATGCACGTGCATTGCGTGTGCACGTGCATTAGAATAAATAATAATAACACATGTGATAATTGAATAATGCAAGTGCAATGCATTTGCATGTGCATGCTAATAAATAATATATAATAACACCCATCCATGTGCATTTACATGTAATGATAATGATAATGACACATGCACGTGCATGGTAATAAATAATAAATAACAACGCATGTGCATGTGCATTTGTATTTGATGATAGAAACAACAACAACAACAAGAAGAAGAAGAATAATAATAATAATAATAATAATAATAATAATAATAAATAATAATAATAGAATAATGCAAGTGCATTTCATGTGCAAATGCATTGTAGTGAATAATAAATAAATAATAATAAATAAGAACCCACATGCATGTGCATGTGTATTTACTTTTGATGATAATATTAATAATACTAATAATAATAATAATAATAAAAATGCATGCACGTGCATGGTAATAAATAATAAATAACGACACACATGCCTGTGCATTTTCATGTGATAATGATAATAATGATGATATTGATAGTAATAATAATAATAACAATAACTTTCATAATAATAATAATACTAATAAAACAATAATACAAGTGCATTGCATATGCACGTACATGGTAATAAATAATAGATAATAACCCACGTGCATCTACATTTTCATGTGATGATAGTAATAATAACAGTAGTAGTAATAATAGTAGTTGTGGTGGTGATAATAGGAGTTGTACTAATGCATATGATAATAGAATATTGCATGTGCATTATGTGTTCATGTGTATGTTAATAAATAATAACTCTCGTGCATTGCATTTTCATGTGATGATGATGATGATGACAATAATAATAATATTATTATTATTATTAATAACAACGCATGTTATAATAGAATAATGTACGTTCATTGAATGTGTGTGTATGTGCATTTGCATGAGGTGACAATAACAATAACAACAACAACAACAACAACAACAACAACAACTACTACGAATAATAACAATAACAACACATGTTATAATAAAATAACGTTTGTGCATTGCATGTGCACGTGCATGGTAATAAAAATATAATAATAACGCATGTGCATGTGCATGTGCATTTGCACGAGATGATGATAATAATAATAATAACAGTCTTAATAAGTTATAGTTGTTTGAAAAAACTGCAGACAGATCAAAAGTACTAGAAATGGTGTTGTAAAAAACCTAACAAATCACACAGTCTTTAAAAAGGGCATAACTTCTTCTTCAGGTGTCCATTTCCACTCTGTGAATAGTCAAAGTAAATCTCATGGAACGAACTATGATAAAAACAGGTGTCGGAGGCTGAACAGACACACAGATCAGACATGGTCCTCACTTATCTCACGATCTTCGATTTGACTAGTCACAGCGCTCAAACGAACACCCAAAGGAGAAGTTATGCCTATTTTAGTGAGTTGCATGATTCTTATATTTTTAGGAACAAGGAGGGTTTCTCAATTTCAAACGAAAATAACATCTTCTATGTGTGTTCATTTTGGTTCAACCACATATTATATCGAAGATTGTAAAAAGATACGCACTTTGGTAACCACTAGAACACTTTCTGACATTCTTCAACCCCAAAAAAGACCCAGTATCCCTTTAGATGGTCAAAATATTGGCTTCGGGTGTCCGTTTTGCAATAACTTCTTCTATGGGTGTCATTTTTGCCTCTACCACATATCAAATCGATGCTTGAGACTAGACCAACAGTCGTATAACCACTAAAGCACCTTCTCACATCCTTGAAGGCCCAAAAAGGTACTTAAACACTCCAAAATACCATAACTTCTACTCCGAGAGTCCATTTTGAATATACCATATATCAAATTGAAGATTTCGACTAGATATACACATATGTGACCAAAAGGAACACCTTATCACGTTCTTAAAGACTCAAAAGGTCCTTAAGTCTTCCAAATGAACATAAATTCTGCTCTGGGTGTCCGTTTCACCTCTACCACATATCATATTTAAACTTTCGACTAGCTCTACACATCTGTGACAACCATGAACAAATAAATAACCCAAACAAACCATGAATAACCCCATAAACACTAAAAACCATTAAAAACCATGAAAAACCCTAATAAACACTAAAAAACCCTAAAAAACACTAACAAATCCTAACGAACCCTAACAAACCCAAAAAACCCTTAAAAACATAGCAAACCATAAAAACCCTTAAAAACCCTAACATGCCCTAACAAACCCCAAGAGGCAGTAAGAAACCCGAATAAACACAACAAACCTGAAGAAACCCTAAAAAACCCTAAGAAACCATAATAAACCCTAACATAACCCTAAAAACCCTAAAAACCCTAAGCAAACCTAAGAAACACTAACACACCCTTAGAAACCCTAACACACCCTTAAAAAATCTAACACACCCTTAGAAACCCTAGCGCACCCTTAGAAACACCAACACACCCATAGAAACCCTAACACAACCTTAGAAACCCTTAGAAAACATAGCACACCCTTAAAACCCGAACCCACCCATAAAAAACATAACCCACCCTTAGAGACCCTAATACACCCTTAGAAACCCTAGAAAACCATTAGACACCCTATATCACTATAATAAGAACTTATAAATCCTAATCAACACTACCAACCAATAATAAACCATAATAAAACCTAATAAACCCTAAATCCCACTACTAAACCCTAATAAACACTAATAAATTGTAATAAACCCTAAAAAACCTATTAGACCCCAATAAAAGCTACAAAATACCTAAAAACCCAAATATAAAACAAAAACTCTATTAAACCATTCAAAATTCTAATATAAGAAAAAACCCTAACCAACCCGAAAAAACCAGAAAAACCCTAAAAACCCATTAAAACCCAAAAAACCCAAAAAACCCTAAACCCCTAAAAAATTCCTAAAAAACCCTAAAAGACCATAAAAAAACCTAAAACCCATAAAAACTGAACAAACCAAAAAAAACCAAAAAAAACACGAAAACAAACCTAAAACCTAAAAAACCGCAAAAAACCTCAAAAAACCCTATAAACCCTAAAAAACCACTAAAAACGCTAAAAACCCTAAAAGCCTAAAAATTCCTAACAAAACCCTAACCAACCCTATAAACCCCTAAAAACCCTAAAACCCTAAAAACCCTATATAAAACACTAAAAACCCCAAAAGAAACCCTAATACACCTTAAAGAACCCAAAAAAACCCTAAAAAACCTAAAGAAACCTAAAGAACCACTAAAGCCACTAACAATGCTACATAAACCCAATCAATTGCTACAAAAACCCAAAAAAGGATTCAAAACCCACAAAAAGAAACAAAACCCCAATAAACTCTAAAAAACCCTAATAAAGTATAAAAAATCCAAACACACCCATAAAACCCAAAAAACGCATAAAACCCCAAACAACTCACACAAACCATAAAAAAACCTAAAAACCCTAACAAATCCTAACAAACCCTAACAGCCACTAATAACCCCTACGAACCACTAATAAACCCTAATAAACCATAAAACCAACTATTAAATCCTAAAAACCCGAATAAACACTAATAAATTGTAATAACCTGTAATAAACCCCAACAAACTCTAGTAAACCCTAATAAACACTACAAAAGCCCTAAAACACCTAATATACAATAAAAAACACAATTAAACCATAATAAACCCTATAAATCACTAAAACCCCTTACAAACCTGACAAAATGCTAAAATAATCTCCAAATAATAGCCTCCAGAACCCTACAACCCACTAATAAACCCTAAAAAACCCTAATAACCCCAAAATAAATCGTAACAAAACCTAAAAATCCAAAATAATTAATAACAAATCCTAACAATTCCAAGTAAATCTTAACAAATTAAAACAAAGCACAACAAACCCCTAATAAACCCCAATAAACCCTAAAAATCATAATAAACCCTAATAAATCGTAATAAACCCTAATAAATGTTACTGAACCCTAATAAATAAAATAAACCCTAATAAATCCTAAATAAACCTAAAAAGGTTGATAAACCCTGTAAAAATCTGTTAATGCATAAAAAAGCCCAATAAAACCATAATATAAAATAAAAAATGCTAATAAACGGTAACAAATCCTAAAGAACACTAATAAACGCTAATTAACGCAAATAAACCCAAAAGAACCATATTAAACTCTAAAGACAACTAATAAACCCTAAAAACCCAAAAAAACACAAAAACACATTATATAAACCCTAAAAACTGCTATAATAAACAAATAAACCCTAAAACACACAAAAAACTCTGACAATCCCTATCAATCCCAAAAAAAACCATAAAACCAACCAAAAAACAATTAAAAATCCATCATATACCATAAAAACCATGAACACCCGTTAACAACCCTTAAAAACCCTAAGAAACACTATAAACCATAAACAACCATTGAAACCCTAAAAAAGGCTTCAAATAGATACATAAACCCTAAAACATTACATAAAATCTAAAAAATGGAACAAAAACCCTAAAAACACAACATGAACCCAAAAATGCTATATAAACACTAAAAGTACTACATAAACCCTTGAACTGTAACATAAACCCTAAAAAACGCAACATAAACCCTAAAAATGCAACATAAACATTAAAAAAAGCAATGCAAAACCTAAAAACAGAATATAAACCCTAAAAACACTACATGAACCCTAAAAACACTGCATAAACCTTAAAAAATGCAACATAATGCTAAATCACCCCTAAAATGCAACATAAACCCAAAAACGCAATATAAACCATAAAAGATGCTATATAAAACCTACACCCTAAACATGATACATAAACCCTAAAAATGTAACATAAACCTTAAAAATGATTCATAATACCTAAAACGGCTAACTAAACCCTAAAAATGCTACATAAACACTAAAAATGTAACATAAACTCTAACAACGCTACACAAACACTGAAAAATGCTACAAAAACCCTAAAGACAATTCAAAACCCTCATAAATATTAAACCCTAATATACCATAATATAAAAAATTAAACCCTAATAAACCCCTAATAAACCCTTAATAAACTATAATAATCCCTAAAAACAGCTTATAATCCATAAAAACCCAAAAAAACATGTTAAAAAACCTAAACAACCCTAACCAACCCTAATAGACAGTAATAAACACTAATAAACCCTAATAAACCCCAAACAAACCCTAAAAAGACCTAATAAACCATAAATAAATCCAAATAAACCCTACTCAACCCTAACAAACCTTAACACACCATAATAACCCCTAAGAAAACCCTACAAAATCCAAATAAAGAAAAAAACGCTAGTATACCATACAAAATCGGTAGAACCCCTGATAAACTCAAATATAACCTAATAAACCCTAAAAACGATCACAAACAATAAAAAATGATCACAAACAAAAAAAAAGTACTATATTACCTAAAAAGACCATAAAACACTAATATAACCTAATAAAGACAAAAAACGCTAATATACCTAAAAAATACGTAGAAACCCTAATAAACCATAATAAACTCTAATATAACCTATGAAACCCTAAAAACGCTAAAAAACAAAAACAAAATGCTCACAAACAATAAAAAAATGCTACATTATCTAAAAATACCTAACAATCACTAATAAAACCGAATAAAACAAAAAAAAAACTAATGAATCCCTAACAAATCCTAATAAACACTAAAAATTCCTAATAAACCATAATAAAAACTAATAAACCATAATAAAACCATAATAAAACCCTAAAAATACCTTCTCAACCCTAATAAACCTTGAAACACCATAATAAATCCTAATAAAACCCAATTAAACCCCAATAAACAAAAAAACGCAAACAAACCACTAAAAAGCCCTAAAAACAAAAAAACCAAAATAAATTCTAAAAAAACTTTATAATCCAAAAACAATGCCCATAAACACAAAAAACAAGCTAATAAAACATAAAAATTCCTAACAACCGCTCATATATATTAACAAAAACTAAACAACCCTCATATACCATAATAAATACATTAAAAACCCCAGTAAACCCTGAAAATCCCTAACAAACCCTAATAAACCCTACTCAACCCTAATAAACACTAATAAAACCCTAAAGATACCTACTCAACCCTGATAAAACCCTTAAAATACCTATTCAACCCAAATAAACCTTAACACACCAAAATAAAGCATAATAAACCCCACTAAACCCTAAAAAACACCAATATTCCATTAAAAAGCCCTAAAACACCTAATAAATGCTAATAAAACCTAAAAATGCCTAAAAGCGCTAATAAACCCTAATAAACACTACTTAACCCTATAAAACCCTAATATTCCCTCTTAAAAATTAATAAACCATAATGAACCATAATGAACCCTAATAAATCCTAAACATACCCAAATATACCATAATATACTATAATATACCCTAATAAACCCATCTCAATCCTAATAAAACCCTAAAAATACCTAATTAACCTTGACACACCATAATAAACCCTAATAAAATCCTAATAACCCCCACCAAACCCTAAAAAACACTAATATACCATTAAAAACCCCTAAAACCCTAACAAACTACAATAAATGTTAATATCACCTAAAAATCCTAAAAAATGCTAGAAATCCCTTTAAATACCTCTAATAATAATAATAGTAATAAAGCACGTGCATGTGCATATGCATGTACATGGTTTAAATAATAAATAATAATACATGTGCATGTACATATTCCTGCGCATTTTCATGTGAATGATAACAAATAACAAATAATAGATAATAACGCATGTGAATTGCATGTGCATGTGCATGTGCACTTGAATGATAATAAATAATAAATAATAATGCACATACAAGTGAATGTGCATGTGCATGGTAATAAACAATAAATAATAACCAAGTCCACATGAATGTGCATTTGAATATGAATAATAATAAATAATAAATAATAACTCATGTGATAATAGAATAACACACATGCATTGCCTGTGCACACTACTACAAAAACGGCCTTTATCGGCACTAGAAAAATGTATTAACAATGCTAAAAAAGCATTGTTAATCGAGGCGAGGAAATAGGGTGGTACTTTTTATCAGTGCTTAGAAAAGTGCTAAGAAAGGAACCTTTTATCAGCACTAAAAAAAGCGCCGATAGAAGACTCCTTTATCACCGCTTTTTATAGCGCATATAAAAGGGGACTTTTAGCAGCGCTTCTAAGAAGCGCTGGTAAAAGTCAAAAAAATATAAAAAAATATAAAATATATTTATATAATGCGAGGGGGGAGATTTTAACAGTCCTCCCCCCCCCCCTTTATCAGCGGTAGGTGGACCCTCATCAAACTCTCCCGCGCGCTGCCCTTCCCGCGCTTCCCTCACACGCGTGCACCTCCTTGCTTCCACCCAAACTCAAACCAGTGACCTCCGCCCTTGCGTGCCTGGACCTTTACCACTAATCCATTTCATTTTTTTCTCTATTTAATGATATATCTATTTATTTATATATATAGTTATATATATTTGTATATTAATATAGATTCATATTAATATAAATATATTTAGTTATATTAAAACATATATATTCATTCATGTATTAGTATATATATATTCATTCTTATATTAATATATATTTATATTAATATGTTTTTTATCTCTATATATATTTTTATATTTATATATATTTATAAGATTAGTTTTAATTACATTTATAAAATATGTTTTTATGTGTGTTTATAAATAAATAAATACGTACATATATACAGCACACATACATACACACGCACACACACACATATATTCACAAATAAATACATATATATGTGTATTTGAAAAGTCATAGAATGTTAAAACGACCACAACTTCTAATCTAGAAGCCCGTTTCAACTCCACAACCAGTCTAATCAAAGAAAATGAAACAATCTTCGACATGATTTGTGGTACAGGCCAAACGGACATCCAGATCATAAGTTATACTTGTTTGAATGTTAACAAATCTGGGTATCTCGACTAAAGCCACTAACAATGCTACATAAACCCTATCAATTGCTACAAAAACCATAAAAATGCTTCAAACCCCACAAAACACGACAAAACCCCAAAAACGCTAAAATAACCCTAACAAAGCACAAAAAATCCAAACACACCCATAAAACCCAAAAAAACGCATAAAACCCCAAACAATTCAAACAAACCGCAACAAACCCTAAAAACCCTAACAAAACGTAACAAACCCTAACAAACACTAATAACCCCTAAGAACCACTAATAAACCCTAATAGCCCCTAAAACCGACTATTAAGCCCTAAAAACCCTAATAAACACTAATAAATCGTAATAACCTGTAATAAACCCAAACAAACTCTATTAGACCATTTCTAAAAAAACACTATTAGACCCCAATAAACGCTACAAAATCCATAAAACCCCTAATATAAAATATAAACACTATTAAACCATAATAAACCCTAATAATCACTAAAAACCCAAACAAACCCAACAAATCAGTAAAAAACCTCCAAATAATAGCATACAAAAACCTACAACCCACTAATAAACCCTAACAAACCCTAATAACCCCAAAATAAATTTTAAACAAACCCAAATGACCCCAAATAAATCGTAAAAAATCCTAACAATGCCAAATAAATTGTAACAAACTGAAACAAACCACAACAAACCCCTAATAAACAGCAATAAACCCTAACAAAGCTTATTAAACCCTAATAAATCATAATAAACCCAAATACACGTTACTAAACCATACTAAATAAAATAAACCCTAAAAAACCCTAATAAATCCTAAATAACCATAAAAAGGTTCATAAATCCTAGAAAAAGCTATTAATGCCAACAAAATCCCAATAAAACCCTAATATACAATAAAAACACTAATAAACTGTAACAAATCCTAAATTACACTAATAAACCCTAAAGAACCATAATAAACCCTAAAGAACCATATTAATCTCCAAAGAACACTTAAAAACCATAAAGAACCCAAAAAATTCTAAAACACATTATATAGACCATAAAAACCACTTCAATACCCAAAGAAACCCTAAAACACACTAAAAACCCTAACAACCCCTATTAATCCCAAAAAAACAAATAAACCCATAAAACCCCCCAAAAACCATTAAAAGCCATGCGATACCATAAAAAACCATAAATACCTGTTAACAACCCATAAAACTCTAAAAAATATTACAAACCATAAACAACCATTAAAACCCTAAAAAGGGATTCAAATAGATACATAATCCCTAAAAACGTTACATAAACCCGAAAAAATGCAACAAAAACCCCAAAAATGCAACATAAACCAAAAAATGCAACATAAACCCAAAAAATGCTATATAAAACCTAAAAGCACTACATAAACCCTAGAACTGTAAAATAAACCCTAAAAACACAACATAAACCCTAAAAAATGCAACATAAACACTAAAATTGCAACATAAAACCAAAAAACAAAACATAAACCCTAAAAACACTCCATGAACCAAAAAAATGTAACATAAACACTAAAAAATGCAACATAAACGTTACATCACCCCAAAAAATGCTACATAAACCTAGAAAATGCAACATAAACCCTAAAAAATGGTGCATAAAACACAAACCCTAAACAAGCTACAAAAACCCTAAAAATAAAAATAAACCCTAAAAGTGATACATAAAATGTATAACTACTAACTAAAACCTAAAATCGCTATATAAACTCTATAAATTCTACATAAACTCTAAAAACGCTACATAAACCCTAAAAAATGCAACAAAAACCTTAAAGACGCTTTAAAATCCTCAAAAATATTACACCCTATTATACCATAATATAAAAAATTAAACCCTAATAAACACCTAATAAACTCTAATAATCCCTAAAATCCTAGGAAACTCTAATAAACCCTAATAAAACCCCAAAAGTACCAAATAAACCCTTATAAATGATAATAAAACCTAATAAACCCTAAAAACGTGTTAAGAAAACCTAAACAACCCTATCCAACCCTAATAGACACTAATAAACACTAATAAACCCTAATAAACCCAAAAAAACCCTCAAAGACCTAATAAACCACAAATAAATCCAAATAAACCCTACTCAACCCTAACAAACCTTAACACACCATAATAAGCCCTAATAAAACCCTACAAAATCCTAATAAAGAAAAAAATTCAAGTATACCTTAAAAAATCCCTTAAAACCCTGATAAGCTATAATATAACCTAATAAACCCTAAAAAAGCTCAAAAATAATAAAAAAAAAGATCAAAAACCATAAAAATTCTCTATATTACCTAACAAGACAAAAAATCACTAATATAACCTAATAAAGACAAAAAATGGTAATATACCTTAAAATTCCTAGAAACCCTAATAAACCATAATAAATTTTAATATAACCAAAGAAACCCTAAAATGATCACAAACAAAAAAAACACTCAAAAACAATAAAAACATGCTATACTATCTAAAAATACCTAACAAACACTAATATTACCTAATAAAACTAAAAAACTAAAAAACCCCTAACAAACCCTAACAAACCCTAAAAATCCCTAATTAACCCTAATAAAAACTAATAAAACCCTAATAAAACCCTAAAAATACATTATCAACCCTAATAAACCTTGACACACTATAACAAAAACTAATAAAACCAAATTAAACCCCAATAAACAATAAATGCAAACAAACCATTTAAAATCCCTAGAAACACAAATAAACCATAATAAATTCAAATAAAATCTAATAAACCATTAAAAATGCTCACAAACACTAAAAACACACTAATAAAACCAAAAAAGTCATAAAAACCCCTAATATATATTAACAACAAATAAAACAACACTCATATGCCCTAATAAAAATTCTAATAAACCCTAGTAAACCCTAAATATCCCTAACAAACCCTAATAAACCATACTAAACACTAATAAAACCATAAAGATTCTGACTCAACCATAATAAAACCCTAAGAATACCTTCTCGAACCTAATAAACCATAACACACCATAATAAACCACAATAAACCCCACTAAACCCTAAAAAATGAAAATATACCATTAAAAAGCCCTAAAACCCCTAATAAATACTAATAAAACCTAACAAAGCTTTAAAGTACTAATAAACCTGAATAAACACTACTAAACAATACAAAACCCTAATATAGCCCCTTAAAAATTAATAAATGATACTGAATCATAATAAACCCTAATAAATCCTAAACATACCAAAATATACCATAATATACCCTAATAAACCCAGCTCAATCCTAATAAAACCCTAAAAATTCCAAATAAACCCTAATAAAACTTGACAGACCCTAATAAACCCTAATAAAATACTAATAACCCCCACCAAACCCTAAAAAATTCAAATATACCATTAAAAACCCTAAAACCCCAACAAACCATAATAAATGTTAATAACACCTAAAAATCATAAAAATGATATTAAACCCTAAAAATACCTCTAATAATAATAGTAGTAACAATGCACATGCGTGTTCATAGGCATGTGCATGGTTTAAATAATAAATCGCAACGCACGTGCCTATGCATATGCACACACATTTTCATTTTAATGATAATAAATAATAAATTATAAATAATAACGCATGGGAATTGCATGTGTATGTGCATGTGCATGTGAATGATAATAAATAATAAATAATAACGCACATCCAAGTGCATGTGCATGTTCATGTGCATGTGCATGTGCATGATAATAAAGAATAAATAATAACAAAGTCCACATGAATGTGCATTTGCATGTGAATGATAATAAATAATAAATAATAACACATGTGATAATAGAATAAAGTAAGTGCATTGCATGCGCACGTGCATGAGAATAAATAACAATAACACATGTGATAATAGAATAACGCAAGTGCATTGCATTTTCATGTGCATTGTAATAAATAATATATAAAATCGCACATGTATATGCATTTACATGTAATGATAACGATAACGATGCATACACGTGCATGGTAATAAATAATAAATATCAAGGCACGTGCATGTGCATTTTTATTTGATGATACAAACAACAACAACAACAACAATAATAATAATAGAATAATGCAAGTTTATTACATGTGCACGTGCATAGTAGTAAATAATTAATAAATAATAGTAAATAAGAATGTACATGCATGTGCATGTGCATTTACATTTGACAATAATATTAATAATACTAATTGTAATAATAATAATAATAATAATAATAATAACTCATGCACGTGCATGGTAATAAATAATAATTTACAATGCACATGAATGTGGATTTGCATGTGATAATTATAATAATAATAATAATAATTATAATAATAATAATAAATACTATGACAATAATAATAATAATAAAATAATAATACAAGTGCACTGCATATGCACGTGCATGGTAACAAATAATAAATAATAACATACGTGCATCTGCATTTGCATGTGATGATAATAATAATAACAGTAGTAGTAGTAGTGATAACAGAAGTAGTACCAATGCATGTGATAATAGAATATTGCATATTCATTACATATGCACATGCATGGTAATAAATATTAACGTGCGTGCATTGCATTTTCATGTGATGATGATGAAGATGATGATAATAATAATAATAATAATAATAATGTTATTATTATTATTATTAACAACACATGTGACAATAGAATAATGCATGTGCACTGAATGTGCATGTTTATATATTTGAATGTGCATTTGCATGTGCATTTTCATGTGATAACAACAACAACAACAACAATAAAAACAACAACAACAACCACAATAATAATAATAACTATAAAAATAATGAAGTATGTGATAATAAAATAATGTGTATGCATTGCATGTGCACGTGCATGGTAATAAAAAATAAATAATAATGCACGTGAATGTGCATATGCATGTGCATGATATGATAATAATAATAATAATAGTAATCGTAATAATAATAATAATAACAAAAACGCATGTGATAATAGAATAATGCACGTGCATTGCATGTGGAGTGCATGATAATAAATAATAACTCATAATGCACGTGATTATAATAATAAAAATAATATTAATATTAATAATAATAGAGCATGTGATAATAGAATAACACACATGTATTGAATGTGTGTGTGTATGGTAATAAATAATTACGCATGTGCATTTTCATTTTCATTTGATAATAATAACAATAATAGTAATAATAACAATAACAATAAAAATGCATGTGATAATAGAATAATGTAGGTGCATTGCGTCTTCCCATGCATGGTAATAAATAATAACGGACGTACATGTGAATTTTCATGTGATGATAATAATAATAATAATAATTGTAATAATAATAATAATTACAACAACAGCAACATATTCACGTACATGGAAATAAATAATAAATAATAAATAATAACGCATGTGCATCTACATTTTCATGTGACAATAAGAATAATAATAAAACGAGTAATAAAAATAATGATAATTATAATAATGATATTGATAATAATGATAATAATAACGCGTGTGATAATAAATAACACACGTCCTAACAAACACTAACAAAACCTAACAAACCCTAACAACCACTAATAACCCCTAAGAACCACTAATAAACCCAAATAACACATGAAACCCACAATTAAACCCTAAAACCCTAATAAATACTAATAAATCATAATAACCTCTAAGAAATCTTAAAAAACCCTTTAAAACTCTAATAAACACCAAAAAATCCCTAAAACCCCTAATATACAATAAAAAACACCATTGAACCATAATAAATCCTAATAATCATTAAAAACCCTAACAAATCCGACAAAACACTATAAAACCCACCAAATAATAGCCTACAAAACCCTACAACCCACTAATAAACCCTAAAAAACCATAATAACCCCATAATAAATCATAACCAACCCTAACAACCTGAAATAAATCATAATAAATCCTAACAACGCCAAATAAATCCTAAGAAACTGAAACAAACCATAACAAACACCTAAAAACAGTAATAAACCCTAACAAATCATAATAAACACTAATAAATTGTAATAAACCCAAATACACGTTAATAAACCCTAATAAATACAATAAAGCGTAATAAATCCTAAATAACCCTAATAAAGGTTAATAAACCCTAGAATAAGCTATTAATGCCTACAAAAGCCCAATAAAACCCTAATATACAATAAAAAATTCTATCAAAACGTAAAAAATCCTAAAGAACACAAATAAACCCTAAATAACCCTAATAAACCCTAAATAACCATAATAAACTCTAAAGAACACTAAAAACCCCTAAAGAACCCAAAAAATGCTAAAACACATTACATAAACCGTAAAAACTACTACAATACCCAAACGAACCCTAAAACACACTAAAAAACCTAACAACCCCTATCAATCCTAAAAAACAAATAAACCCTTTAAACCCCCCAAAAACCCATTTAAAACCCAACAATTACCATAAAAACCATAAACACCCATTTACAACCCATAAAACCACTAAAAACCACTAAAGACCATAAACAGCCATTAAAACCCTAAAAAGGTAGTAAATAGATATATAAACCCAAAAAAACGTTACATAAACCATAAAAATGCAACATAAACCCCAAAAACACAACATAAACACAAAAAATGCAACATAAACCCAAAAAACGCTACATAAACCCAAAAGCACTACACAAACCCTAGAACCATAACATAAACCCAAAACAATGCAATAGAAACATTAAAAAACACTTCATAAAACCTAAAAACACAACATAATCCCTAAATACACTACATGAACCCTAAAAACGTTACATAAACCCAAAAACATGCCACATAAACGCTACATCACACCTAAAAACTCTACATAAACCTAGGAAACGCAACATAAACCCTAAAAATGCTACATAAAACCTACACCTTAAACACGCTACATAAACCCTAAAAACGTTACATAAACCCTAAAAAATGCAACATAAAACCTAAAACTGCTAACTAAACCCTAAAATCACTACATAAACACTAAAAATGCTATATAAACTCAAACAACGCTACATAAACACTAAAAAGTGTTACAAAAACCCTAAAGACGCTTCAAAACCCTCAAAAATATTAAACCCTAATATACCGTATTATAAAACAATTAAACCCTAATAAACTCTAAAAATACATAAAAATGCCTTATAATCCCTAAAATAGCTAAGAGACTCTACTCAACCCTAATAAAACCCCAAAAATACCTAATAAACCCTAATAAATGATAATAAAACCTAATAAACACTAAAACCACGTTAAGAAAACCTAAACAACCCTATCCAACCCTAATAGACACAAATAAACATTAATAAACTTTAATAAACCCCCAAAAAACCCTGAAATCCCTAATAAACCGTAAATAAATCCTAATAAACCCTACTCAACCCTAACAAACCTTAACACGCCATAATGACCCCTAATGAAACCCTACAAAACCCTAATAATGAAAACAAACACTAGTATGCCTTAAAAATTCCCAGAAACCCTGAAAAACTCTAATATTACCTAATAAACCCTAGAAATGCTCACTAACAATAAAAAATGGTCACAAACAATAAAAAACGCAATATTACATAAAAAGACCTAAAAACACTAATATAACCTAATAAAGACAAAAAACACTAATATAACTTAAAAATCCCTAGAAACCATAATCAACCCTAATATAACCTAAGCAACCCTAAAAAGGCTCACAAACAAATACAAAACATTCACAAACAATAAAAAATGCTATATTTTCTAAAAAGACGTAGCAAACACTAATATAACGTAATAAAACAATAAAAACTAATAAACCCCTAACAAACACTAATAAAAAATAAAAATCCCTAATAAACCCTAATAAAACAATAATAAAACCCTAAAAATACCTTCTCAACTGTAATAAACCTTGACACACAATAACAAAACCTAATAAAACCAAACTAAACCCAAATAAAAAAGACGCAAACAAAACATTACAAGCCCTAAAAACCCTAATAAACCACAATAAATTTTAATAAATCATAATAAACCATAAAAATGCTCACAAACACTAAAAACAAGCTAATAAAACCTTAAAATTCCTAACAATCCCTCATATATATTTACAAAAACTAAAAAACACTCATATACCCTACTAAAAACACTAACAAACCCTAGTAAACCCTAAAAATCCCTAACAAAGCCTAATAAACACTACTAAACCCTAATAAACACTAATAACACCCTAAAGATACCTACTCAACCCTAATAAAACCCTAAAAATACCTACTCAACCCTAATAAACCTTAACACACTATAATAAACCATAATAAACCCCACTAAACCCTAAAAACATAAATATACCATTAAAAATCCCTAAAACCCCTTATAAATTCTAGTAAAACCTAAAAAGGCTTAAAAGCACTAATAAACCCTAACAAATACTACTAAACCCTATAAACCCTAATATACTCTCTTAAAAATTAAAAAAAAATATAATGAACGATAATTGTAATGACCCAAACTTTCATTAATGTAAATCCCTCTTGATCTAATTGAATTTCCCCTTATTTAAAATGTTTATATGAAAGTTGATCTTCTTTAGTTATATGTTTTTTGATTTTAAAATACTGTTAAAAATTGTGACTTTGCTAATATGGTCGTCGAATAGTGATCACCTGAATAGTATAAATATAGGTCTTTAACGAATCCAATTTACATAGACAAAGGAAGCGATGGTCTCATCCAGTAGACGTTCCCCATACAAAGCCCATTTATAAAAGCTCGGAAAATTGGTGGCATCATTGGGATTCTCTCTTGACCAAGCCCAAGCTGAGCTTCAACAGGTTAAGCACGAGCGGGACCGCCTACGAAAGAAGTGGAAGTTGATAGAGATTATCACCTGAGCAATGTTATTTGAGCCACCCCAAGACTCTGTCACCATCACACACGTTACTCATCAATCCTATGTAGGTGTTATAAGGGGTTATGTAAAAATACCTTATCACTATGATTATGTACATTATTTTTGTATATAATAATGAATATACCTTCATTTTATTATTGTTACCTTGTAAGTATTTTTTAAATCACAATTAGTATTTTTAGTTAATGTTCAACTAAGAAAGCTATTTTGATGAATTAATGGATTTTTTAATTAAATAATATTTTAATAAAATATTATTATTATTATTATTAAATTAATTTTTATTAAATATAAATGATCTTATAATTTTATGATTACAATTGTAATTTTTATTATGGTTTGAAAACCATTTTTGTCTAAACTCGTGAATTTTTTATAAATGTCAGTTTTTATTTTAAAAGTGAAAATTAACATATTTAGAAAAAAATTTAGATAAAATAAATATTATTTCTATAATTAGGATGGAAAAATTTTCCAACGGTTAATTTTTCATAATTTTCTGAGACAGACAAATGTTTTGGTAAAAATTAAATACCATTTATATATATTATGTGTTTTATGACATTATAATGACACAACAGTGATGTAATAAAATACTATATGCCTTATGATCGGCCAATATATGTTTTAACATTAAAATAATGTGAATTTGTGTTTGTTTGAATTATTTTACAAAGCATTAATGGCCTCTTCAAAGCTTATTAAACATCTTGTCTTTTTAAATTATTTTCCTTGGGAGTATGACTCACCTCCACATAAGAAACCCTGTTATTTTAAGAGGTTCGGAAATTGGCCTTCTAAAATATTTTTTTCCACTTCCCTTTTCCATAAACCATGGTGAAAAACCATGGGCTAGATTGTGGTTTGGATTAGTTTAATGTGAGGTATCCCAAACATAAATAATAAATAATTCACTCACCTTTCCTATATAAACCCACTCAATCTCCCACTTCCTCTTCATTGAAAGCCTTTGGAGTTCGTCCAACCTCTGTCCTCCTCTCTCTAGAATCCTCCCAAGGTACCCCAGCTCCCAATAATCCTCTCTTAAGCCTCTCTCAAGCCTTTAGAAGCACACTTCCAAGTAAGGGTTTTTTTCTTCCTTTCTGAATTTTGTCCAATTTTCTTAAGGTTGTAATGCCCTTTTAGTTTCAATTATAAATGTTGGGGTATGGATTCACACCTCTCCAATACATCCCTCATTATGTTTGAATGATTGGATACCCCTTTCTCTCTCATTAAATGCCTCCCATGTACACCCGTTAATATGCTGAAATTTCGTAAGGAATTTCTCTTTCCTCTTTTACATTCAAGCACTTCTTTTGTATCATGAATCTAAATTCCATTAAAAATTTTGGGACATGTATCTATACTACCCCCTTACTTTCCATTTCATGTACATTTTATGAGACACCACTTTCTCTCTCATCAACCGTTTTTATGAATTCTTACGTCACACTGTTACGCCGCAGAAATTGCACTGATTTTCCAAGCCAATGTAATTGTACAGTGAATACAATGCCCATTTCTATATCAAGGGTATCCACCTTTATGCACATTTATTTATTGATTATAAATTTTCATGAATTAATTCCACATTCCTTTATCATGGAATAAATGATTATGTTTTATGAATCCTTGTTATATGATCCATGTGGCACACTTATGCATGAAATGAAATGTTTAAAATGGTGCACCCTTATAGCACTCCAATGCATTGGGTAAAGTATAGTATCATGATACATCATTTGAAATGGGTGTTTACTCATGCTAATTCAAGTGAAACGAGGTTTTACTCGTGCTTCATATGCAATGAGGATTTACTCATGCTCCATGTGGAATGAGTCTTGGCTCATGCTAATTCCATGTTAAGTGTTGTTGCCACATTTCCATATTATGATTGTCAAGCATTATCATGCCTTTATGTTTATGCTTCTCTTGTGCTCTATTGATATTCCTATTTTCTAAAATGTATTGTATTCCTCAAGTTATTCCATGATTATTCCCTTACTGGGCTTTATAGATCACCGTTTTCTTATGCATGCCCTCAGGTTATCCCATACCATGATAATTACGAGGGAATGTAGTGGTCATGTAATGGAATTTTTCAATAAAGATATTGTATTTCATGTTTTAAGTTGTTATGTAACTATACTAATTACCAAAGACACTAGACCTCTCGATCTTCCATGTTGTATCAAGTGAAGATTATTTAATAAATTATGTTTAAGTGTTTAATAAAGAGCAGGGTTGTCATAGTTGGTATCAAAGGATAGGTTTAGTTATTTTTGGTATTAGGATTATGAAACCCTAGTGAAGCCTTAGAGACAAGACTATGTATAATAAAAACATACCTATGTTTTGGTGAGTATTGAGTAAGTGGTTTATCATGAAAATACAACCATGTTTGGATACCTGCAGGTAGAGGCGACTCTGGTACAGATGTATCCTAGAGGTAAAACCTTAAAACACCGCTTTGAGCTAGACTCGAACAGGAACTAATGCACGACAACGGGCCTTACTTCACTCTTGGTTACGACACTCCCAGGGGATATGTTTTGGTAAATTCACAAGCTTAGTATTAAACATTATTAAGGGAAAAAAATTTCCCAAGAATATATGTTATAAAGTATATTATGGATAATATAGACTGAAGCCCATAGATTCATATGTTAAGGAAATAAAATTTGTTTATAAGTCGTTAGTTTTTGCCTTGTATTACCCTTTATGTGTTACCCCTAACTTTCTTTTTATTCCAGCCAATGGTCGGTAATAGGAGGACTCGGGCTAACAACCGATGTGAAGATGAATGTGATGATTGTACTAATGAGATTCCCAATCCAATGGGAGCAGGAATTGAGAACTTTTTCATGCTTCTCTCTTAGAAAACTAAATATTTGAATAAAAACATGGGTCAATAGGAACTTTCAACCCCCCTAATAAAGAACAAGTCGCTATCAATTGCTTCATGAGATAAAGGCCTCCTACCTTTAATGGATCATATGATCCCTCAATCACGGAACAATGGATCAACTCCATTGAAAAGATCTTCGCCATCCTTCAATGTTATGAACAAGAGAAGGTTCCCTTTGCTGCTTATCGTATGGAGGGTGATGCTTATAAATAGTAGACGTTGATAAAAAATATGAAGCCTGAGGATGAGATCGAGGCGTTGGAATGGAAGGATTTTTGGAAGTTGTTTTTCAATAAATATTTTCTGTGCACCATCCTGCTTAAGATGGAAAGGGACTTCTTTTCCCTCAAGAAAAAAGACGACGAATCTATTGGAGATTATGAGGAAAACTTCACAAGGCTTTCACAATACGCTTCTGGATTTGTTGTTACACCTGAATGCATGGTTGACCGCTTGTTTGGTGGGCTGAAACCTAGCCCGTAGAAAGCACTGGCAATCCATGACTTCGACAGCTATGAGAAAATTGTCCGATGTGCCCTCAAGGTCGAAATGGAGATCATAGAATCTCAGGGGTATCATGGGGATAAGAAGCGTAAGGTGGATTTCAATGCCGGTGGTCCGATGGATAAATCCAATGGTGCTAAGATGATACAACACCCCACTTTCCAAAGGTTCGGAAAGAAGCACCCTAGAAATTACCTGAAGGGGGTGAGGAAATGCTTTAAGTGTGGAAGAGAAGGGCACCTGGCTGTTAATTGTTAGCAAGAAAAACCTACGGCTGTAACAGAGGAGAGGAACACTCCATTCAAACCACAATGCGTTGTTCATTTCTACCACTACAATGAACTAGGGCATCTTGCAAATCAGGTCCCTAAGCCGAGGGTTTTCGGAGGCAACCAACAGCCTCCAAGGCTGAAAGGGCGAGCTTTTTCCATCACTACTGTCGAAGTGAACCCGAACAACAATGTGGGGACATGTACGCTAGTTATTCATTCAAGAATAGCGAACATAATTTTTTATTCCGGTTCTACGCATTATTTTATATCTCTAATGTTTAGTAGAACAATCCCATCACCACCACAAATCTTGGAAATGAAGATGTCAGTGAGTATGGAAAATGGGGTAATCATTGCATACCATTAATATAACTCCTCCCCTATCATAATCTATGGATTAAACTTCCCAATGAACCTCCTCAAACACTCTTTGGTGAAATTTGATGCAATTCTAGGCATATATTGGATTTCCATTTATAGAGCCAACATAAATTGCCCTGAGAGGGAAATGACTCTCCATTTGGAAAATCGACCCCCGATTCTTTACAAGTACAAGGAGGAAGATGAATATTCTTTAGCTCAATCATCTCAAGAATGGATATTAATTACCTATGATCACACGTATCTAGCTTAGATGATTGAGTCTAAGGAGGCAACCATACTAGAGGACATTCCTATTGTGAGGGAATTCGCTGAAGTGTTTCTTGAGGAATTGTCTTGTCTTCCTCCTAGTAGAGATGTTGAATTCTCTATTGAACATATACCCGGTGCATTACCAATATCCAAGACATCATATAGAATGGATTTTGTGGAGAATGAGGAGATGAAAAAACAACTACAGGAGAATATATATAAAGGGTTTATACACCCATGTGCTTCACCATGGGGTGCAGCAGTCCTCTTCATGAAGAAGAAGGATGGGTCATTGCACCTTTGCATCTATTATCGTAAGCTCAAAAAAATCATGATAAAGAACAAGTATCCTCTCCCATGAATTGATGACTTGTTCGATCAGCTGCGTGGAGCACAATACTTCTCCAAGGTGGTTTTTCGGTCAGGATATTATCAAGTAAGGGTGAAGAAAGAAGATATCCCCAATACTGCTTTTCATATAAGATACAGACACTATGAATTCATAGTAATACATTTCAGACTCACTAATGCTCTAGTAATCTTCATGGACTTGATGCATAGAGTCTTTAGAGATTACATTGAGAAATTTGTGGTAGTATTTATAGATGATATTATAATATAATCCAAAACCAAGGAGGATCATTAGGAGTATCTGATAACTGTACTAGAGACCTTGCGTAAGGAGAAGATCTATGCAATTACAGCAAGTGTGAGTTCTAGTTGATGGAGGTCTCATTCTTGGGCCATGTCATCACAAGCAATGGGATATCTGTGGATCCCTCCAAAACAGATGCAATTGAGGGATGACTGAGGCCATAATCGGGAATGGATATCCGTACCTTTTTGGGGTTAGTTGGATATTATCGAGGATTTTTGAGAAATTTATCACGATTTTCCAACCCTCTTACCAATCTAACTCGGAAGGGAGTAAAGTTTTATTGGAGTAATGAATGAAAATAAAGCATCAAGGAGTTGAAAAGGAGGCTTATCACTGTGCCCGTTCTCACTTTACCCACAAGTGGATATCTTTTTGTGGTATTCAGTGATGCTTCGATGAAGGTCCTGGGATGTGTGTTGATGAAAAATGACAAATTCATTGCCTATGATTCAAGAAAATTGAATGTTCATGAACATAACTATCCAACACATGACCTCGACATGGTCACTACTGGAAAATAGACCTATACCCACGTTTTTGCGAAAAACCGTGGGTATATGGGAGCCCAATACCCACGGTTTAAGAAAACTTTGGGTATAAGTATAGTGTGGGAACCTATACCCACGGTTCTGGAAAACCGTGGGGATAGAGTTTTTTTCAATGGCTTATACCCACGGTTTTGTAAAACCGTCCGTATAGGTGTTTATTTCAATGCCTATACCCACTGTTTTTCAGAAATCGTGGGGATACATTTTTTTTGAAGGACAATACCCACAGTTTTTTAAAACTGTGGGGATATCTTCCCCACATTATGGCGAAAAAAAATGCACGGGAAAACAAAAATAATTTGGCGGGAAAATCTATACCCACGATTTGAATTAATATATTTAGGTAGATAGAAATTTATAAGCAAATTATTTATGCGGCTTGGTTGGTTAGGCGTTGCATAATTGTTGCAGCGGTTGAGGTATTGATTCCCGCTGGCATTGTTTTTTTAAATACAAATATGAGGATTAGTATATTATTATAAATACAAATGTATATAAGGATAGCCGGATTAGTTTAGTTGGTTAAGCTCTTCCCGTACGTTGTGCAGACGTGGGTTCGAAAACTACTAGATTATTTTTTTTGTAATACGACCTTATATTAATATATATTTACGAATATAGATATATATTACTATAAATTCATTGGCTGAAGTGGAAAAGTCCATCGGAATTTCTGTCAGGTCTCGGGTTGGCACGGGTTCAACACCCAGCAGCTACATTTTTCCAATATTTTTACCCACGGTTCAAAAACCATGGGAAGAACACTTTGACAGCGTGGAGGATGGGTTGACATGGTGGAAAACAAATATACCATGGTTTGTCAAACCATGGGGATAGATCAAGACCCCTATACCGACGCCACTCAGCCCCACGGTTCTAAAAACCGTGGGTATAGGCTATACCCATGGTTTTGGGGGCTATACCCATGGTTTTGAACCGTGGGTATAGGTAGTTTTTCCAGTAGTGGGTTTCAGTGATCTTCGCTTTGAAATTTTGGTTGCACTATTTGTTTGGATAGAAGTTTGAAATATATATGGACCACAAAATCCTCAAGTATATATTCACACAAAAAGTGTTGAAAATGCGGCAACGAATATGGTTAGAGCTGATAAAAAACTATGACTTCTCAATCCATTAATATCCTGGGAAAGTGAACAAGGTGGCGAATTCCCTAAATAGAAAGGACCCAGTGATTCTATCATTGATGAGAATTGAAAAGGATCAAATCTTCTTAGATTTGCTGAAGATAGACATGGGAATCATAAAGAAGGGAGCATCATCAATCCTTCTCAAATGATTTCTCAACCGTCACTTTTGGAAAGGATAAAGTATTCTAAAAAAGATGATGTGCGAATTCAGGAAAAAGATGAAGCTATCAGAAAAGAGAAATCCTTGGAGTTTAATGTTAAATAAGAAGGAATTGTGAGATTTGGGAAAAGACTATATGTTCCATCATGTCCGGAGCTGAAGAAGGAACTTTTGAATGATGCACATAGTTCAAATTTCTCTATTCACCCAAGAAACACAAATATGTATCGAGATCTCCAAGAGCAATATTGGTGGGATAATTTGAAGAAGTAGATCACGGAATATACATCAAAGTGGATGGTGTGTCATCAAGTGAAGGCAAAGAGGAAGAATTCTATGGGTATGGTGCAACCATTTCCCATACCATAATGGAAATGGGAGAACATCACCATGGACTTTGTCACCGGACTTTCGGAGACATCCATAGGCAACAATGCAATCTGGGTTGTTGTGGATCATCTTACAAAGACTGCACACTTCATTGCTAATCGGGAGGATTTTTCATTGGATCAATTGGCACAAATATATATCATGGAAGTGGTAAGGCTACATGGAGTACCACTATCTATTGTGTCTGATCGAGATCCAAGATTCACCTCTAAGTTTTGGAAGAGTCTTCAACATGCTCTGAAAACTGAACTGAATATTAGTACGGCTTATCATCCTCAAAATGATGGCCAATCTGAGCGGACTATCCAAACACTTGAGGACATGTTGAGAGCATTATCAATGGACTTTAAAGGAGGATGAGATCAACATCTTCCTCTGGATGAGTTCTCTTATAATAATATTTTCCACTTGAGCATCTAAATTGCACCATATGAAGACCTTTATGGAAAAAGGTGCAGAACACTGGTGTGTTGGGATGAGGTCAATGAGCGTAAGCTGCATGGACCAGAAATGGTCAAAGAAATGGTGGAGAAGGTGAAAACCATTCTGCAACATATCATGGCAGCCCAGAGCCGATAGAAAAGTTATGTAGATAACCGTTGATGAGACCTTGACTTTAATGTTGGATACATGGTATTTCTACAAATATCTTTGTGGAAAAAGGTCATGAGGTTTGAAATGAAAGTGAAGTTAAGTCCAAGGTACATCGGCCCCTTTGAGATTCTTGATCGTATCGGGGTTGTGGCCTATTGACTAGAAATTCCACCTACCATGGCGAAACTACATGATTTCTTTCATTTATCCCTCTTAAGGAAGTACATATCGGACCCTTCACATATAATCTCTTCATATACGGTATAGTTAGAGGATGATCATTCTTATGAGGAGAAACCAGTGAAGATCTTTGATCGTAGAGAAAAAGTTCTACGAAATAAAACAATGACCCTTGTTAAGGTGTTGTGGTGAAACCACAAGTTTGAAGAAGCGACCTGGGAATCAGATAAAATGATGATGCAGAATTACCCACATCTGTTTTAGTATGGGAAAAGAAAAATTCGAGGGAAAAATTTTTTAAGGGGGGAAGATTGTAACGACCCAAACATTCATTAGTGAAAATCCCTCTTGATCTAATTAAATGTCCCATTATGTAAAATTTTTATATAAAATTTCAACTTTTTTGGTTATATGTTTTTGGATTTTAAAATACTGTTAGGAATTGTGACCATTGCTAATATGGCCATTGAATAGTGATCACATGATTAGTATAAATATAGGTCTTTAACGAATCCAATTTACTCAGACAAAGGAAGCGATGACCTCATCCAGTAGACGTGCCCCATACGAATCCCATTTGTCATAGCTCCAAAAAGAGGTGGCGTCATTGGGCTTTGATCTTGACCAAGCTCAAGCTGAGCTTCAACAGGTTAAGCTCAAGAAGAACCTCCTACGAGAGAAGTGGAAGTTGATAGAGATTACCACCGAAGCAATGTTATCTGAGCCACCCCAAGAGTCTGTCACCATCACACACCTTAATCATCAGTATTATGTGGGTGTTATGATGGGTTATATAACAAGACCATAGCACTATGGTTATGTACATTATTTTTGTATATAATAATTAATATACATTCATTTTATTATTGTTACCTTGTAAATAGTTTTTAAACCACAAATAGTATTTTTAGTTAATGTTCAACTAAGAAATATATATTGATGAATTAATGGATTATTGAATTAGATAATATTTTAATAAATTATTAATATTATTATTAAATTAATTTTTATTAAATATAAATGATCGTATAATTTTATGAATTCAATTGTAATTTTTATTAAGGATTAAAAGCCATTTTTTTTCAAAACCCGTGAATTTTCAATAAATGTCGGTTTTTATATTAAAAGTGAAAATTAACATATTTAGAAATAATTTTAGATAAAATAAACATTATTTCTATAATTAGGATGTGAAAATTTTCCAACGGTTAATTTTTCATAATTTTCTGAGACAGACAAATGTTTGGGTAAAAATTATATACCGTTTAAATATATTATGTGTTTTATGACATCATAATGACCCAATAGTGATGTAATAAAATAATATAAGACTTATGTTCGGTCAATATATGTTTTATCATTAAAATAATTTGATTTTGGGTTTGTTTTACTTATTTTACAAAGCATTAATGGACCCTTCAAGGCCTATTAAACATCTTGCCTTTTTAAATTGTTTTCTTTGGGAGTGTGACTCATCTCCACATAAGTAACCCCGTTATTTTAAGATGTTCGGACTTTGGACTTATAAAATATTTTTTTACACTTCCCTTTGACAAAAACCATGGGCATAAATGATGGGCAGGTTTGTGTTTTGGATTAGTTTAATGTGAGGTGTCCCAAACCTAAATAATAAAGAATTCCTTCGCCTTTCCAATATAAACCCACCCAAGCTCCCACTTCCTCCTCACTCAAAGCCTTTGGATTTCATCCAACCTCTGACCTCCCCTATATAAAATCCTCCCAAGGTGCCCCAAGCTCCCAACAAGCCTCTCTCAAGCCTCTCTCAAGCCTTTGAAAGAACACTTCCATGTAAGGGGTTTTTTCTTCCTTTCACATTTTTGTCCAATTTTATTAATGTGTTTATGCCCTTTTCATTTCAATTATAAATGTTATTGAATGGTTTCTCACCTCTACCATACTTCCCTATTTATTTTTGAATGATGGGATACCCCATTCTCTCTCATTAAATTCCTCCCATGTACACCCATTACTATGCGGATATTCCGAAAGGAATTTCACTTTCCTCTTTTACATTCAAGAAATTATTTTGTATCATGACTCTAAATTCCATTAAAATTGTTGGGACATGTATCTATATGACCCCACTACTGTCCATTTCATGTAAATTATATGATACACCCCTTTCTCTCTCATCAACCATTTTTATTAATGCTTACGTCAGGTCGTTACGCTGCCTAAATTGAACCGATTTTCCAAGCCAATGTCATTGTGCAGTGAATACCAGGCCCATTTCTCTATCAAGGGTATTCAACTTTATGCGCATTTACATATTTATTGTAAAGTTTAATGTATGAATTCCACATTCCTTTATCATGGAATAAATTATTATGTTTTATAAATCCCTTTTATATGATCCATGTGGCACACTTATGCATGAAATTAAATGATTAAGAAGGGTGCACCCTTATAGCACTTCAATGAATTGGGTAAAGTATAGTATCATGATACATCATGTGAAATGGGTTTTTACTAATGATAATTCATGTTCAATGATGTTTTACTCGTGCTTCATGTGCAATGAGGATTTACTCATGCTCCATGTGCAATGAGCCCTGGCTCATGCTAATTTAATGTTAAGTGTTGTTGCCACACTTCCATGTTATGATTGTCAAGCTTTATCATGACTTTATGTTTACGATTCTCCTGTGATCTATTGATATTCCTATTGTCAAACATGTATTGTTTTCCTCATGTCATTCCATGATTATTCCCTTACTGGGCTTTACAGCTCACCCTTTTTTTATGCATGTCCTTAGGTTATCCCATGCAATGCTAAGTACGAGGGAATGTAGTGGTCATGTAAAGGAAGTTTTAAATAAAGATATTGTATTTCATGTTTTAAGTTGTTATGTAATGATCCTAATCCCCAAAGACACTAGATATCTCGATCTTCCATGTTGTATCAAGTTAAGTTTATGTAATAAATTATGTTTAAGTGTTTAATAAAGGGAAGGGTTTTCATAACAATAAACCCTGATAAATCCTAAACATTCCCAAATATACCATAATATACTCTAATAACCCCATCTCAATCCTAATAAAACCCTAAAAATACCTAATAAACAATAATAAACTTTAACACACCATAATAAACCCTAATAAAATCCTAATAACCCCCACCAAACCCTAAACAGTGCTAATATACTATTAAAAACCCTAAAACCCTAACAAACCATAATAAATGTTAATAAAACATAAAAATTCTAAAAAATTCTAGTAAACCCTAAAAATAACTCTAATAATAATAATAATAGTAATAACGCACGTGCATGTGCATATGCATGTGCATGGTATAAATAATAAATCATAACACACGTGCATGTGCATAAGCATACGCATTTGCATGTGAATGATAATAAATAATAAATTATAAATAATAATGCATGTGAATTACTTGTGTATGTGCATGTGCATGTGAGTGATAATAAATAATAAATAATAATGCACATCCAAGTTCATGTGCATGTGCATGTGCATGTGCATGGTAAGAAACAATAAATTATAACCAAGTCCACATGAATGTGCATTTGCATGAGAATGATAATATATAATAAATAATAACACATGTGCTAATAGAATAATGTACATGCATTGCGTCTGCATGTGCATGAGAATAAATAATAATAACAAATGTGATAATAGAATAATTCAAGTGCATTGCATTTTCATGTGCATGATAATAAATAATATATAATAACACATGTGCATGTGCATTTAAATGTAATGATAATGATAATGATGCATGCACATGCATGGTAATAAATAATAAATAACAACACATGTGCATGCGCATTTTTATTTTAAGATACAAGAAAATATAATAATAATTAAAATAATAATAATAATAATAATAATAATAGAATAACGCAAGTTCATTTCATGTGATCATGCATAGTAGTAAATAATAAATAAATAATAATAAATATGAACGCACATGCATGGGCATGTGCCTTTACATTTGATGATAATATTAATAATATTAATTGTAATAATAACAATAATAACTCATGAATGTGCATCGGAATAAATAATAAATAACAACGCCCATGGATGTGCATTTGCATGTGATAATGATAATAATAATGATAATGATAACAATAATAATAATAATAATTGTGATAATAATAAAAATAATAAAAGAAAAATACAAGTGCATTGCATATGCACGTTCATGGTAATAAATAATAAATAATAATGCATGTTCATCTACATTTTCATGTGATGATAGTAATAATAACAGTAGTAGTAATAATAGAAGTAGTAGTGGTGATAATAGTAGTAGTAACAATGCATGTGATAATAGAAGTTTGCAAGTGCATTACGTGTTCACGTGCATGGTAATAAATAATAATAACAACGCATGTGATAATAAAATGATGTGTGTGCATTCCATGTGCACGTGCATGGTAATAGAAATATAATAATAACACATGTTCATATGCATGTGTATGTGGATAACATGATGATAATAATAATAATAATAACATTTATAATAAGTTATAGATGTTTGAAAAAACAGCAGACATGATAAAAATGCTAGAAATTGGGTCTCGAAAAACCTAACAAATCAAAGAGCCATTGAAAAAAGCATAACTTCTTTATTCGGGAGTCCATTTTTGCTCCGTGAATAGTCAAACTGAATCTCATGGAACTACGATAAAAATAGGTGTCAGAGGCTGAACAGACACACAGATCAGAAGTTATGACCATTTTAAGAAAAAATTTATAGAGATTCATACACAGAAATGGAGTTTTGGAGGCCTTATGATGGATTTCTAGGATTTTAGGATCTCAAACGTCACTTTAGTTGTGTTCAAGTCATCCTTCTACATATATGTCTTCACTACTTTCGATTTTATAGGTGGTAGAGCTCAAACGGACCACCAGAGTGAAAGTTATGGTTTCTTGAAGTTGGACTTCTGTTTGGAGTGGTATAACTAATATATCATATATTTATTTCATCTTCTCATAGTTTCTACAAAACTTGTTACTCAATAATCTCACAGAATTCAATTTTAATGGTCACAGCGCTCAAACGGACACCTAAAGGAGAAGTTATTAATATTTTCATGAGTTGCGGTTTTCTATGGTTTTTAGGTGTTAAGAGAGTTGCTCAATTTAAAACGACAATAACTTATGCTACGTGTGTTCATTTTCGATCTACCTCATATGAAATCGAATATTGTGAAAAGATACACACTCTAGTAACCACTATAACCCTTTCTGACCTTCTTCAACCTCCAAAAAGAACCAAAATCCCTTTGGATGGTCAAAATATTGGCTTCTGGTGTCCGTTTTGTAATAACTTCTTCTATGGGTGTCTGTTTTCCCTCTACCACATATCAAATTGAAGCTTATGGCTATACCTATACTCCTATAACCACCGAAGCACCTTATCACATTCTTGAAGGCCCAAACAGGTACTTAAACCCTTCAAAAGACCATAACTTTTACTCCGGGAGTCCGTTTTGCCTCTACCATATATCAAATAGAAACTTTCGACTAGAAATACACATCTGTGACCAATATGAACACCTTATCACATTCTTAAAGTCCCAAAAGGTCCTTAATTCCTCCAAATGACCATAACTTCTGCTCTGGGTGTCTTTTTCACCTCTACTACATATCAAATTGATGCTTGAGACTAACTCTACACAGCTATGACAACCATGAAAAACTAAATAACACTAACAAACCATAAATAACCCCATAAACACTAAAACCATTAAAAACCATGAAAAACCCTAAAAAACCCTAACAAACACTAACAAACCCAAAAAAGCCTTGATAAACCCTAACAATCCCTAACAAACCCTAAGAAACCCCAAAACCCTATAAAACATAACAAACCCTAACAACCCCTAACAAACCCTAAGAAACCCAAACAAGACCAAACAACCCCCAATAAGCACTAAAAAATCCCAATAAACCCAAAAAACCCAAAGAAACCCTAAAAAGCCTAAAAAAATCCTAAGCAAACCTAAAAAACACTAACACACCCTTAGAAACCCTAACACACCCTTAGAAACCCTAACACAACCTTAGAAACACTAGAACACCCTTAGAAACCCCAACACACCCATAGAAACCCTAACACAACCTTATAAACCCTTAGAAACCATAGCACAACCTTAGAAACCCTAACCCGCACATAAAAATGCTAAACCACCCTTATAAACCCTAACACACCCTTAAAAACCCTAATAAACCCTAAAGCCCACTACTAAACCCAAACAAACACTAATAAATCGTAATAAACCCTAAAAACCCTATTAGACCCCAATAAAAGCTACAAAATACATAAAAACCCAAATATACAACAAAAATGTTATTAAACCATTCAAAACACTAATATTCACAAAAAACCCAAACAAACCCGGCAAAATCTGACAAACCCCTAAAAAACACAAAAACACAAAAAACCCAAAAAACCCTAAAAAACCCAAAACCCTAAAAAATCCTAAAAACCCTAAAAACCCCAAAACCACCTAAAAAACCCTAAAACCCTTATAAATAGGAAGACACAGAAAAAACCCAAAAAACCTAAAAAAACCCTAAAAAAACCTTAAAAACCTCAAAAAAACCCTAAAAAATTGCTAAAAACACTAAAAAACCCTAAAAATGCTTAAAAACCTAAAAGCATAAAAATGAATACAAAACCCTAACCAACCCTATGAAACCCTTAAAACCCGTAAAACCCCCCTAGAAAACCCTACAAACCTCAAAAAGAAACCCTAATACACCATAATGACCCATAAAGAACCCTAAAAACCCTAAAGAACAACTAAAGCCACTAACAACGCTACAAAAACCCTAAAAATTGCTACAAAAAAACAAAAAATACATTAAATCCTATAAAATGAAAAAAAACTCCAAAAAATGCTAAAATAACACTAACAAATCATAAAAATACAAACACACTCATAAACCCCAAAAAAATGCATAAAACCCCAAACAACTCAAAAAACCCGTAACAAACACTAAAAACCCTTACAAAACCTAACAGACCCTAACAACCACTAATAACCCCAAAGAACCACTAATAAAATCTAATAACCCCTAAAACCAGCTATTATACCCTAAAACCCCTAACAAACACTAATAAATCGTAATAACCTATAATAAACCCTAACAAACTCTATTAGACCCTAATAAATGCTACAAAATCTCCAAACCCCTAATATAGAATAAAAACACTATTAAACCATAATAAACCCAAATAATCACTAAAACCCTAACAAACCAGACAAAACTCTACAAAAACCTCTAAATAATAAACTACAAAACCCTACAACCACCTAATAATCCCTAACAAACCCTAATAACCTGAAAATAAATCTTAATAAACCCTAAAAACCCAAAATATATCCTAACAAATCCTAACAATTCCAAATAAATTGTATCAAACTAAAAAAACCATAACAAACCCCTAATAAAATGCAGTAAACCCTAACAGATCATAATAAACCCTAATAAATTGTAACAAACCAAAATACCCGTTACTAAACCCTAATAATTTAAAGAAACCCTAATAAACCCTAAATAACCCTAAAAATGGTTGATAAACCCTAGAAAAAGCTATTAATGCCTAAAAAAGTCCAATAAAATCCTAATATACAATAAAAATGCTAATAAACTGTAAGAAATCATAAAGAACGCTTATAAACCCTAAAGAACCCAAATAAACCCTAAAGAACCATATTAAACTCCTAAGAACAATAAAAATCTATAAATAACCCAAAGAAAATTCTAACACACATTACATAAACCCTAAAAACGGCTACAATACCCAAACCAACCCTATAACACACTAAAAACCCTAAAAACCCCTATCAATTCCAAAAAAACAAATAAACCCATAACCCCCACCCCCAAACCATTAAAAAGCCATCAAGTACAATAAAAACCCATAAGCACCTGTTAACGACCATTAAAGAACCTAAAAAACTACAAACCATAAACAACAATTAAAACAAAAAAAGGCTTCAAATAGATATATATACCCTAAATATGTTACAAAAACCCTTAAAAATGCAACCAAAACCCTAAAAACACAACATAAACAAAAAAACACAATATAAACCCAAAAAACACAACATAAACCCTAAAATCACAACATAAACCCTAGAACTCTAACATAAACCCAAAAAACAACACATAAACCCTAAAAACACAACATAAACATTAAAAACCCTACATAAAACCAGAAAACACAATATAAACCCAAAAAACACTACATGAACTCTAAAAACATTACATAAACCCTAAAAAATGAAACATAAATTCTACATCACTCCTAAAAATGCTACATTATCCCAGAAATGGCAACATAAACCCTAAAAATTGCTACATAAAACCTAAACCCTAAACACACCACATAAACCCTAAAATCGTTACATAAACCCTAAAAATGATACATAAAATCTAAAACTGTTAAATAAACCCTAAAAATGCTAAATAAACACTAAAAATTCTACATAATCTCTAACAACGCTGCACCAACCCTAAAAAATGTTACAAAAACCCTAAAGACACTTTAAAACCCTCAAAAATATCAAACCCTAATATACCATAATATAAAAAATTAAACCCTAATAAACCCCTAATATACTCTAATATTCCCTAAAAAAACCTTATATCCCTAAAACCCTATGAAACTCTACTCAACCCTAATAAAACCCCATACAATATTTAATAAACCCTAATAAATGATAATAAAACCTAATAAACCCTAAAAACACGTCATGAAAACCTTAACAACCCTAAACAATCCTAAGAGACACTAATAAACACTAATAAACCATAATAAACCCCAAAAAAACCCTAAATAGCCCTAATAAACCATAAATAAAGCCAAATAAACCCTACTCAACCCTAAAAAACCTTAACACATTATAATAACGCCTAATAAAACCCTACAAAACCCTAATAAATGAAACAATTGCTAGTATACATTAAAAAATCCCAAGAAACCCTGATAGACTCTAATAGAACATAATAAACCTTAAAAATTCTCACAAACAAAAACAAAACAATCACAAATAATAAAAACGTGCTATATTACATAAAAAGACCTAAAAACACTAATATAACTTAATAAAGACAAAAAATGCTAATATACCTTAAAAATCCCTAGAAACCCTAATAAACCATAATAAACTCTAGTAAAACCTAATAAATCCTAAAAATGCTCATAAACCAAAACAAAATTCTCACAGAAAATAAAAACACAATATCTTATCAAAAAAGACCTAACAAACATTAATATAACCTAATAAAACAAAATAACTAATAAACCCCTTACAAACCCTAACAAACCCTAAAAATCCCTAATAAACCCTAATAAAAATTAGTAAACCCTAATAAAACCATACTAAAACCCTAAAAATACCATTTCTACCCTAATAAACCTTGACACACTGTAACAAAACCTAATAAAGCCCAACTAAACCCCAATAAACAAAAAAACACAAACAAACCATTAAAATGCCCTAAAACCCCTAATAAACCAAAATAAATTCAGCGCGGCTTTGGTTTGGCCTGGGCTATCAGGAGATGGTGTTGTTTTCTCACATTGGAACTCAGCGCAGAGGTAGGTTCGTTTCTGGGTTTCTTTTTTGTGCTATGGTCTTGTTACTGGTCTGGATAAGTGCTGGGTTCTAGGAGTTTTGTTGGGATGTGGTGGCTGGTTCTTGAAGTGGTATGGGTTTAGTTCGGTGATGGTTGATGGCCACCGCATGTGGTGCTGGTTGTCGTCTATCAGTGTGCTGAGGTTTGGTTCTTGGCGCAAGGGTTGCTGGTCCTGTTCTGCTAGTTGTGAAGATAGATGTGTATTGTTGGATGGAATTTGCTATATGTTGGGCCTTGACTGGTTTGAAAGGAATGGTTGTTGGTTACTGGGCTGCTGGATTTTCATTACTGCTCTGAGAGGATGTGTAAGACGTGGTTCCACTGCATGGTCTGAGTGCTGGTGGGGGTGTGTGATTGGTTCGGTTCTGAGTTGTTGTATGATGCTTGTTGCTAGCTGTTGGTTACTCTTTGAGTTGATACTGTTTTTTGGCTGGTTGCTGGAGTGGAAGTGGGATGCTGGGAGATGTTCGGTGGTCGAAAGAGGTGCTGGTTGTTTGAAAATGAGGATGTTGGTTGCTGGTTGGGTGTGGATGCTGGTTGGCTGGTTGCTGCTGCTGGATGTCGTTTGTTGCTGTAGTTTGAATGCTGGTCGTTGTTTAGCTATGAGCTGCTGGATGCTGGTTAATGTTGGATGTAGTGCTGCTGGATGCTGGTACTGGCTGGATGTGACGTGATGCTGCTGCTGTTGTGTCTGTTTTTGAGTCTTTTTCTTTCTTTGTTTTTCTTTTTTTGGCGTGTGTTGTAAGGGGCTTTTGGGTGTGGGTCGATTGACCCCTCCCCTCCCTTGTCTGGTGTGTCTCCTTTTCATTCTAAATAAATTTGGGGGGGGGGGGGACAGGAATAGCCTATCCCTCGCATCTTCTTTGCCTAAAAATGCTAATATACCGCTAAAAAACTCTAAAACCCTAACAAACCATAATAAATTTTAAAGACGCCTAAAAAACCGAAAAAATGTTAGTAAACCCTAAAAATACCATTAATAATAATAGTAGTAATAACGCACGTGCATGTGCATATGCATGTTCATGGTTTAAATAATAAATCATAACGCATGTGCATGTGGATATGCCTGTGCATTTGCATGTGAATGATAATAAATAATAAATTATGAATAATAACACATGTGAATTGCATGTGTATGTTCATGTGCATTTGAATGATAATAAATAAAAAGTAATTACACACATATAAGTGCATGTGTGTGTGTATGTGCATGTGCATTGTAATAAACAATTAGTAATAACCAAGTCCACATGAATGTGCATTTTCATGTGAATGATAATAAATAAAAAATAATAACTCATGTGATAATAGAAAAATGCACATGCATTGCGTGTGCACGTGCATTATAATAAATAATAATAACACATGTTATAATAGAATAATGCAAGTGCATTGCATTTGCATGTGCATGATAATAAATAATATATAATAATGCACGTGCATGTGCATTTTCATGTAATGATATTGATAATGACGCATGCACCTGCACGGTAATAGATAATAAATAACAATGCACGTGCATGTGCATTTGTATTTGATGATACAAACAACAACAACAACAACAACAACAACAACAATAATAATAATAATAATAATAATAATAATAGAATAATGCAGGTGCATTTTATGTGAACATGCATAGTAGTAAATAATAAATAAGTAATAAATAAATAATAAAAAATATAAACGCACATGCTTGTGCATGTGTATTTACATTTGATGATAATATTAATAATACTAATTGTAATAATAATAATAACCCATGCATGTTCATGGTAATAAATAATAAATAACAACGCACATGCATGTGCATTTGCATGTGATAATGATAATAATAATGATGATGATAATAATAATAATAATAATAATAAAAGCTGTGATGATAATAATAATAATAACAATAATAATAATAATAAAATAATAATACAAGTGTATTTCATATTCACGTACATCGTAATAAATAATAAATAATATTTCACGTGCATCTACATTTTCATGTGATGATTGTAATAATTACAGCAGTACTAATAATAGTAGTAGTACTGGTGATAATAGTAGTAGTACTAATGCATATGATAATAGAATATTGAATGTGCATTACATGTGCATGTGTATGGTAATAAATAATAACTCCCGTGCATTGCATTTGCCTGTGATGGTGAGGATGATGATGATAATAATAATATTATTATTAATTATATTAATAATATCAATGCATGTGATAATAGAATAATTCATGTTCATTGAATGTGCATGTATTTTCATTTGGATGTGCATTTTCATGTGATTATAATAACAACAACAACAACAACAATATCTAGAACAACAACAACAACAACAACAACCATAATAATAATAATAACAATAATAATAACAACGCATGTGATAATAAAATAATGTGTGTGAATTGCTTGGGCACCTGCATGGTAATACAAATATAATAATAATACATGTACATGTGCATGTTCATTTTAATGAGATTAGGGCGATAATAATAACAATAACAGTAAAAATATGTTATAGTTGTTTAAAAAAATAGCAGACGGGACAAAAGTGTTAGAAATGGTGTCTTGAAAAACCTAACAAATCATAGAGTCTTTAAAAAAAGCATAACTTATTTTCAAGTGTCCATTTGCACTCTGTTAATAGTCAAACTAAATATAATGGAACAAACTATGATAAAAATAGGTGTCGGAGGCCGAACCGACACACATATCAAAAGTTATGACCGTTTTAAGAAAAATTTGACAGGGATCCAAAAACGGATATGTATTTTTGGAGGCCTTATAATGTGTTTTTGGATTTTTAGGGTCCCAAACATGACTTGAACTTGGATTAAGTTAGCCTTCTGCGTAGATATTTTTGCTGCCTTCAATTTGATATGTGGTAGAGCTCCAACGGACAACCGGAGTGAAAGTTATGGTCGTTTAAAGTTGGACTTTTTTGGAGTGGTATAATTAATATATAATTTTTTTCTTTGATCTTCTCAAAGTTTCGATTATACTTGGTCCTCACTCATCTCACGATCTTCGATTTTACTAGTCACAGCACTCAAACGGACACCTGAAGGAGAAGTTATGCCTATTTTAGTGAGTTGTGGGTTTCATAGGTTTTTAGGCGCTAGGAGGGTTACTCAATTTAAAATGATAATAACATCAGCTACGTGTGTTCATTTTGGATCAACAACATATTAAATAGAATATTGTGAAAAGATAAACACTCTGGTAACCACTATAACCCTTTCTAACATTCTTCAACCCCCAGGAAGACCCAAAATCCCTTTGGATGGTCAAAAGATTGGCTTCTGGTGTCTGTTTTTCAATAACCTCTTCTATGGGTGTCTGTTTTGCCTCTACCACATATCAAATTGAAGATTGAGACTAGACCTACACTCCTATAACCACTAAAGCGCCTTGTAACATCCTTGAAGGCCCAAAAAAGTACATAAACCCTCCAAAAAACCATAACTTCTACTCCGGGAGTCCATTTTGCCTCCACCATATATTAAATCAAAGCTTTCAACTATATGTACACATCTGTGACCAATTGGAACAATGTATCATGTTCTTAAAGACCCAAAAGGTCCTTAAGTCCACTAGATGACCAAAACATTGGCTTTCGGTTTTCGTTTCACCTCTACCTCAAATCAAATTGAAGCTTGCGACTAGCTCTACACATCTATGACAAACATGAACAACTAAATAACCCTAAAAACCATGAATAACCCCATAAACACTAAAAACCATTAAAAACCACAAAAACCCTAAAAAAACCTAACAAACACTAAAAAACACTAAAAAAACCCTAACAAGAACTATCAAACCCTAACAAACACTAATAAACCCCAAAAATAACCTAAAAAACATAACACACCCTAACAAACCCTAACAAGCCCTAACAAACCCCAAGAAGCACTAAGAAACCCCAATAAACACAGGAAATCTGAAGAAACCCTAATAAACCCCTAAGAAACAATAAGAAAACCTAACATAACCCTAAAAAAACCCTAACAAGACCGTAATCAAACCTAAGAAACACTAAGACAACCTTAGAAACCCTAATTCACCTTTAGAAACCCTAACACACCCTTAAAAACCCGAGCACACCCTTAGAAACCCCAACACACCCATAAAAACCCTAACACAACCTTAAAAATGATTAGAAACCATAGGACACCCTTAAAAACCCTAACTCAACCATAAAAACCCTAACCCACACTTAGAAACCCAAACAAACCCTTAGAAACCCTAAAAACCCTTAGACACCCTTAATCACTCCAATAAGAACTAATAAATCCTATAAAACCCTACCAACAAATAATAAACCATAATAAACCATAATAAACCCTAAAGACCACTACTAAACTCTAATAAACACTAATAAATTGTAATAAACCCTAATAACCCTATTAGACCCCAATAAAAGCTACAAAATACATAAAAACCCAAATATAAGACAAAAACGCTATTAAACCTTTCAAAATTCTAATATTCACAAAAAACCCTAACAAACCCGACAAAACTTGACAAGACCCAATAAAAACCATAAAACCCCAAAAAAAGACCCTAAAAACCATAAAAATCCCTAAAAATCCTAAAAACCCTAAAAAATCATAAAAAACACTAGAAACCCTAAAACCCCTAAAACCCCTAAAACCAGAAAAAATTAAAAAAGGCTGAAAACAAACCTAAAACCCCTAAAAACCTCAAAAAAACCTCAACAAATGCTAAAAAACCTAAACACCACTAAAAACACTCAATAACCCTAAAAGGCCTAAAATACATAACAAAACCCTAACCAACTCTATGAAACCCCTAAAACCCTAAACACCCCCTAGCAAACCCTAAAAACATCAAAAGAAACCCTAATACACCCTAAAGAACCATAAAAACCCTAAAACCCCTAAAGAACACTAAAGAACCACTAAAGCCACTAACAATGCAACATAAACCCCATTAATTGCTAAAAAACCTGAAAAAATTCTTCAACACCCACAAAACACAATAAAACCCCAAAAAGCACTAAAATAACCCTAACAAAGCATAAAAAATCCAAACACACCCATAAAACCCAAAAAAACGCATAAAACCTCAAACAACTCAAACAAACCGTAACAAACCCTAAAAAACCTAACAAAACCTAACAAACCCTAACAACAACTAATAACCCCTAAGAACCACTAATAAATCTAAAAAACCCATAAACCCCACTATTAAACCCTAAGAACTCTAATAAACACTAATAAATCGTAATAACCTGTAATAAACCCTAACAAACTCTATTAGATCCTTATAAACCCTACAAAAGGCCTAAGACCCTTAATATAAAACAAAAAACACCATTAAAGCATAAGAAATCCTAATAATCACTAAAAACCCTAACAAACCCGACAAAACGCTACAAAAATCTCCAAATAATAACCTACAAAACCCTACAACCCAATAATAAAACCTAAAAACCCCTAATAACCCCAAATTAAATCATAACAAACCCTAAAAACCCCAAATAAATTGTAACAAATCCTAACAGCACCAAATGAATCCTAAAAAAATAAAACAAACCATAACAATCCCATAATAAACCCCAGTAAACCCTAACAAATCATAATAAACCCTAATAAATCGTAATAAATCCAAATACATGTTAATAAATACTAATAAATTAAATAAACACTAATAAATCCTAATAAATCCTAAATAACTCTAAAAAAGGTTGATAAACCCTAAAAAAAGCTATTAATGGCTACAAAAGCCCAATAAAACCCTAATATACAATAAAAAACTCTAATAAACTGTAAAATTTTTAAAGAACACTAATAAAACATAAAGAACCCTAATAAACCCAAACGAACCGTATTAAACTCAAAAGAACACTAAAAACCCAAAAGAACCCAAAAAATGCAAAAACACATTATATAATCCCTAAAAACTGCTAAAATGCCCAAACATACCCTAAAACACACAAAAAATCCTTAACAACCCCTATTAATCCCAAAAAACAAATAAACCCATAACCCCCCCCCCCAAAAAAAAACCATTAAAACCCACCAGATTCCATAAAAACAATAAAAACCCGTTAAACCCCCTTACTACTAATTTAATTTTTTAATAAAACACATTCTTGGAAAAAGTGTGAAACCATCAAGCACAAATAGAAGCATTAAACACAGTATCACACAACAAAACCCTTAAAGGAAAACTTAAACTTATTAGATGTGACCTCCCTAAATAGCTTCCAGGATAGATCTATTACCTCTTTGTTCTGACCGTCTTTCAGAATGTCTTCAAAATGTTGGGCATGTTTATCCCTTGTCTTTAAGAACTCCTCCACTATTAACTTCTTGTCATTAAAGCCTCTCGTCAGAATTTGAAATTGTTTCTCAATCCATCTGCTAAGTTCCATGTTTGTAACTACTTGCACTGGACGTCTGATCAACTTTTATACATCCTCTCTGGAAGCTTAAATGGTTATGGTAGTGTCCACCATCTCTTCATCAGAATGCATAAGGAGGTCCATAGTCTTGACTATTTCCTCTATACCATCTACGTGTAGTGAACTAGCAGCAATCACCAGTGGAGCACCACCACTTTTATCCTGTTCCCCCAACACCCCCACCATTCCAACCTCAGAAGATAAATCTTCTATCTGGTTTTCCTCCCACCCTACTTCCCGTTGTCTTCCCTCTTTGTCCAGGTCTTCATCCACCCCGGGAACTCCTGCCCCTTAGCATCTCCCACGGAAGCTGAGTGATTCTGCTTACTCATAATGTTGGTGGCCAGTTCCACACCTGTCATCGATGTAGGACCTTGTTGTACAATACTTTCACTCTTACACGTTGGCTTCCTTGACGATCTAGTGACTATTGTCTTTGGGGTGTCTGAATAATCCTTACGGGGTCTTGGTTTTTTATCCACCTTGAGGATCGGGAAATTCCCAGTCCCGATGCTTCCTTGTTTACCTTTCCTTGATCCAATTCCCATAAGAGTGTCTTGATCGTAGACCATGTATGGGTGAGAATCCCCTTCTATATCGCTGGATTCCATATTGTATGTGTGTCTCGAACAGGCCTGTTTGCGCTTCCATCTTTGGATGACAGTTTTCCATCCTTCAGAGTCCAAATTCTCCTTCCCAGCCTGGTTCAGTGCCAATAAACTATTATGTATCAAGATAGACGTAGAATATTTGCAAAGGATAGGCAGCCGGTGTTGTGGGGACACTGCCCCCCGTGTCGTTCATGTTTTGTATCTCCCGATGAACCCTTCCTTCAACTGTAATACCTACACCACCCTGGACTGAAAGTTGAACAGTTACCTTGCCAGAATTCACCCCTCCGCCCTTAATAGTCTCACTAATAAAGAGAGCAATTATAGATCAGGGACCTCCCAAGGAGTGCTCTTTCAATTTGGGAGCTCCTAAATCATTAAGCAACCTTGAAAAAATGTCCTTTAATATTAGTCCTTGGATCTTATTTCACAGCTTGTCACACTTAGAAGTAAGGAAGGGAGCTGAATCAAGAGACATTGGCCCCTCTGCCTCCTTCACTTGGATACAGTTCTCAGACCTCCTCTTGCACACTTCTTTCTGATGCCCATGTTTGTTGCACGAGGAGCAGAAATCAACCCATGTATCAAAGACAAATGGTTTCTTAAACGGAAATTATTCACCTACATCAATCCACACAAAACGAATTGGACCCTTTGAAACATCCACTTCAACACATATTTGTGGAGACACTGGGTGGAAAATAGCCCTAGTTCAAAGGTGTTGTTGGGTAAAGATGTATTAGGGTGGCCTCCCCACCTGCACACCACATGTCCCTAGATAGGCCCAACGGTGCCAACCCTTGGCCTTAGGCCAGTAACATTCACCCTAAAAAGCACTTCATAAACCCTAGAACTATAACATAAACCCTAAAAAACACATCATAAACCCTAAAAAAGCAACATAAACATTAAAAACGCTACATAAAACCTAAAAACCCAATATAAACCCTAAAAAATCCACATAAACCCTAAAAACATTACATAAACCGTAAAAAAAGCAATATAAACGCTACATCACACCTAAAAATGCTACATAACCCTAGAAAACGCAACATAAAACCTAAAAATTCTACATAAAACCTAAACCCTAAACATGCTACATAAACCCTAAAACCCTTACATAAACCCTAAAAATGATACATAAAACCTAAAACTACTAACTAAACCCTAAAATGCTACATAAACACTAAAAATGGTACATAAATTGTAACAATGCTACAAAAACCCTAAAATATGCTACAAAAACCCAAATGACACTTCAAAACCCTCAAAAACATTAAACCATAATATACCATAATATAAAAAAATTAAACCCTAATAAACCCCTAAGGAACCCCTAAGGAACCACTAAAGCCACTAACAATGCTACATGAACCCTAACAATTTCTAAAAAAAACCATAAAATGCTTCAAAACCCACAAAATGAAACAAAGCCCCAAAAAATGCTAAAATAACCCTAACAAAGCATAAGAAATCCCAAAACACCCATAAAACCCAAAAAACGCATAAAACCCCAATCAACTCAAATAAACCGTAGAAAAACCTAACAACCCTAACAAAACCTAATAATCCCTAACAACCACTAATTACCCCTAAGAACCACTAATAAACCCTAATAGCCCCTAAAACCCACTATTAAACCCTAAAAACCCTAATAAACACTAATAAACCGTAATAACCTGTAATAAACCCTAACCAACTCTATTAGACCCTAATAAATGCTAAGAAAACCCTAAAACCGATAATATACAATAAAAAACACTATTGAACCCATATAAAACATAATAATCACTAAAAACCCTAACAAACCTGAAAAAACGCTACAATAACCTCCAAATAATAGCCTACAAAACACTACAACCCACTAATAAACCCTAAAAAACCCTAATAACCCCAAAATAAATCGTAAAAAACCCTAAAAACCCCAAATAAATCATAACAAATTCTAACAATGCCAAATAAATTGTAACAAACTGAAACAAAACATAACAAACACTAATAAATAGCAATAAACCCTAACAAAGCATAATAAACCCTAATAAATCGTAATAAACCAAAATACACATTACTAAACCCTAATAAATAAAATAAACCCTAATAAACCCTAATAAATCTTAAATATCCCTAAAAAGGTTGATAAAACTTTGAAAAAGCTATTAATGCCGATAAAAGCCCAATAAAACCCTAATATACAATAAAAACGCTAATAAAATGTAACAAATCCTAAAGAACACAATTAAACCCTAATGGACCCAAATAAACCCTAAAGAACGATTTTAAACTCTAAAGAACACTAAAAAACCCTGAAGAACCCAAAAAATGCTAAAACACATTATATAAACCCTAAAAACTGCTACAATACCCAAACAAACCCTAAAACACACTAAAAACCCTAACAACACCTATCAATCCCAAAAAAACAAATTAACCCCTAAAACACCCACAAAACCATTAAAATCCATCAGATACCCTAAAAACTCATAAACACCCATTAAATACCCTTAAAAACCCTAAATAACACTTCAAAACATAAACAACCATTAAAACCCTAAAAAAGGCTTCAAATAGATGCATAAACCCTAAAAACGTTACATAAACCCTAAAAAATGCCACAAAACCCCTAAAATGCAACATAAACAAAAAAACGCAACATAAACACAAAAAATGCTAGATAAACCCTAAAAGCACTACATAAACCCTAGAACTGTAACATAAACCCTAAAAAACACAACATAAATCCAAAAAATGCAACATAAACATTAACCAATGCTACATAAAATATAAAAACACAATATGAACACAAAAAACACTCCATAATCCCTAAAAATGTTACATAAACCCAAAAAATGCAACATAAACATTATATCACCCCTAAAAATGCTACATAAACCTAGAAAACTCAACATAAACCCTAAAAAATGCTACATAAAACCTAAACCCTAAACACTGTACATAAACCCTAAAAACGTTACATGAACCCTGAAAATGATACATAAATTTGAAAACTGCTAACTAAACCCTAAGAACGCTATATAAACACTAAAAATGCTGCAAAAACTTTAACAACGCTACAAAAACCCTAAAAAATTCTACAAAAACCCGAAAGATGCTTTAAAAGCCTATAAAATAGTAAACCCTAATATACCATAATATAAAAAATGAAACCCTAATAAACACCTAATAAACTCTAATAATCCCTAAAAACACTTTATAATCCCTAAAATCCTAAGAAACACTACCCAAGCCTAATAAAACCCCAAAAATACCTAATAAACCATAATAAAAGATAATAAAAACTAATAAACCCTAAAAACACATTAAGAAAATCTAAACAACCCTAACAGACACTAATAAACACTAATAAACCCTAATAAACCCCCCAAAACCCTAAAAAGCCCTAATAAACCATAAATAAATCCAAATAAATCCTACTTAACCCTCAAAAACCTTAACACACCAAAATAACCCCTAACAAAACCCTATAAAACCCTAATAAAGAAAACAAATGCTAGAATACATTAAAAAATACCTAGAAACCCTGATAAACTCTAATATAACCTAATAAATCGTAAAAATACATGAAAATAATTAAAAAATGATCACAAACAACAAAATGAGCTATATTACCTAAAAAGACCTTAAAACACTAATATAACTTAATAAAGAAAAAAATTCTAATATACCTTAAAATCCCTAGAAAATATAATAAACCATTATAAACTCTAATATAACCAAAGAAACCCTAAAACGCTCAAAAACAAAAACAAAACATTCAAAAAAATAAAAACATGCTATGTTATCTAAAAATACCTAACAAACACTAATATAACATAATAAAACAAAAAACTAATAAACCCCTAACAAACCCTAATAACCCATAAAAATCCCTAATAAACCCTAATAAAAACGAATAAACCCTAATAAAACCCTAAAAATACCTTCTCAACCCTACTAAACCTTGACACGCCATAACAAAACCTAATAAACCCCAACTAAACCCCAATAAACAAAAAAAATGAAAACAAACCATTAAAAATCCCCAGAAACCCTAATAAAGCATAATAAATTCCAATAAAAGCTGATAAACCATTAAAAATGCTCCCAAGCACTAATAACACGCTAATAAAACCTAAAAAGTCATAAGAACCCCTAGTATATGTAAAGACCCATAAAATTCAAGGGAAATTTTTTTTTCTTAATTTTCTTTGGGATTTTACAAGAACGCAGTTTCTGAAGGCACCTGATTCCGAGGCCCGGTGATCCCGGAATAATTTTCCGAAGTTTATCTCGGGTACGTTCAGTGAATGAACGAGCGGGTTTTTATAACTTTTGATCCGGTGCTCGGAATTGAAATCCGACGGCACAGATGAAACCGTAGTGCCGGTAAATTCGTAAGAAGACCTTTACTGGAGTTGCGTTTTCTCGGGAGGAGTTGTTAAAAATTTGGGAATTAAATGTTATGTAAAATAAACTGTGTACAAATTTATTTTATCCATGGTAGTTTAATTCTCTCATGGGAAGTTGTTGGTGGGGCCCACAACCACCCAACTTCCCATGTGAGGTTATGAGGGTGGTGGGGCCCACATGAATCCCACCCATTCATATTCCCTAACTCCCTTAAACTCTCCATTTAATATGACTACATAGGTTTCATTAATTAAGTGGTTTTGTTTTTGAATTTTGTAATTTTGAAAAGCATGGCATAAACAATTAAAATAAGGGGTGACCTTATTTTAATTTGGGTTAGCTTGCTGTGAGAGGGTTGGGGGGAAGAAAAGCTCTAATTCTTGAAGTTCATCATCTTCCTTGAAGAACGCGAAGAACACCGACACGCCTTCCTTCGTTTCTTCTTCCCGTGACAAAGGAAGGGATACACCGTTCCTCCTTGGACGATCTCCGTCAATGTGTACGAAAACCTATTCCGCGACGCCTTCTTCTGTGACATTCATTTCTGCGACGAACCATCGTTCAACGATTTCATCGAGGTAGGGGTTAATTTCTTCTTCGTGAATACTTTTGTCGTCGTTCGTCGTATCCTAATTGAGCAGCCTGTTATTGCAATAATGAGAGGAGGTCGGACTGCACGTACACGGCCAACTGTCCTCCCCCTTGATGCATGATTTTTGTTGCGGTACGAGCAAGGCAGCGCGGTTCCATTTCACCGCGCGGAAATAATGAAGAATGGGCGGAGAAGCGCGGCGTCGTCGCGTCGCGCTGTTGAAGTTGAACAAAGCCGTGGCGCTGTCGCGCCGCGCCATAGAACCTCGAAGAGGCCGCAGCCTATGGCCGCGGTGGTGCGGGGAGCGGCAGCCGGAATCGCCGGCCGCCGGAGGAAGGAGGCGGGACCCACAGGGGGTCTCGCAGTGACTCACCGGCCAGCCAAGTCGGCCGGTTACCATGAAGGCCGGGGGTCGTAACCCCCAGCTGGACAAAGGAGCAGCCCCCCCACGTGGGGACTGTGGTTATTCAATCAGGGGGCAGCGCGCCCCCCCTATTCTGCCCAGCTCGGCACCGGCCGAGCTGGCCAGGTGGGCCGCCCGAGCGCGCCAGGCAGGGCCGCACCCAGGCCAGGCCGGGCCGCGCCCAGGCCGGGCCGCGCATGCCGGGATGGGCCGCACCAGCCGGGTCGGGCCGCGCCCAAATGGGCCAGACATGGAACTGGTTCGGGTCGACCCGGGTTAGCCCGACCTAGGGGGTCTCGGGCCGGGTGAGTTCGGGCCCAAACACCCATTTTCGGACCTCTTTCGTTCTATTGCCCATATTGTGGGCTACAGACCCCTGATCGACGCACCGTCAGCTGCGATGCGATCCTTGTATCGAGACGGTCATTTTGGTATATTACAGTCAAGGTTTTGGGGAACTTTTTGTATGGACAGGTTGGTTCGAACACGAAACCAACTGGGCCCTCAGATCGGAAACGCTTATAACTTGAGCTCCGGACGACTGATTGACGTGCCGTCGACTTTGTTGGATTTCTCTTAGTGAGACGGACCATTTGGCTTACTCTGATCAAGGTTTGGACACAGATGGAGTATGTTTTGGTTGGTTTTGACTTAAAAACCAACCGGGCCCCTGGAACGAAAAGGCAATAACTCTCAGACTGGGTGTCCAAATGACGCGCGTCTGTCACGTTGAGTTCCTGTTGACGATACGAAACATTGGGATACATCAACTCCGGACTTCATTTCAGTTGATTTATCAGCCCCTCAGCTCGTGGAGCGGACCCTCCCCAAATGAGCTTGCTGTGTGCAGGAACCCTAGAGCTGGCTGCGACTGCGACGATGATGACGACTGTACCGAAATCCTCCGTGGGTTCGACCGCGATGATTACAACACTCATCGATCCTGAGTTTATTAGTGCTACCGATCCTGTGTGGGTCAGATCCTGTGTGGGTCAGCGCTCAGCGGTCCTGTGTGGGCCAGCGCATACCGATCCTATGTGGGTCAGATCCCGTGTGGGTCATTGTGGGGGTTAGTACTTATCGATCCATTGTGGGTCTGGTGGCTTAGATGAATCAGTGGCTACATCTGATCATCTCTATCATTTTATGAAGAAGTATACCTGTGTGAGCTGAGTCTTGACTTTCAATCATTATCTTCGATATGATTGACTTGCTTTCCTATGTGGATTGTGTTGTGCTATCCTGTGTGGACGTGATCGAACTTGGGATCAAATGCTGGAGCCGAACTGGAGTTGATGACTTAGGTATATGTATGGGAATATACCTATGTAATGTTGGTTGTTACTTCGTGATTGTATGTTTATTTTCTGGATTATCCTTTGTGGATTCTGGGAGACCTTCGGGGGTCTCGAGGTCCCTACTAAGTAGCTTATACTCACCCCTGCACAGGCTATGCCCACACTATGTTGTATTGGATGTAGACGACGGATAGCGCTGATCGTGGTAGAGGCTAGTGGAGCAGTCGGTACCTGAAGGTGGACCACTAGGCGGAACGTACACGGAGCGGACAGATGGACCCGAGGAGCTGAGGTGGCTATCTGTACCAACCCTTCAAGTGGGTCTACTAGTGGACGGCTCTACATTGCTGCTTTACTTTTAGTTGTTGTACTTTCTTTCTAGTTGTACTTTACTTTCAGTTTTGGTTTGTATTCTGGCCCATTTACTTTCCGCACTTACTTGTAGTCAGTTTACTTAGTGTTTACATCTCCTGGATTACTCTGTGGTGTTTGTTAACTTATAAAGGAAATTCCTTCCTCTTTTTGTAGGGATATATGCCTTGGTGCTAGTCGCCAGCCCCTGGCCTATGGGAGGCGAGCATGGGGTAGTCACGACACGGGTCCCAAGGACGGGTCGTGACAAATTGGTATCGGAGGCGTTCGGTTCTACCATAGAACTCAGGACATTGATCTTTTTCTATGTGAAGCAATAGTGTTAGGAGTATTGATTATGGACATCAGTCCAAGGAGTCCAGTGTTGGTGCGGCGGCTGGCGTATCCGTACACCAGGACCCTGACTTCTGATTTCTGACTTAGTGCACGAAAACATTAATTGTATGTGTGTTTCAAGTTTTCTTTGTGATTAATTTGTGTCATCTCACCATGTATACTGTATTGACCGTGGATCACCTGTCTCTTTTCAGGATGGCCCCACGACGGCAGCCAGCTAGGGTTCCGAGCTTCGTGCGAGATTGCATACCACCGAGCGACGAGGCCACGGTGCATGGCCCTATTACTGCAGAGGCACCGGTGGTATCACTACCCGCTGAGCCACCGATGCCACCAGCCCCAGTCGTTGAGATTGAACGTCGCCTTGGTGAAATTCACGAGTTCCAGCATCAGAGACCACCCAGGTTCCGTGGGGAGATGGACCCTCTGGCAATCGGGGATTGGATGGAGGCGGTTGTGCGAGTTTTCAGGTTAGTGGGGAAACCAGCTGACCTCATGGTGATCCTCACAGCAAGCCTCCTGCACGTGGCAGCAAGCAGATGGTGGAGCTTAATGCTCCAGGTGCACGACAAGGAATCACTCCTCTGGATGGAAATTGAGAGCTTCTTCATCTCGGAGTTCGTCCCAGCCACCCTCTGTGTGGTGTGCATCCATGAGCTACTACAGCTGCGGTAGGGCAGCATGATGGTCGCCCAGTACTCGGCGAGATTTACAGACCTCTCGCGCTATTCGACGGACATGGTATGTGACCCATTCTTCCAGGCCTGGACCTTCGAGCAGGGATTGAGGCATGAGATCAGGGCATCACTGATCTCCCTCAACATTCTGACATAGGCAGGGGTACTGGAGAGAGCCCTTCTTATTGAGAGATTTCTTGATGAGCCAACACCAACAGCGAGACCTACCGCAGGGCGTCACATAGTAGAGTATTGTGCAGCAGGCAGTCGACAGATGAAACATGGGTCCAGGAGGACCAGACCCTCAGGAGAATGACCTCCGGACACTGGCTCAGAGGTACAGGGCACACAGCGCAGATCCAGTCATACGAGAGGCAGACAGTGCTATGCATGCGGCGGGCAGGGCCACATGGCTCATGACTACCCGACCCGCCGTGCCGAGGAGCAACAGACGATTGAGGGGCCACCCAAGCAGATACAGAGGGTCAACTGTGGCGGTCCACAGGGAGCAGGCGGACGAGGCAGAGGAGATGGCCGAGCAGCAGGTGGTGGGCGACGCTTTGAGGCTCTACCCCCACCCCCACGAGGAGGCCCACCCCAACAACAGGGAGCTGGCGGGCATAGGCAGGCACAACTTCGGGCAGCAGAGGCCGACAACCACGGCGCGCCCGAGATGATTCTAGGTACTATCTGTGTATACTCCACCCTTTCTGCAGTTCTTATAGACACATGATCAAGTCATTATTTCATTGTCGATGCCCTTGTTCGGAGCTCGGAGATTCTGACGGAGCCGTTGGCTCGATCCTTACGGTTAGAGACTCCTACGGGAGTATACTCGACTATTACACACTGGTTCCGGCAGTGTGAGCTTACTCTAGGATGCGAGAGCTTTGGCTGGGATCTTCTTGTAGCGGTGTTGAGGCCTTACGACGTCATCTTGGGCATGGATTGGTTATCTGCAGTCCATGCTCAGATCGACTTCATTAGGTGCAAGGTGCGATGTGTTCGCACCGATGGGAGCAGGTTCACCTTCACCGGTGAGAAGGGAGCTTTTACAGCGCAGGATGGACTCAAGTAGAGGAGAGGATATCCCATCACTCATCAGTTGGCTAGCCTCATCCTAGGAGCAGTTGACGTGTGGAGTCTGAGCTTACCTGCAGTGGTGGATCAGTATGCAGACGTTTTTCTCGACGATGTACCAGGACTACCTTCTCGCAGAGAGGTAGACTTTTATATTGACCTGTACCCTGGGAAAGCCCTAATATCCACCCCAACATATCGAATGGCTCCTGCCGAGCTTCGAGAGCTACAGTTACAACTGGAGGACTTGAAGGGCAATGGATTCATCTGACCCAGTGTTTCACCCTGGGCTTCTCCAATTTTGTTTGCCAAGAAGGCGGACGAGAGCTTGCGACTGTGTGTCGATTACCATCACCTGAACCAGGTGACTGTGAGGAACAAGTATCCACTAACAAGTATTGACGACCTCTTTGATCAGCTCAAGGGAGAACGGTGGTTCTCGAAGATAGACCTCAGGTCAGACTATCATCATCTCAGAGTTCGAGATGAGGATGTGCAGAAGACGGCCTTCAGATATCGGTATGGCCACTATGAGTTCATGGTTATGCCTTTCGGTGTAACCAACACTCCAGTAGTGTTCATGGGTCTCATGAACAGGATCTTTCAGCCATACCTCGATCGATTTGTCGTAGTCTTCATCAACGACATATTGATATACTCGGCGACTGAGGAGGAGCACACCTACCACTTGACGGTTGTACTGGACACAATCCGAGAGCACCAACTTTATGGTAAGATCTCGAAGTTTCAATTCTGGATACGTGAGGTCCACTTCTTGGGACACGTCATCTCTGAGGTGGTAGTTGTGGTGGATCCTGCGAAGATCAAGGCAGTGCTAGCCTTGGAGCCACCCAAGAGCGTGACGGAGGTGCGAAGTTTCTTGGGGCTAGCTGGGTACTACCAGAGATTTGTGCCAGACATTTCCAGAGTTGCGGCACCACTCTCAGCTTTGAAGAAGAAGGGGAAACCCTTTGTGTCGTTAGAGAGATGTCAGCAGAGCTTCCAGGAGCTGAAATAGAGATTGACCAGCGCGCCTGTCTTGAGGCTACTGGAGGAGGGAGTAGGGTACGTAGTCTACTGTGATGAATCAGGGACTGGACTCGGATGTGTCCTGATGTAGGATCGGGCTGTGATCGCCTATGTATCACTTCAGTTGAGGTAGAAGGAGCAGAACTACGCTACCCATGACCTGGAGTTAGCAACAGTGGTCTTCGCTCTGAAGATGTGGCGACACTATCTGATGGGCGAGCGCTTTACAGTCTACTCTGACCACCAGAGTCTCAGGTACATCTTCTTGTAGAAGGACCTGAATCTGAGACAACGACGATGGATTGTGTTCCTCCATGACTATGACTTTGAGATAGTCTTTACTCTAGGGAAGGGGAACGTAGTAGCTGACGCTCTCAGTAGGAGGATGGGCATTCAGCTACTCGGCGAGGAGACGAAGCATCTAACCGCTTTGCAGATATCCTTCATGGATAGAGATGAAGCAGACTTTCTTCACTCACTCACAGTCACTCCTCCACTACTGCAGCAGGTCAGAGAGGCACTGCGTGGGGATGCTGACTGTGAGACGCGGCGTGCGCAGATATCCTCGGGACAGGAACCTGATGGATTCTTTGTAGGAGAAGAGCATGTTGTATTGTTCAGAGGACATACCATGGTACCAGTTGCTTTATAGGAGGAGGTGTTGAGAGATTTTCACACTTCCCCTTTAGCGGTACATTCAGGAGTGGCGAAGATGTACCAGGATCTTAGACGACAGCACTGGTGGCCGGGTATGAAGAAGGTTGTGGCAGAGTTCGTTCCACGATGCCTCACCTGCCAGCAGGTGAAGGCAGAGCACCAGGTACCAGCAGGCTTGGTACAACCCTTGGAGGTCCTGGAGTGTATGTTGGATGGGATATCTATGGATTTCGTGACTGGAGTTCCACACACTTCTAGAGGTCATGACTCCATTTGGGTGATTGTCGACCGACTCACCAAGTCATCCCACTTCTTACCCATCAGAGAACAGGGCTCATTAGATAGCTTAGGACGCCTCTACGTTCAGGAGATCGTACTATTTCATGGTGTGCCATCATCTATCATCTCCGATCGAGATGCTCTCTTTACTTCCCGGCTTTGGAATGGGTTGCAGGAGGAATTCGGGATGCAGCTACGTCCGAGCACCTCCTTTCACCGTCAGACGGATGGTCAGATAGAGAGGACCATTCAGACTCACGAGGACATGCTCCGTGCATGTTTCTTCATCTTTGGTCGCAGCTGGGAGAACCATCTACCCTTGGTGGAGTTCACATACTACAACAGCTACCACTCCAACATTGGGATGGCACCATACGAGGGATTATACGGCCGGCCTTTCAGATCACCTCTGTGCTGGACAGACCCTGGGGAGTCAGCACTTGTGGGACCGGAGATGGTCCAGGCCACGATGGAGAAGGTCCAGGTCATCCAAGAGCGGATGAGGATAGCTTAGAGACGGCAGAAGTCTTATGCTGACAGGAGGCGGAGGCCACAAGAGTTCGAGGATGGTGACCACGTCTTCTTGCAGGTCTCACCTTGAAGTGGATTACGTAGATTTGGCAGAGGCAGTAAGTTGTCTCCATGCTTCATCGGACCATTCCATGTCCTCAGCAGGATTGGCGAGGTGGCTTATCTCCTGGCTCTACCACCTCAGTTGCACCGGGTGCACGACATCTTTCACGTATCTCACCTGAGGAGATACGTGCACGACCCGACGCATATCATCGACCATGGGGAGCTATACATTGAGGATGGGGTGACCTTTGCGGAGGTCCCATTGGAGATCGAGGATCGACAGGAGTGGGTCCAACGTGGATGGTCGATTCCTCTAGTGTGCATCAGGTGGCAGCACGGGAACCTTCAGGAGAGCACATGGGAGCGGGAGACATAGATGCGTGCACATTACCCACATTTGTTTTCCTAGTTTATGATGTATCTTTACGGGGATGTAAAGCCCTGAGGTGGGAGTAATGTAAAGACCCGTAAAATTCAAGGGCATTTTTTTTTCTAAATTTTCTTTGGGATTTTACAAGGACATAGTTTCTAACGGCACCTGATTCCGAGGCCCGGTGAGCCCGGAATGATTTTCTGAAGTTTAGGTCAGGTACGTTCAGTGAACGAACGAGCGGGTTTTTCTAACTTTTGATCTGCTACTCAGAATTGAAATCTGAGGGCACCGATGAAACCGCAACACCGGTAATTGATTAAGAAGACCTTTACTGGAGTTGGTTTTTCTCGGGAGGAGCTGTTAAAAATTAGGGAATTAAATGTTAGGTAAAATAAATTGTGTACAAATTTATTTTATCCATGGTAGTTTAATTCTCTCTTGAGAAGTTTTTGGTGGGGCCCACAACCACCCAACTTCCCATGTGAGGTTATGAGGGCGGTGGGGCCCACACGAACCCCACCCTTTCATATTACCTAACTCCCTTAAACTCTTCATTTAATATGAAAACATAGGTTTAATTAATTAAGTGGTTTCCTTTTTGAATTTTGTAATTTTGAAAAGCATGGCATAAACAATTAAAATAAGGGGTGACCTTATTTTAATTTGGGTTAGCTTGTTGTGAGAGGATTGGGGGGTAGAAAAGCTCTATGTCTTGAAGTTCATCATCTTCCTTGAAGAATGCGAAGAACACCGACGCACCTTCCTTCGTTTCTTCTTCCCGCGACAAAGGAAGGGAGACACCATTCCTCTTCGGAAAATCTCCGTCAACATGTACGAAACCCTCTTCTGTGACGCCTTCTTCCGCGACGTTCATTTCCGCGACGAACCATCGTTCAACGATTTCATCGAGGTAGGGGTTAATTTCTTCTTTGTGAATACTTTCGTCGTCATTCATCGTTCCCTAATTAAGCCGCCTGTTATCGCAATAACGGGAGGAGGTCGGACCACATGAACATGGACGACTCTCCTCCCCCCTTGATGCTTGATTTTTTTTGCGGCACGAGCAAGTTAGCACAGTGCCATTGCACCACACGGAAATAATGAAGAATGGGTGGAGAAGCGCGGTGGCATCGCGCCGCGCTGTTGAAGTCAAATAAAGCCATGGCACCATCGTGCCCCACCGGGGAACCTCGAAGAGGCCGCGGCCGGAGCGGGGTCATGGCAGACGGGCGCGGCGTGCCGACGCCGCGCCGATCGGACAAGGCCGCAACCTATGGTCGCGGTGGTGCGGGGAGCGGCGGCTGGAACCGCTGGCCGCCATAGCAAGGAGGCGGGACCCGCAGGGTGTCCCGTGGTGACTCACCGGCCGGCCAAGCCGTCCTGTTACCATGAAGGTCGGGGGTCGTAACCCCCGGCTGGCCAAAGGAGCCCCCCCCCCCCCACATGGGGGCCGCGGTTCTTCAATCAGGGGGGGCAGCACGCCCCCCTGTTCCGCCCAGCTCGACACCGGCCGAGCTGGCCACGCAGGCCGCCCGAGCACGCCAGGCGGGGCTGGGCCGCCCCCAGGCCGGGCCGGGCCATGCCCAAATGGGCCGGACTCGGAATCGGGTCAGGTCATCCCGGTTCGGGCCGACCCATTGGGTCTCAGTCCAGGTCGGTCTGGGCCCAAAACCCCCATTTTCGGACCTCTTTCGGTCTTTTGCCCATATCTTGGTCTATGGACCTCTGATCGACACACCATCAGCTATGATGTGATCCTTGGATCGAGATGTTCGTTTTGGTATATTACACTCAAGGTTTTGGAGAACCTTGTGTATGGCCGGGTTGGTTCGAACACGAAACCAGCCGAGCCCTCAGAGCGGAAACGCTTATAACTTGAGCTCTGGACGTCTGATTGACATGTCGTCGACTTTGTTGAATTCCTCTTATTGAGACGCACCATTTGGATTACTACGGTCGAGTTTTGGACGCATATGGAGTATGGATGGGTTGGTTTTGACATAAAAACCAACTGAGCCCCTGGAACGAAATAGCCAATAACTCTCAGACCGAGCATCCGAATGACGCGCCCTCTGTCATGTTGAGTTCTTGTTGACGATACAGAACTTTTGGATACATCAACTCCGGAATTCGTGTCAGTTGATGTATCAGCCCCTTGGCTCATGGAGAGGACCCTCCCCAAATGAGCTTGCTGTGTGCGGGAACCCTAGAGCTGGCTGCAACTGCGACGACGATGACGACTATACATAAATCATCCGTGGGTTCGACAACGACGACTATAGCACTCAGCGATCCTGAGTGGATCAGTGCTACCGATCATGTGTGGGTCAGCGCTCAGCAGTCCTGTGTGGGCCAGCGTATACCGATCCTGTGTGGGTCAGATCCTGTGTGGGTCATTGCGGGGGTTAGTACCTATCGATCCTGTGTGGGTCCGACAACTTAGATGAATCAGTGGATACATCTGATCATCTCTATCGTCTTACGAAGAAGTATACCTGTGTGAGATGAGTCTTGACTTTCAATCATTATCATCGATATGATTGACTTGCTTTCCTATGTGGATTGTGTTGTGCTATCCTGTGTGGACGTGATCGAACTTGGGCTCAGATTCTCAAGCCGAATTGGAATTGATGACTTAGGTATATGTAGGGGCATATACCTAAGTATTGTTTGTTGTTAATTCGTGATTGTATATTTCTTTTTTGGATTATCCTTTGTGGATTTTGGGAGACCTTAGGGGGTCTCAGGGTCCCTACTGAGTAGCTTACACTCACCCCTTCACAGGCTATGCCCGCACTACGTTGTGTTGGATGCAGACGACGGACAGCGCTAATCGTGGTAGAGGCTAGTGGAGCAGTCGGTACCTGGAGGTGGACCACTGGGCGAGACGTACACGGAGTGGACGACTGGACGCGAGGAGCTGAGGTGGCTATCTATACCCACCCTTCAGGTGGGACTACCAGTGGACGGCTCAACGTTGCCGCTTTACTTTTAGTTGTTGTACTTTCGTTCCAATTGTACTTTAATTTCAGTTTGGGTTTTTATTTTAACCCATTTACATTCCACACATACTTGTACTCAGTTTACTTAGTGTTTACTTCTCCTGGCTTACTCTGTGGTGTTTTTTTACTTATAAAGGCAATGCCTTCCACTTTTGTTGGGATATACGCCTTGGTGCTAGTCGCCAGCCCCTGTCCTTTGAGAGGAGGGCTTGGGGTAGTCATGACATGGGTCCCGAGGACGGTTCGTGATAGTATATATTATCAAAAGCTAAAAATAACTCATATACCCTAATAAAAACACTAACTAACCCCAGTAAACCCTAAAAATCCATAACACGCCCAAATAAACCGTACTCAACCCTAGTAAACCCTAATAACACCTTAAAGATACCGACTCAACTCTAATAAAACCCTAAAAATACCTACTCAAACCCAATAAACCTTAATACACCATAGTAAACCAAAATAAACTCCACTAAACCATAAAAAAAGCAAATATACCATTAAAAATCCCTAAAACCCCGAATAAATACTAATAAAACCTAACAGAGCTTAAAAGTGCTAATAAACACGAATAAACACTACTAAAAACTAAAAATCCCTAATATACCCTCTTAAAAATTAATAAACCATAATGAATGATAAAAACCCTAATAAATATTAAACATACCAAAATATTCCATAATATACCATAATATACCCTAATAAACCCAACACAATCCTAATAAAACCCTAAATATACCTAATAAACCCTAATAAACCTTGACACACCATAATAAACCCTAATAAAATCCTAATAACCCCAACGAAACCCTAAAAACACTAATATACCATTAAAAAACCCTAAAACCCTATGAAACCATAACAAAGGTTAATAACACCTAAAAATCCTAAAAAAATATAGTAAACCCTAAAAATACCTCTAATAATAATAGTAGTAATAACACACGTGCATGTTCATATGCATGTGCATGGTTTAAATAATAAATCATAACACACGTGCATGTGCATATGTCTACGCATTTTCATGTGAATGATAAGAAATAATAGATTATAAATAATAACGCATGTGAATTGCATGTGTATGTGCATGTGCATGTGAATGATAATAAATAAAAAATAATAACGCACATCCAAGTGCATGTGCATGTGCATGTGCATCTGCATGGTAATAAACAATAAATAATAACATAGTCCACATGTATGTGCATATTCATGTGAATGATAATAAATAATAAATAATAACACATGTGATAATAGAATAATGCAAGTGCATTGTGTGTTCACGTGCATGATAATGAATAATTATTACTCATGTGATAATAGAATAACACAAGTGCATTGCATTTTCATGTGCATGGTAATAAATAATATATAATAACACACGTGTATGTGCATTTACATGTAATGATAATGATAAGGACGCATGCAAGTGCATTGTAATAAATAATAAATAACAATGCATGTGCATGTGCATTTTTATTTGATGATAAAAACAACAACAACAACAAAAACAATAATAGAATAAGGCATGTGCACTGCATGTCCACGTGCATAGTAGTCAATAATAAATAAATAATAGTAAATAAGAATGCACATGCATGTGCATGTGCATTTACATTTGATTATAATATTAATAATACTAATTGTAATAATAATAATATTAATAATGCATGCACGTGCATGGTAATAAATAATGAATAACAGCGCACATGCTTGTGGATTTTCATGTGATAATGATAATAATAATGATAATGATAATAATAATAATTAATAATAATAATAATAACTATGATAATAATAATAATAATAAAAGAATAATAAAAGTGTATTGCATATGCACGTGCATGGTAATAAATAATAAATAATAACGCATGTGCATCTGCATTTTCATGTGATGATAATAATACTAACCACAATAGTATTAGTACTGATAATAGTAGTAGTACCAATGCATGTGATAATAGAATGTGAATTAGGTTTTCACATGCATGTTAATAAATAATAATGTGCATGCATTGCATATTCATGTGATGATGATGGTGATGATAATAATAATAATAATAATATTAATAATAATAACAATGCATATGACAATAGAATAACGCACATGCATTGAATGTGCGTGTTTTTGTATGTGCATGTGCATTTTCATGTGCATTTTCATGTGATGATAATAACAACAAAAACAACAACAAAAACCACAATAATAATAATAACAATAAGAATAACAATATATTTGATAATAAAATATCGTGTGTTCATTTCATGTGCACGTGCATGGTAATGAAAAAATAAATAATAATGCACGTGCATGTGTATGTGCATGTGCATGTGAATGAGATGGTAATAATAATAAGAATAATAATAATAGTAATAATAATAATGATAATAACAATACATGTGATAATAGAATAACGCACGTGCATTGCATGTGCAGTGCATGATAATAAATAATAACTCATATCGCACGTGATGATAATAATAACAATAATAGTAATATTAATAACAATTTCACATGGGATAATAGAATAATGCACATGTATTTAATGTGCGCGTATATGGTAATAAATAATAACGCACATGCATTTGCATTTGCATTTGATGATAATAACAATAATATGAATAATAGTAATAATAACAATAAAAATAAAAATGCATGTGATAATAGAATAATTTAGGCGCATTGCGTGTGCACGTATAGGGTAATAAAAATAATGTACGTGCATGTGCATTTGCATGTGATGATGATAATAATAATAATAATAGTAGTAATAATAATAACAACAACAACCACAGCATATGCATGTGCATGGAAATAAATAATATAAAAAAAATAATAAAAAATAACGCATGTGCATATGCATTTTCATGTGACGATAATAATAATAATAATAGTAATAATAATAATGATAATTATAATAATGATAATGATAATAATGAAAATGATAATAATGATAATTATAACCTGTGGGATAATAGAATAACACACATCTAAACAAACCCTAACAAAACCTAACAAACCCTAATAACCACTAATAACCACTAAGAACCTCCAATAACCCCAAATAACATCTGAACCCCACTATTAAACCCTAAAACCCTAATAAACACTAACAAATCATAATAACCTGTAATAAACCCTAAATACCCAATTAGACTCTAATAAACGCTACAAAAGACCTAAAACCCCTAATATACAATAAACACACTATTGAACCACAATAAACTTTAAAAATCACTAAAAACCCTAACAAACCCGACAAAACACTACAAAACCCACCAAATAATAGTAACAAAACCCTAGAACCCACTAATAAACCCTAAAACACCCTAATAACCCCATAATAAATCGTAACAAACCCTAACAACTCCAAATAAATCGGAACAAATCCTAACAACGCCAAATAAATCGCAACAAACTGAAACAAACCATAACAACCCCCTAATAAATTGCAATAAACCCTAACAAATCATTAAAAAATCCTAATTAATCGTAATAAACCAAGATACATTTTAATAAACCCTAATAAATAAAATTAACCCTAAGAAACCCTAATAAATCCTAAATAACCCTAAAAAAAGTTGATAAACCCTAGAAAACGATATTAATGCCAAAACCCTAATAAAACCCTAATATATAATAAAAAATGCTAATAAACAATAAAAAATCCTATAGAACACTAATAAACCCTAAATAACTCTAATAAACCCTAAGGAACTGTAATAAACTCTAAAGAACACCAAAAAGCCCTAAAGAACCCAAAAACGCTAAAACACGTTACATAAACCCTAAAAATCACTACAGTACCCAAAAAACCCTAAAACACACTAAAAACCCTAACAACACCTATCAATCCCGAAAAAAAATAAACCCTTAAACCCCCCCTAAAAAAAACCATTGAAACCCCACAAAATAGCATAAAAACCGTAAACACTCGTTAACAACCCTTAAAATCCCTAAAAACCAGTACAAACCATAAACAACCATTAAAATCGTAAAAAAATGAAACACATAGATACATAATCCCAAAAAACATTACATAACCCCTAAAAATGAAAATTAAACACTAAAAACACAACATAAACCCAAAAAATGCAATATAAACCCAAAAAACGCTACATTGACCCAAAAAGCACTACATAAACCCTAGAACTATAACATAAACCCTAAACAACACAACATAAACAATAAAAAATGCTACATAAAACCTAAAAACACAACATAACCCCTAAAAAGACTACATGAACCCTAAAAACATTACATAAACCCAAACAAATGCAACATAAACACTACATCACCCCTAAAAATGCTACATAAACCCAGAAAACGCAACATAAACCCTAAAAATGCTACATAAAACCTAAATCATAAACACGAAACATAAACCCTAAAATATTAAATAAACCTTAACAAATTCTACGTAAAACCTAAAACCGCTAACTAAACCCTAAAAGTGCAACATAAACACTTAAAATACTACATAAACTCAAACAACGCTACAAAAACACTAAAAAATGCTACAAAAACCCTAAAGACGCTTCAAAACCCTCAAAATATTAAAACCTAATATACCATAATATAAAACATTAAACATTAATAAACCCCTAATAAACTCTAACAATCCAAAAAAACTCCTTATAATCCCTAAAAATCCTAAGAGACACTAATCAACCCTAATAAAACCCCAAAATATCTATTAAACCTTAATAAATGATAATAAAACCTAATAAACCCTAAAAACACGTTAAGAAAACCTAAACAACCCTATCCAACCCTAATAGACACAAATAAACACTAATAAACCATAATAAACCCCAAAAAACCCTAGAAATCCCTAAATAACCATAAATAAATCTAAATAAACCCTACTCAACCCTAACAAACCTTAACAGACCATAATGACCACAAGTAAAAACCTAAAAAACTCTAATAATGAGAACAAACACTAGTATACCTTAAAAAATCCCTAGAAACCCTACTAAACTCTAATATAACCTAATAAACCCTAAAAAAACTCACAAACAATAAAAAAATGATCACAAACTATAAAAACATGCTATATTACCAAAAAAGACCTAAAAACACTTATATAATCTAATAAAGACAAAAAATGCTAATATACCTTAAAAATCCCATGAAACAATAATAAACACTAATATAACCTATGAAACCCTAAAATTTCTCACAAAAAAAAACAAAACACCCACAAACAATAAAAAACACTATATTATCTAAAAATACTAAACAAACACTAATATAACCTAATAAAACAAAAAACCTAATAAACCCCTAATAAACCCAAATAAATCCTAAAAGTCCCTAATAAACCCTAATAAAAACTAATAAACCCTAATAAAACCATAATAAAACCCTAAAAACCTTCTCTACCCTAATAAACCTTGACACACCACAATAAAACCTAATAAAACCCAAATAAACCCCAATAAACAAAAAATGCAAACAAACCATTAAAAAGCCCTAGAAAAACTAATAAATTGTAATAAATTCTAATAAAACCTAATAAACCATAAAAAATGCTCAAACACACTAAAAACTTTCTAATAAAACTTAAAAAGTCATAACAATCCCTTATATATTTGAACAAACACTAAAAAACACTCATATATCCTAATAAAAACACTAACAAACCCTAGTAAACCCTAAAAATCCCTAACAAACCCTAATAAACACTACTCAACCCTAATAAAACCTAATAAAACCAAAAATATTCCTACTCAACCCTAATAAAACCATGAAAATACCTACTCAACCCTAATAAACCTTAACACAATATAATAAACCATAATAAACTCCACTAAACACTAAAAAATGAAAATATACCATTAAAAAGCCCTAAACCCTTAATAAATTCCAATAAAACCTAACAAAGCGTAAAAGCACTAACAAACCCTAATAAACACTACAAAACCCTAAAAACCCTAATATACCCTCTTAATAATTAATAAACCATAATGAATAATAATAAACCCTAATAAATCCTAAACATACCCAAATATACCCAAATATACCATAATATACCCTAATAAACCCAACTCAATCCTAATAAAACTCTAAAAATACCTAATAAACCCTAATAAACCTTAACACACCATAATAAAACCTAATATGATCCTAATAACCCCCACCAAACCCTAAAAATGGTAATATACCATTAAAATACCTTAAACACTAAGAAACCATAATAAATGTTAATAACACGTAAAAATTCTAAAAAATGCTAGTAAACCCTAAAAATAACTCTAATAATAATAATAGTAATAAGGCATGTGCATGTGCATATGCATGTGCATGGTTTAAATAATAAATCATAATGCACGTGCATGTGCATCTGCCTGTGCATTTTCATGTGAATGATAATAAATAATAAATTATAAATAATAACTCATGTGAATTACATGTGTATGGGCATGTGAATGTGAATGATAATAAATAATAAATAATAACGCACATCCATGTGCATGTGTGAGTGCATGTGCATGTGCATGGTAATAAACAATAAATAATAACCAAGTCTACATGAATGTGAATTTTCATGTGAATGATAATAAATAATAAGCAATTACACATGTGATAATAGAATAATGCACGTGCATTGGGTGTGCACGTGCATGAGAATAAAAAATAATAACGCACGTGATAATAGAATAATGCAATTTCATTGCATTTGAATGTGCATGACAATAAATAATATATAATAATGCACGTGCATGTGCATTTACATGTAATGATAATGATAATGACGCATGTAGGTTCATGGTAATAAATAATAAACAACAATGCACGTGCATGTGCATTTGTATTTTATGACACAAACAAAAACAACAACAACAATAATAATAATAATAGAATACCACATGGGCATTTCATGTGCATGTGAATATTAGTAAATAATAAATAAATAATAATAAATAAGAACGCACATGCATGTGCATGTGCATTTACATTTGATGATAATATTAATAATATTAATTGTAATAATAATTTTAACAATGCTTGCACGTGCATAGTAATAAAAAATAAATAACAATGCACATGCATGTGAATTTCCATGTGATAATGATAATAATAATGATAATGATAATGATAATAATAATAATAATTATTATTATTATTGTGATAATAATTTTAATAAAAGAATAATACAAGTGCATTGCTTATGCGCGTGCATGGTAGTAAATAATAAATAATAACGCACGTGCATCTACATTTTCATGTAACGATTGTAATAATAACAGCAGTAGTAATAATAGTAGTGGTGGTGGTGATAATAGTAGTAGTACCAATGCATGTGATTATAGAATATTGCGTGCGCATTACGTGTGCACATGCATGGTAATAAATAATAACACCCATGCATGGCATTTGCACGTAATGATGATGATAATAATAATATTAATATTATTATTATTATTATTAACAATACACGTGATAATAGAATAATTCATGTGCATTGAATGTGTGTGTATGTACATTTGCATGTGCATTTTCATGGGATGATAATAACAATAACAAAAACAAAAACAACAACCACAATAATAATTATAACAATAATAATAACAATTCATGTGATAATAAAATAACGTGTGTGAATTGCATGTGCACGTGCATGGTAATAAAAATATAATAATAATGCATGTGAATGTGCATGTGCATGTGGATGACATGATGGTGATGATAATAACAATAATAACAGTAATAATAAGTTATAGTTGTTTGAAAAACAGCATACAGGAAAAAAATGCTAGAAATGGGGTGTTGAAAAACCTAAAAAATCACATAGTCATTAAAAAGGAATAACTTCTTCTTCAGGTGTCCTTTTCCAATCCATGAATAGTCAAAGTGAATATCATGTCATGAACTACCATAAAAATAGGTTCCAGAGGCCGAAAAGACCCACAGATCCGAAGTTATGACCATTTTAAGAAACATTTGACAAGAATCCGTACACAGAAATGGAGTTTTGGAGGCCTTCTATGGGTTTCTGGGATTTTAGGGTCTCAAACATGACTTGAACTATGTTCAAGTCATCCTTCTACATAGATCACTTCGCTAATTTGGATTTGATATGTGGTAGAGTTCAAATAGACAACCGGAGTGAAAGTTATGACCGTTTGAAGTTGGAAGTTTAGAAGTGGTATAACTAATATATCTTATATTTATTTTATCTTCTCATAGTTCCTACTAAAATTGTTCCTCACTCATCTCACGAGATTCGATTTTACTGGTCACATCGGTCAAACAGACACCCGAAGGAGAAGTTATTCCTATTTTAGTGAGTTGCGAGTTTCATAGGTTTTTAGGCACTAGGAGAGTTGCCCAATTTAAAATGACAATTACTTCTTTTATTTGTGTTCATTTTGACTATACCACATATCAAATCGAATATTGTGAAAAGATACACACTCTGGTAACCACTGGAACCCTTTCTGACATTCTTCAACCCCCCAAAAGACCCAAAATCCCTTTGGATGGTCAAAAGATTGGCTTCTGCTGTTCGTTTTTCAATAACTTCTTCTATGGGTGTCTGTTTTGCCTCTACCACATATCAAATCGATGCTTGTGACTAGACCCACACTCTTACGACCATTGAAGCTCCTTCTCACATCCTTGAAGGCCCAAAAAGGTACTTAAACCCTCCAAAAGACCATAACTTCTACTCCGGGAGTCCGATTTGCCTCTACCATATATCAAATCGAATATTTCAACTAGATATACACATTTGTGACCAATATGAACACCTTATCATGTTCTTAAAGACCCAAAAGGTCCTTAAGTCCTCAAAATGACTACAACTTCTACTCTGGGTGTCCGTTTCACCTCTACCATATATCAAATTGAAGCTTGCGACAAGCTCTACACATCTTTGACAACCTTGATCAACTAAATAACCCTAAAAACCATGATTAACCCCATAAACACTAAAAACCATTAAAAACCATTAAAAACTCTTACAAACCCTAACAAACCCTAAAAAACACTATCAAACACTAACAAATCCTAACAAACCCTAAAAAACCCTAACAAACCCAAAAAAACCCTAAAAACATAACAGACCCTAAAAAACCCTAAAAAACCTAAGAAGCCCTAGCAAACCCTAATAAGTTCTAAGAAACCCCAATAAACCCTAAAAAACCCTAACAAAAAGCTAATTACCCTAAAAAACTCTATTCAAACCTAAGAAACACTAACACACCCTTAGAAACCCTAAAAACCATTAGAAACCCTTACACACCCTTAGAAACCCTAGAACACCCTTAGAAACCCCCACACAACCATAGAAACCCTAGCACAACCATAGAAACCCTTAGAAACCATAGCACACCCTTAGAAACCCTAACCCACCCATAAAAACCCTAACACACCCTTAAAAACCCTAACACACCCTTAAAAACCCTAAAAACCCTTAGACACCCTAAATCACTCTAATAAGAACTAATAAATCCGAACAAACCCTACCAACCAATAATAAACCATAATAAACACTAATAAACCTTAAAGCCCACAACTAAACCGTAATAAACACTAATAAATCCTAATAAACCCTAAAAACCCTATTAGACCCCAATAAAAGCTAAAAAAATACCTAAGAACCCAAATATACAACAAAAATGCTATTACATAATTCAAAACTCTAATATTGAAAAAAACTCTAAAAACCTGGAAAAACCTGACAGAACTATAAAAATCCCGAAAAAATCCAAAAATCCTAAAAAACCCAAAAAACCCTAAATAATCATAAAAACCCTAAAACCCATAAAAACCCCCCAAAACCCCTAAAAAATGAAAAAAATGAAAAAAAACTGGAAAAAAAACCTAAAACCCATTAAAAAGAATAAAAAAACCTCAAAAAACCTCTAAAAACGCTAAAAACACTAAAAATGCTTAACAAAACCCTAACCAAACCTATTAAACCCTTAAAAATCCTAAAAACCCCAAGAAAAACCTAAAAACCTCAAAAGAAACCCAAATACACCATAAAGAACCCTAAAAACCCTAAAGAACCACTAAATCCACTGACAATGCTGCATAAACCCTAACAATTGCTACAAAAAACTGAAAAATGATTCAAAACCCAAAAAAAAGAAACAAAACCCCCAAAAACACTAAAATAACCCAAACAAAACATTAAAAATCCAAACACACCCATAAAACCCAAAAAACACATAAAACCCCAAACAACTCAAACAAATTGTAACAATCACCAAAAACCCTAACAAACCCTAACCACCACTAACAACCCCTAAGAACCACTAATAAACCCTAATAACCCCTAAAACCCACTATTAAACCCTAAATACCCTAATAAACACTAATAAATCGTAATAACCTATAATAAACCGTAACAAACTCTATTAGACCCTAATAAATGCTGAAAAATCCCTAAAAACCCTAATATACAACAAAAAACACTATTAAACCATAATAAACTCTAATAATCATTAAAAAACATAACAAACCCAACAAAACACTACAAAAACCTCCAAATAATAGCCTATAAAACCCTAAAACCCACTAATAATCCCTAAAAACCCTAATAACCCCAAAATAAATCATAACAAACCCTAACAACCCCAAATAAATCTTAACAAATCCTAACAACACCAAATAAATTGTAAAAAACCGAAACAAACCATAACTAACCCCTAATATACTATAATAAACCCTAACAAATAATAATAAACCCTAACAAATCATAATAAAAATAAATACACGTTACTAAACCCTTATAAATAAAAAAACCCCTAATAAATCCAAAATAAACCTAAAAAGGTTGATAAACTCTAGAAAAAGCTATTAATGCCTACAAAGGCCCAATAAAACCCTAATATACAATAAGAAACACAAATAAACTGTAACAAATCCTAAAGAACCCTAATAAACCCTAAAGAACCCTAATAAACCCTAAAGAACCATATTAAACTCTAGAGAACACTAAAAACCCCTAAAGAACCCAAAAAACACTAAAACACATTATATAAACCCTAAAAACTGCTACAGTTCGCAAACAAACACTAAAACACACTAAAAAACCCTAACAACCCATATCAATCCCAAAAAAACAAATAAATCCATAACCCCCCCCCCACCCCCAAAAAATCCATTAAAAAGCCATCAGATACCATAAAAAACCATAAACACCCGATAACAACCCTTAAAAACCCTAAAAAACTACAAACCATAATCAACCATTAAACCCCTAAAAAGGCTTCAAATAGATACATAGACACTAAAAACGTTATATAAACCCTTGAAAATGCAATAAAAACCCTAAATACGCAATATAAACAAAAAAACGCAACATAAACCCAAAAACGCTACATAAACCCTAAAATCACTACATAAACCCAAGAATTATAACATGAACCCTAAAAACACAACATAAACCTTAAAAAACGCAACATATACATTAAAAATGTGACATAAAACCTATACACACAATATAAACCCTAAAAACACTACATGAACCCTAAAAATGGTACATAAACCCTAAAAAAATTAACAAAAATGCTACATCACCCCTAAAAATGCTCCATAAACCCAAAAAATGCAACATAAACCCTAAAAATGCTAGATAAAACCTAAACCCTAAACACGCTACATAAACCCTAAAAACGTTACATACACCCTAAAAATGATATATAAAATCTAAAACTGCAAAATAAACCCTAAAAACAATACATAAACACTAAAAATTCTACATAAACTCTAATAACGCTACACAAAACCTAAAAAAAGCTACAAAAACCCTAAAGACGCATTAAAACCATCGAAAATATTAAACACTAATATAATATAACATAAAAAATTAAACCCTAATAACCCCATAATAAACTCTAATAATCCCTAAAAAAACCTTATAATCCCTAAAAATCCTAAGAAACTATACTCAACCCTAATATAACCCCAAAAATACCTTATAAACCCTAATAAATTATAATAAACCTAATAAACTCTAAAAACACGTTAAGAAAACCTAAACAACCCTAACCAACCCTAATAGACACTAATAAACACTAAAAAACCGTAATAAACACCAAAAAACCCTAAAAAGCCCTAATAAACCATAAATAAAGCCAAGTAAACCCTACTCAACCCTAACAAACCTTAACACACCATAATAACCCCTAATAAAACCCTACAAAACCCTAATAATGACAAAAATTCTTGTATACCTTTAAAATCCCTAGAAACCTTGATAAACTCTAATATAACCTAATAAACCCTAAAAACGCTCACAAACAATAAAAAATGATCACAAACAATAAAAAAACTCTATATTACATAAAAAGACCTTAAAACACTAATATATCCTAATAATGATAAAAAATTCTAATATACCTTAAAATCCCTAGAAACCCTAAGAAGAGAGAGGCCTTGGATCAGCGGCTCTCCTCTCCCCTCGTGCCGCTAGGGTTCCTCCTCACTTCTTCTTCCTTCCCCCTCCGGCTTGGTCCGGCCTCAGTGATTGTATCTTCTTTATGGAACTGCACTGATGGAAGTTTCTCTCGTGCGTCACGACTTTGATCTTCCCAGTGGTGGCCTCATCGCGCTTGGTGGCACCGATTTCCTTCGGTTTTGGTTCACGCTCTATTGGCTCCAGCTCATGTGAACATGCATTAGAATAAATAATAATAATGCACATGCATGTGCATATACATGTAATTGTATGTGCACGTGCATTAGAATAAATAATAATAACACATGTGATAATAGAATAACGTTATTGCATTGCATTTGCATGTGCATCATAATAAATAATATATAATAATGCACGTGCATGTGCATTTACATGTAATTATAATGATAATGACGCATTCACATTCCTGGTAATAAATAATAAATAACAATGCATGTGCATATTAATTTGTATTTGATGATACAAACAACAACAACAACAACAACAACAACAACAATAATAATAATAATAATAATGATGATAATAGAATAACGCAAGTTCATTTCAAGTGCACGGGCATAGTAGTAAATAAGAAATAAATAATAATAAATAAGAACGCCCATGCATGTGCATGTGAATTTACATTTGATGGTAATATTAATAATACTAATTGTAATAATAATAACAATAATAATGCATGCGCGTGCATGGAAATAAATAATAAATAACAACACACATGCATGTGAATTTGTAAGTGATAATGATAATAATAATGATAATAATAATAATAATAATAATAATAATAATAATAACTGTGATAATAACAATAATAATAAAAGAATTATACAAGTTCATTGCATATGCACGTACATGGTAATAAATAATAAATAATAATGCACATGCATCTACATTTGCATGTGATGATAGTAATAATAACAGTAGTAATAATAATAGTGGTGGTGGTGGTGATAATAGTAGTAGTACTAATGCATATGATAATAAAATATTGCATGTGCATTACGTGTGCATGTTTATGGTAATAAATAATAACTCTCGTGCATTGCATTTGCATGTGATGACGATGATAATAATAATAATAATAATAATAATAATAATAATATTATTATTATTATTATTATTAACAATGCATGTGATAATAGAATAACCCACGTTCAATGAATGTGCGTGTATGTTCATTTGGATGTGCATTTGCGTGTGATGATAATAACAATAACTACAACTACAATAACAACAACCACAATAATAATAATAATAACAATAATAATTACAACACATATGATAATAAAATAACGTGTGTGCATTGCATGTGCAAGTGCATGATAATAAAAATATAATAATAACGCACGTGCATGTGCATGTGCATTTTTATGAGATGATAATAATAATAATAATAATAATAACACTAATAATAAGTTATAATTGTTTGAAAAAACAGTAGACAGGGAAAAAGTGCTAGAAATTGTGTCTCAAAAAACCTAACAAAATCAAGAGTCATTAAAAAAGAAATAAATTATTATTCAGGTGTCCATTTCCGCTCTGTGAATAGTCAAACTAAATCTCATGGAATGAACTACGATAAAAACAGGTTCTTAAGGTCGAACATACACGTAGATCAAATGTTATGAATGTTTTACGAAAAATTTGACAGGGATCCGGACACATAAATGGAGTTTTAGAGGCCTTATGATGGGTTTTTTGGATTTTAGGGTCCCAAACATGAATTGAACTTTTCTAAAGTCCGCCTTCTATGTAGATATCTTCACTTCCTTGGATTTGATATGTGGTAGAGCTCAAACGGAAAACCGGATTGAACGTTATGGCCATTTGAATTGGATTTTTTGGAGGGGTATGGCTAATATATCTTTTTTTCTTTGATATTATCGCAGTTTCGATTAGACATGGTCCTCACTCATCTCACAATCTTCGATTTTACTAGTAAAAATGCTCAAACAGACACCTGAAGTAGAAGTTATTCTTATTTAAGTGAGTTGCGAGTTTTTTAAGTTATCTGGCGCTAGGAGGGTTGATCAATTTGAAACGACAATAACTTCTGCTACGTGTGTTCATTTTGGCTCTACCACATATCAAATCGAAGATTGTGAAAAGATACACACTCTGGTAACCAATGGAACCCTTTATGATTTTCTTCAACCCCCCAAAAGACCCAATGTCCCCTTGGTTGTTCAAAAGATTGGCTTCTAGTGTCCGTTTTGTAATAACTTCTTCTATGGGTGTCTGTTTTGCCTTTACCACATATTGAATCAAAGCTTGAGACTATACCTACAATCCTATAACCACTGAAGCACCTTCCCTCCTCCTTGAAAGCCCAAAAAGGTACTGAAACACTCAAAAGACCATAACTTCTTCTCCGGGAGCCCGTTTTGCCTATACCATATATCAAATCAATGATTTTGACTAGATCTACACATCTGTGACCAATAAGAACACCTTATCATGTTCATAAAGACCCAAAAGGTCCTTAAGTCCTCCAAATGACCATAACTTCTGTTCTGGGTGTCCGTTTCAACTTTACGAAATATCAAATTGAAGCCTGCGACTAGCTCTACAAATCTGTGACAACCACGCACAACTAAATAACACTAAAAACCATGAATAACCCCATAAACAATAAAACACATTAAAAACCACAAAAAACCCTAAAAACCACTAAAAAACCCTAACAAATCCTAAAAAACACTAACAAATCCTAGACAACCCTAAAAAACCCCAAAAACCCCAAAAAACATAACAAACCCTAAAAACCCTAAAAACTGCTAACAAGCCCTAAAAACCCCAAAAACCACTAAAAACCCCCAATAAACACAAAAAAACCCCGAAGAAACCCTAGTAAACCACTATGATATCATAATAAACCCTAACATAACCCTAAAAACCCTAAAAACCCTAACAAAACCCTAATAAAACCTAAGAAACACTAACACACCCTTAGAAACCCTTACAACCCCTTAGAAACCCCAACACACCCTTAGAAACCCTAGAACAACTTTAGAAACCCTAACACAGCCATAGAAACCCTAACACAACCTTAGAAACCCTTAGAAACTATAGCACACCCTTAGAAACCCTAACCCGCTCATAAAATCCCTAACCCACCCAAAGAAACCCTAACACACACATAGAAACCCTAAAAACCCTTAGACACTGTAAATCACTCTAATAAGAACTAATAAATCCTAACAAACCCTACCAACCAATAATAAACCATAATAAACCATAATAAACCCTAAAGCTCACTACTAACCCCTAATAAACACTAATAAATTGTAATAAACCCAAAAAACACTATTAGACCCCAATAAAAACTAAAAAATACCTAAAAACCTTAATATACAAAAAAAACTCTATTAAACCATTCAAAATGCTAATATTCACAAAAAAATTCTAACAAGCCCAGCAAAACCTGACAAAACCCTAAAAAACCATAAAAACCCAAAAAAAACCAAAAAACCCAAAAAACCCAAAAAACCCTAAAACCCAAAAAAATCCTAAAAAACCCTAAAACCCTAATAAATCTTAAAACCCTTAAAAACAGAAAAAAATGCAAACAAAACCAAAAAAACCAAAAAAACCCTAAAAAACCTCAAAACCCTAAAAAACCCCCAAAAAACCTAAAAACCACAAAAACGCTAAAAACCCCAAAAGCCTAAATATGCCCCACAAAACCCTAACCAACCCTATGAAACCCTTTAAAACCCTAAAACCCCCTAGGAAACCCAAAAAACTTGAAAAGAAACCCTAATACACCCTATATAACCCTGAAAGAACTAAAAATCCTAAAGAACCCTAAGGAACCACTAAAGCCACTAACAATGCTTCATAAACCCTATCAATTGCTACAAAAATCCGTAATATTCTTCAAAACCCACAAAATGCAACAAAACCCCAAAAAACTCTAAAATAACCCTAACAAATTATAAAAAATCCAAACACACCGATAAAACCCATGAAAACGCATAAAACTCCAAATAACTCAAACAAACCGTAACAAACCCTAAAAACCCTAACAAAACCTAACAAACCCTAACAACCACTAATAACCCCTAAGAACCACTAATAAACCCTCATAATCCATAAAACACACTATTAAACCCTAAAACCCATAATAAACACTAATAAATTTTAATAACATATAATAAACCCTAGCAAACTCTATTAGACCCTAATAAATGCTAAAAAATCCCTAAAACCCCAAATATACAATAAAAAACACTATTAAACCATAATAAACCCAAATAATCACTAAAAACCCAAACAAACCCGAAAAAACGCTACAAAAAGCTCCAAATAATATCCTACAAAACCCTAGAACCCTCTAATAAACCATAACAAATCCTAATAACCCCATAATAAATCGTAATATGCCCTAACAACCCCAAATAAATTGTAATAAATCCTAACAACGACAAAAAAATTGTAACAAATGAAAAAAACAATAACAAACCCCTAATAAACCCCAATAAACCCTAACAAATCATAATAAACCCTAATAAATCGTAATAAACCCAAATACACATTACTAAACCAAAATAAATAAAATAAACCCTAATAAACCCTAATAAATCCTAAATAACCCTAAAAAGTTGATAAACCCTAGAAAATGCTATTAATGCCTACAAAATCCCAATAAAACCCTAATATATGATTAAAAATGCTAATAAACTATAACAATTCCTAAAGAACACTAATAAACCCATAAGAATCCAAATAAACCCTAAAGAACCATATTAAACTCTAAATAACACTAAAAATCCTATAGAACCCAGAAAAAACGCTAAAACACATTATCTAAACCCTAAAAACCGCTACAATACCCCAAAAAACCCTAAAACACACTAAAAAACCCTAACAACCCCTATCAATTACAAAAAATACAAATAAACCCATAACCCCCCCCAAACATTAAAAAGCCATCATATACCATAAAAAACCATAAACACCCGTTAACAACCTTTAAAACCCCTAAAAACCTTAAAAACACTATAAACCATAAACAACCATTAAAGCCCTAAAAAAGTCTTCAAATAGATACATAAACCTTAAAAATGTTACATAAACCCTAAAAATTCAACAAAAACCCTAAAAATGCAACATAAACCTAAAAATGCAACGTAAACCCAAAAAATGCTACATAAACCCCAAAAGTAATACATAAACCCTAGAACTGTAACATAAACCCTAAAAACACAACATAAACCCTAAACAACGCAACATAACCTTTAAAATATGCTACATAAAACCTAAAAACACAATATAAACCCTAAAACACTACATGAACCCTAAAAACGTTACATAAACCCAAAAAATGAAACATAAACTCTACATCACCCCTAAAAATGCTACATAAACCCAAAAAATGCAACATAAGCCCTAAAAATGTTGCATAAAACCTAAAACCTATACACGCTACAAAAACTCTAAAAACGTTACATAAACCCTAAAAATGATACATAAAACCTAAAACCGCTAACAAAACCCTAAAATTGCTACATAAACACTAAAAATGCTACATAAACTCTAACAACTCTACACAAACCCTAAAAAATGCTATAAAAACCCAAAAGACGCTTCAAAACCATCAAAAATATTAAACCCTAATATACAATAATATAAAAAATTAAACCCTAATAAACCCCTAATAAACTCCTAAAGAACCACTAAATCCACTAACAATGCTACATAAACCCTAAAAATTTCTACAAAAAACCGAAAATGCTTCAAAAACCAACAAAATGCAACAAAAACAAAAAAAAATACTAAAATAACCCTAACAAAGCATAAAAAATCTAAACACACCCATAAAGCCCAAAAAATGCATAAAATCCCAAACAACTCAAACAAACCGTAACAAACGCTAAAAATCGTAACAAAACCTTGAAACCACTAATAACCCCTAAGAACCACTAATAAACCCTAATAACCCATAAAACCCACTATTAAACCCTAAAAACCCTAAAAACCCTAATAATCACAAATAAATTGTAATAACCTATAATAAATCCTAACAAACTCTATTAGACCCTAATAAATGCTACAAAATCCCTAAAACCCCTAATATGCAATAAAAATAGTATTAAACCATAATAAACCATTATAATCACTAAAAACCCTAACAAACCTGACAAAATGCTACAAAAACCTACAAATAATAGCCTACATAACCCTAAAACCCACAATTAAACCCTAACAAACCCTAATAACCCAAAAATGTAACAAACTCTAACAACCCCAAATAAATCGTAACAAATCCTAACAACCCCAAATAAATCATTAAAAACTGAAACAAACCATAACAAACCCCTGATAAACTACAATAAATCCAAACAAAACATAATAAACCCTAATAAATTGTAATAACCCAAAATACACGTTACTGAACCCTAATAAATAAAATAAACCCTAATAAATCCTAAATAACCCTGAAAATGTTGATAAACCCTAGAAAAATCTTTTAATGCCAACAAAAGCCCAATGTAACCCTAATATACAATAAAAACGAAAATAAACTATAACAAAACCTAAAGAACACTAATAAACCCTAAAAAACCCAAATAAACCCTAAATAACCATATTAAACTCTAAAGAACACTACAAAACCATAAAGAACCCAAAAAAATCCAAAACATATTATATGAAACCTAAAACAGCTACAATACCCAAACAAACCCTAAAACACACTAAAAACCCTAACAACTCCTATCAATCCTAAAAAAAAAAATAAACTCCTAAAAAACTCCAGAAACCATTAAAAAGCCATCAGATTCCATAAAAAACCATAAACACCTGTTAATTACCCTTAAAACTCTAAAAACACTAAAAACCATAAACAACCATTAAAACCCTAAAAAAGGCTTCAAATAGATACACAAACCCTAAAAACGTTACATAAACCCTAAAAACCCAACAAAATCCCTGAAAACGCAACATAAACAAAAAAACGCAAAATAAACCCAAAAAACGCTACATAAACCCAAAAAGCCCTACATAAACCCTAGAATTGTAACATAAAGCCTAAAAAACACAACATGAACCCTAAAAACGGAACATAAACATTACAAATGCTACCGAAAACCTAAAAACACAATATAAACCCTAAAAACACTCCATGAACCCTAAAAACGTTACATAAACCCTAAAAAATGCAACATAAATGCTACATCACTCCAAAACACGCTACATAAACCCAGAAAACACAACATAAACCCTAAAAAATTCTACATAAAACCTAAATCATAGACATGCTACATAAACCCTAAAAACATTACATAAACCCTTAAAATGATACATAAAATCTAAAACCGCTAACTAAACCCTAAAAATGCTACATAAACACTAAAATTGATACATAAACTCAAACAATGCTACAAAAACCCAAAAAAATGCTACAAAGACCCTAAAGACACTTTAAAACCCTCAAAATATTAAACACTAATATACCATAATTTAAAAAATTAAACCCTAATAAACTCCTAATAAACTCTAATAATCCCTAAAAACACCTTATAATCCCTGAAATCCTAAGAAACTCTACCTAACCCTAATAAAACCCCAAAAATACATAATATACCCTAATAAATGATAATAAAAACTAATAAACCCAAAAAATATGTTAAGAAAACCTAAAAAGCCCTAACCAACCCTAATAAACACTAATAAACACTAATAAACCCTAATAAACCCCCAAAAACCCTAAAATCACTAATAAACCATTAATAAAGCCAAATAAACCCTACCCAGCCCTAACAAACCTTAACACACCACAATAACCTATAATAAAACCCTACAAAACCCTAATTAAGAAAAAAAATGCAAATATACCTTAAAAAATCCCTATAAACCCTAATAAACACTAATACAACCTAATAAACCCTGAAAACACTCAAAAACAATAAAAAAACGACCAAAAACAATAAAAATGTGCTATATTACCTAAAAATACCTAAAACACTAATATAACCTAATAAATACAAAAATGATAAGGTAATGGATTTCAACCCTCGAGATTTGGAATTGAGTTAAGGCATTGAATCCTACCCGACGAGTTTCTCCACGGGCATGAAAAAACGTTTTGCAACAGAACAACAACGATGGACTCTGGCTGTTTCTATGGATACCTGTGATGACGGTGATGGCGGGATTGCGATACCATCGAGTGTAATGATGATGGCAGGAAACTTGATGTGATGTAAGCAGTTGTGGGTACTCATGACCCGAGATGTTTTGGATTCTGTGTTTTTTGAATTTCAAATTTTGAATTTTGAACTCTGTTTTTGGGTTCTTTGAATCTATAACCCGTACTTTTTGTTCCGGTTACCGCTCACCAATAAAGCGAACTATTTGAAAATCAAAAAAAATTGATAGTCAATAAACATCGAACAAACCCTAATAAACCCTAAAAGTCCCTAACAAATCCAAATAAAAAAGAATAAACCCTAATAAAACCCTAATAAAACACTAAAAATACCTTCTCAACCCTAATAAACCATGTCACTCCAAAAAAAACCTAATAAAACCCAACTAAACCCCAATAAACAAAAAAATGCAAACAAACCATTAAAAAGCCCAAAAAGCCCTAATAAACCATAATAAATTTAGATAAAAGCTAATAAACCATTAAAAATGCTCATAAACACTAAAAACACATTAATAAAACATAAAAAGTCATAGCAACCCCTCAGATATATTAACAAAAACTAAAAAACAATCATATAGCCTAATAAAAACACTAAAACACTAGTAAAACCTAAAAATCCCTAACAAACCCTAATAAACTATACTCAACCCTAATAAACACTAATAAAACCTTAATGATATCGACTCAACCCTAATAAAACCCAAACAATACATACTCTACCCTAATAAAACTTAACACACCATAATAAACCATTATAAACCCCACTAAACCCTAAAAACAAAAATATACCATTAAAAATCCCTAAAACCACTAATAAATGCTAATAAAACCTAACAAAGCTTAAAAGCACTAAAAAACCTGAATAAATTCTACTAAACACTAAAAAACCCTAATATACCCTCTTAAAAATTAATAAACCATAAGAAACCATAATAAACACTAATAAATCCTAAACATACCCAGATATACCACAATATACCATAATATACCCTAATAAATCCATCTCAATCCAAATAAAACCCTAAAAATTCTTAATAAACCCTAATAAACCTTGACACACCATAATAAACCCTAATAAAATCCTAATAACCACCACCAAAGCCTAAAAAATGCTAATATTCAATTAAAAAATCCTAAAACTCTAACAAACCATAATAAATGTTATTAACACCTAAAAATCCTAAAAAATGATAGTAAACCCTAAAAATACCACTAATAATAGTAGTAGTACTAACACACGTGCATGTGCATATGCATGTGCATGGTTTAAATAATAAATCATAACGCACGTGCACGTGCATATGCATGCACATTTTCATGTGAATGATAATAAATAATAAATTATAAATAATAATGCATGTGGATTGCATGTGTATGTGCATGTGCATGTGAATGATAATAAATAATAAATAATAACGCACATCCATGTGCATGTGCATGGTAATAAAAAATAAATAATAACAAAGTCTACATGAATGTGCATTTTCATGTGAATGATAATAAATAATAAATAATAACACATGTGATAATAGAATAATGCATGTGCATTGCGTGTGCAGGTGCATGAAAATAAATTATAACAACACATGTGATAATAGAATAATGCAAGTGCATTGCATTTTCATGTGCATGGTAATAAATAATATATAATAACGCATGTGTATGTGCATTTACATGTAATGATAATGATAATGACGCATGCACGTGCATGATAATAAATAATAAATAACAACCCACGTGCATGTGCATTTATATTTGATGATACAAAGAATAATAATAATAATAATAGAATAACGCAAGTTCATTGCATGTGCATGTGCATTGTAGTAAATAATAAATAAATAATAGTAAATAAGAACACACATGCATGTGCATGTGTATTTACAGTTGATAATAATATTAATAATACTAATTGTAATAATAATAATAATAATAATGTGTGCACGTGCATGGTAATAAATAATAAATAACAATGCACATGCATGTGAATTTTCATGTGATAATGATAATAATAATGATAATGATAATAATAATAATAATAATAATAATAACTGTGATAATAATAATAATAATAAATGAATAATACAAGTGCATTGCATATGCACGTGCATGATAATAAATAATAAATAATAATTCACATGCATATGCATTTTCATGTGATGATAATAATAATAACAGCAGCAGTAGTAGTAGTGATAATAGTAGTATTACCAATGCATGTGATAATAGAATATTGCTTGTGCATTACGTGTGCACATGCATGGTAATAAATAATAACCTGCATGCAATTCATTCTCATGTGATGATGATGACGATGATAATAATAATAACAACAACAACAACAAAATAATAATAATAATAACGTATGTGATAATAAAATAACACATGTGCATTGAATGTGCATGTTTATGTATTTTCATGTACATTTGCATGTGATGATAATTACAATAACAACAACACCGAAAACCACAACAACATCCACAATAATAATAATAACAATAAGAATAAAAATGTATGTGATAATAAAATAACGTGTGTGCAATGCATGTGTACCTGCATGGTAATAAAAAATAAATAATATTTCATGTGCATGTGCATGTGCATTTTCATGAGATGATAATAATAATTATAATAATAACAGAAATAATAATAATAATAATAACAACAACGCATGTGATAATAGAATAGTGCATGTGTGTTGCATGTGTAGTGCATGATAATAAATAATTACTCATAGCACACGTGATAATAATAATAACAATAATAGTAACATTAATAATAATAGCGCATGTGATAACACACATGGGTTGCGTGTGCGCTTGCATGGTAATAAATAATAACGGACGTGCATGGGAATTTTTATGTGATGATGTCAATAATAATAATAATAATAGTAATAATAATAACTACAACAACAACAACAACATATGGACATGCATGGAAATAAATAATATAAATTAAATAATAAATAATAACGCATGCGCATCTGCATTTGTATGTGACGATAATAATAATAATACAAATAATAGTAATAACAATATTGATCATTATAATAATGATAATGATAATAATGATAATGATAATAATGATAATAATAAATTGTGTGATAATAGAATAACACATGTCCTAACAAACCATAACAAAACCTTACAAACCCTAACAACCACTAATAACCCCTAAGAACCACTAATAAACCCAAATAACACCTGAAACCCACTATTAAACCCTAAAACCCTAATAAAAACTAATAAAACATAATAACATGTAATAAACCCTAAAAAACCCTATTAGACTCTAATAAGTGCTACAGAAGCCCTAAAACCGTTAATATATAATAAAAAACACTAGATAACCATAATAAATCATAATAATCACTAAAAATCCTAACTAACCTGACAAAACACTACACAACCCACCAAATAATATCCTACTAAATCCTTCAACCTGCTAATAAACCCTAAAAAATCATAATTACCCCATAATAAATCGTAACAAACCCTAATAACCCCAAATAAATCATAACAAATCCTTTCAACGACAAATAAATCGTAACAAACTGAAACAAACCATAACAAACCCCTAAGAAACCGTAATAAACCCTAACAAATCATAACAAAACCTAATAAATCTTAATAAACCCAAATACACATTAATAAACCCTAATAAATAAAATAAACACAAAGAACCCTAATAAATACTAAATAATCCTAAAAAAGGTTGATAAACCCTAGAAAAAGCTATTAATGCCTACAAAATCCCAATAAAACCCTAATATACAATGAAAGTTATAATAAACCATAACAAATTCTAAATAATACTAATAAACCCTAAAGAACCCAAATAAACCCTAAAGAACCATAATAAACTCTAAAGAACACTACGAAACCCTAAAGAACCAAAAAACTGCGAAAACACATTACCTAAACCCTAAAAACCGCTACAATACCCAAAAAACCCTAAAACCCACTAAAAACCCTAACAACCCCATCAATCACGAAAAAAAAATAAATCCATAAAACCCCAAAAAAACCATTGAAAACCCATCAAATACCATAAAACTAAAAACACCCGTTAACAACCCTTAAAACCCCTAAAAACCACTACAAACCATAAACAACCATTAAAACCATAAAAAGTCAATAAATAGATACACAAACCCAAAAGACGTTAAATAAACCCTAAAAATGCAACATAAAACCTAAAAATTCAACATAAAACCAAAAAACGCAACATAAACACAAAAAACGCTACCTAAACCCAAAACACAATACATAAACACTAGAACCGTAACATAATCCCTAAACAATGCAACATAAACCTTAAAAAACGCTACATAAAACCTAAAAACATAACATAAACCCAAAAAACAATACATGAACCTGAAAAACATTACATAAACCCTAAAAAATGTAACATAAATGCTACATCACACATAAAAACGCTACATAAACCAAGAAAATACAGAATAAACCCTGAAAAATGTTACATAAAACCTCAACACTAAACACGCTACATAAACCCTAAAAATGTTACATAAACCCTAAAAACTGCTACATAAAACCTAAAACCGCTAATTAAACCCTAAAAGCGCTACATAAACACTAAAAATGCTACATAAACTCAAACAATGCTACACAAACACTAATAAATGCTACAAAAACTCTAAAGATTCTTCAAAACCTTCAAAAATATTAAAGCCTAATATACCATAATATAAAAAATTAAACCCTAATAAACCCCTAATAAACTCTAATAATCCCTAAAAATGAATTATAAACCCTAAAAACCCTTAGTGAGTCTACTCAACCCTAATAAAACCACATAAATACCTAATAAACCCTAATAAATGATAATTAAAACCTAATAAACCCTAAAAACATGTTAAGAAAACCTAAACAACCCCATCCAACCCTAATAGACACTAATAAACACTAATAAACACTAATACACCCCAAAAAACCTTAAAAGCCTTAATAAACCACAAATAAATCCAAATAAACCCTACTCAACCCTAAAAAACCTTGACACACCATAATGACCCATAATAAAAACCTACAAAACCCTAATAATGAAAAAAAATTCTAGTATACCATAAAAAATCCATAGAAACCCTGATAAACTCTAATATACCATAATAAACCCAAAAAACGCTCACAAACAATAAAAAAATGATCACAAACAATAAAAACAACATATATTAACTTAAAAGACCTAAAACACTAATATAATCTAATAAAGACAAAAAATGCTAATATACCTTAAAAATCCCTATAAACCATAATAAATCATAATAAACTCTAATATAAACTAAGAAACACTAAAAATTCCCACAAACAAAAAAACGCTCTCAAACAATAAAAACGCTATATTAACTAAAACGTCTTAACAAACACAAATATAACCTAATAAAAAAACAAATAATCCCATAACAAACCCTAATAACTCCTAAAAATCCCTAATAAACCCTAATAAAAACTAATAAACCCTAATAAAGACATAATAAAACCCTAAAAATACCTTCCCAACCCTAATAAACCTTAACACACCATAATAAAAACTAATAAAACCCAACTAAACCCCAATATACAAAATGACGCAAACAAACCATTAAGAAGCCCTAGAAACCCGTATAAACCATAATAAATTCTAATAAGACCGAATAAACCATAAAGATGTTCACAAACACTAAAAACATGCTAATAAAACCTAAAAAGTCCTAAGAACCCCTTACATATATATTAAAAAAACTAAAAAACACTCATATACCCTAATAAAAACACTAATAAACCCTAGTAAACCCTAAAAATCCCTAACAAACCCTAATAAACACTACTTGACCCAAATAAACCCTACTAAAACCCTAAAAACCGCTACAATACCCAAAAAACCCTAAAACCCACTAAAAACCCTAACAACCCCTATCAATCACGAAAAAACAAATAAATCCATAAAACCCCAAGAAAACCATTGAAAACCCATCAAATACCATAAAACTATAAACACCCATTAACAACCCTTAAAACCCTAAAAACCACTACAAACCATAAACAACCATTAAAACCCTAAAAAGTCAATAAATAGATACACAAACCCAAAAGACGTTAAATAAACCCTAAAAATGCAACATAAAACCTAAAAATTCAACATAAAACCAAAAAACGCAACATAAACACAAAAAACGCTACCTAAACCCAAAACATAATACATAAACACTAGAACCGTAACATAATCCCTAAACAATGCAACATAAACCTTAAAAAACGCTACATAAAACATAAAAACATAACATAAACCCAAAAAACGATACATGAACCTGAAAAACATTACATAAACCCTAAAAAATGAAACATAAATGCTACATCACACATAAAAACGCTACATAAACCAAGAAAATACAGAATAAACCCTGAAAAATGTTACATAAAACCTCAACACTAAACACGCTACATAAACCCTAAAAATGTTACATAAACCCTAAAAACTGCTACATAAAACCTAAAACCGCTAATTAAACCCTAAAAGCGCTACATAAACACTAAAAATGCTACATAAACTCAAACAACGCTACACAAACACTATGAAATGCTACAAAAACTCTAAAGACGCTTCAAAAACTTCAAAAATATTAAAGCCTAATATACCATAATATAAAAAATTAAACCCTAATAAACCCCTAATAAACTCTAATAATCCCTAAAAATGAATTATAATCCCTAAAAACCCTTAGTGAGTCTACTCAACCCTAATAAAACCACATAAATACCTAATAAACCCTAATAAATGATAATTAAAACCTAATAAACCCTAAAAACATGTTACGAAAACCTAAACAACCCCATCCAACCCTAATAGACACTAATAAACACTAATAAACCCTAATAAACCCCAAAAAACCTTAAAATCCCTAATAAACCACAAATAAATCCAAATAAACCCTACTCAACCCTAACAAACCTTGACACACCATAATGAACCATAATAAAAACCTACAAAACCCTAATAATGAAAAAAATTCTAGTATACCATAAAAAATCCATAGAAACCCTGATAAAATCTAATATACCATAATAAACCCTAAAAACGCTCACAAACAATAAAAAAATGATCACAAACAATAAAAACAACATATATTAACTTAAAAGACCTAAAACACTAATATAATCTAATAAAGACAAAAAAGGCTAATATACCTTAAAAATCACTATAAACAATAATAAATCATAATAAACTCTAATATAACCTAAGAAACACTAAAAATTCCCACAAACAAAAAAATTCTCTCAAACAATAAAAAACGCTATATTAACTAAAACGTCTTAACAAACACAAATATAACCTAATAAAAAAACAAATAATCCCATAACAAACACTAATAACTCCTAAAAATCCCTAATAAACCCTAATAAAAACTAATAAACCCTAATAAATAAATTATAAAACCCTAAAAATACCTTCCCAACCCTAATAAACCTTAAGACACCATAATAAAACCTAATAAAACCCAACTAAACCCCAATATACAAAATGACGCAAACAAACCATTAAGAAGCCCTAGAAACCCGTATAAACCATAATAAATTCTAATAAGACCAAATAAACCATAAAGATGCTCACAAACACTAAAAATATGCTAATAAAACCTAAAAAGTCCTAAGAACCCCTTATATATATTAAAAAACTAAAAAACACTCATATACCCTAATAAAAACACTAATAAACCCTAGTAAACCCTAAAAATCCCTAACAAACCCTAATAAACACTACTCGACCCAAATAAACCCTAATAAAACCCTAAAGATACCTACTAAACCCTAATAAAACCCTAAAAATACCAACTCAACCCTAATAAACCTTAACACACTATAATAAACCATGATAAACCCCACTAAACACTAAAAAAATGAAAATATACCTTTAAATATCCCTAAAACCCCTAATAAATGTTAATAAAACCTAACAAATCATAAAAGCACTAATAAATGCTAATAAACACTACAAAACCCTAAAAAACCACAATATACCCTATTGAAAATTAATAAACCATAATGAATGATAATAAACCCTAATAAATCCTAAACATACCCAAATATACCATAATATACCATAATATACCCTAATAAACCCAACCCAATCCTAATAAAACCCTAAAAATACGTAATAAACTCTAATAAACCTTAACCCACCATAATAAAACCTAATAAAATCCTAATAACCCCCACCAAACCCTAAAAAATGCTAATATACCATTAAAAACCCATAAAACCCCAAAAAACCATAATAAATGTTATTAACACCTAAAAATTCAAAAAAATGCTAGTAAACCCTAAAAATACCTATAATAATAATAAGAGTAATAACGTATGTACATGTGCATATGCAGGTGCATGGTTTAAATAATAAATCTTAACGCACGTGCATGTGAATATGCCAGCGCATTTGCATGTGAATGATAATAAATAATAAATTATAAATAATAACACATGTGATTTACATGTGTATGTGTATGTGCATATGAATGATAATAAATAAAAAATAATAACGCACATCCAAGTCCTTGTGCATGTGCATGTGCATGGTAATAAAAAATAAATAATAACCAAGTCCACATGAATATTAATTTTCATGTGAATGATAATAAATAATAAATATTAATACATGTGATAATAGAATAATGCATGTGCATTGTGTGTGCATGTGCATGAGAATAAATAATAATAACACATGTGATAATATAATAACGCAAGTGCATTGCATTTGCATGTGCATGATAATAAATAACATATAATGACGCACGTGCATGTGCATTTACATGTAAGAATAATGATAATGACGCATGCACGTTCATGGTAATAAATAATAAATAACAAGGCATGTGCATGTGCATTTTTATTTAATGATACAAACAAAAATAAAAATAAAAATAAAAATAATAATAGAATAACGCAAGTGATTTTCATGTGCACGTGCATAGTAGTAAATAATCAATAAATAATAATAAATAAGATCACACATGCATGTGCATGTGCATTTACATTTGATGATAATATTAACAATACAAATTGTAATAGTAATTATAACGCATGCACGTGCATGGTAATAAATAATAAATAACAACGCACATGCTTGTGCATTTTCATGTGATAATGATAATAATAATGATAATGATAATAATAATAATAATAATAATAATAATTTTGATACTAATAATAAGAATAATAAAAGAAAATATTAGTGCATTGCATATGTGCGTGAATGGTAATAAATAATAAATAATAACGTGTGTGCATCTACATTTTCATTTGATGATTGTAATAATAACATTAGTAGTGATAATAATAGTATTAGTGGTGATAATAGTAGTTGTACCAATGCATTTGATAATAGAATATTACATGAGCATTACGTGTGCACATGCATGGTAATAAATAGTAACGCCCAAGCATTGCATTTTCATGTGATGATAATGATAATAATAATAATATTATTATTATTAATTAAAATCCATGTGATAATAGAATAACACACATGCTTTGAATGTGTGTGTATGTGCATTCGCGTGTGAATTTGCATGTGATGACAACAACAACAACAACAACAACAACAACAACAACTACAACTACTACTACTACTACAACAACCATAATAATAATAACCATAATAATAATAACACATGTGATAATAAAATAACGTTTGTGCATTTAATGTGCACGTGTGTGGTAATAAAAATATAATAATAACAAACATGAATGTTCATGTTCATGTAGGTGAGATGATTATAATAATAATAATAATAACAGTAATAATAAGTTATAGTTATTTGAAAAAACAGCAGACGGGACAAAAATTCTAGAAATGGGGTCTCAAAAAACCTAACAAATCACAGAGTCATTGAAAAAGGAATAACATCTACATCTAGTGTCCATTTCTGTTCCATGAATATTCAACCTAAATCTCATGGAACAAATTATGATAAAAACATGTGTCGGAGGCCGAACAGACACACAAATCAAAAGTTATGATTGTTTCATGAAACATTTGACAGGGATCTGGACACGGAAATGGAAAGTTGGAGGCCTTCTAATGGGTTTATAGGATTTTAGGGTATCAAAAATAACTTGAACTTTGTTCAAGTCGTCCTTCTGCGTAGATCTCTTTGGTACTTTCCATTTGATTTTTGGTGGAGCTCAAACGGACAACCGGAGCGAAAGTTATGGCTGTTTGAAGTTAGAATTTTTTGGAGTGGTACAACTAAAATAACATATATTTATATGATCCTATCACATTTTCTAATAAATTTGTTCATCACTCATCTCACGAGCTTCTATTTGACGGGTCACAATGCTCAAACGGACACCCGAAGGAGAGGTTATGCCAATTTTAGTGAGTTGTAGGTTTCTTAGGTTTTTAGGCGCTATGAGAGTTACTCAATTTAAAATGACAATAACTTCTGCTACATGTGTTCATTTTGGATTTACCACATATAAAATCTATTATTGTGAAAATATACACACTCTGGTAACCACTGGAACCATTTCTGGCATTCTTCAACCCTCAAAAAGACCCAAAATCCATTTGGATGGTCAAAAGATTGGCTTCTTGTGTCCATTTTGCAATAACTTCTTCTATTGGTGTCCGTTTTTCCTCTACCACATATCAAATAGAAGATTGAGACTAGAACTACACTCCTATAACCTCTGAAGCACCTTATCACATCCTTGAAGTCCCAAAAAGGTACATAAACCCTCCAAAATACCATAACTTCTACACCGGGAGACCGTTTTTCCTCTACCATATATCAAATCGAAGCTTTCGACTAAATCTACAAATCTATGACCAATAGGAACACCTTATCACATTCTTAAAGTCCCAAATGGTCCTCAAGTTATCTAAATGACTATAACTTCTGCTCTGGGCTTCCGTTTCACCTCTACCACATATCAAATAGAATCTTACGACTAGCTCTACACATCTCTAACAACCATGAACAACTAAATAACCTTAACAAACCATGAATAACCCCATAAACACTAAAAACCATTAAAAATCATGAAAAACCCTAACAAAACCTAAAAAACACTAAAAAACACTAAAAACCCTAACAAACCCTAACAAACACTAACAAACCCCAAAAAACCCTAAAAACACAACAAACCCTAAAAAACTCTAACAAACTCTAACAAACCCTAAAAATCCCTAACAACCCAAAGAGGCGCTATGAAACCCCAATAAACCCAAAAAACCTGAGAAACCCTAAAAACTACTAATAAACCATAAGAAACCCTAACAAAACCCTAAAAACCCTAAAAAAACCCTAAGCAAACCTAAGAAATACTAACACAACCTTAGAAACCCTAACACACCCTTATAAGCCCTAAAACACCCTTATAAACCCTAGAACACCCTTAGAAACCCCAACACACCCATAGAATCCCTAACACAACCTTATAAACCCTTAGAAACCATATCACACCCTTAGAAACCCTAACCCGCCATTAAAAACCCTAACCAACCCTTAGAAACCCTAACACACCCTTCGGAACCCTAACAAAACCTTAGACACCCTAAATCACTCTAATAAGAACTAATAAATCCTAACAAACCCTACCAACCAATTATAAACCATAATAAACCCTAATAAACCCAAAATCCCACTACTAAACCCTAATAAACACTAATAAATTGTAATAAACCCTTAAAACCCAATTAGACCCCAATAAAAGCTACAAAAAACCAAAAAACCTAAATATATAACAATAATGCTATTAAACCAGTCAAAATGATAATATTCACAAAAAACCCTAACAAACTTCGAAAAACCGAGTAAAACCCTAAAAATACTAAAAACCCAAAAAACCCAAAAAACCCTAAAAAACCTAAAAACCTTAAAAATCCTAAAAAATCTTAAAACACATAAAAAATCCTAAAACCCCTAAAAACAAGAAAAAACCAATAAAACCCAAAAACCCCAGAAAACAAACCAAAAAAGCTTAAAAAACCAAAAAAATTCTTCAAAAAACCTCAAAAAAATGCTAGAAACCCTAAAAAACTTTACAAACAATAAAAAAGCCTAAAAAGCCTAAAACTTCCTAACAAAACCCTAACCAATCCTATAAAACCCATAAAAACCCTAAAAACCCCCTAGAAAACCCTAAATACACCCAATAAAACCCTAAAAACCACAAAAGAAACCCTAATACACCATAAATAACCCTAAAGAACCCTACAAAACCCTAAAGAACCACTAAAAACGCTACATAAACCATAAAAATTGCTACAAAAAACATAAAAATGATTCAAAACCCAAAAAACACAAAACCCCCCCCCCACAAAATGCAAAAAAACCCTAAAAAATGCTAAAATAATCCTAACAAAGCATAAAAAATCCACACACACCCATAAAACCCAAAAAAACACATAAAACCCCAAACAACTCAAACAAACCGTAACAAACCCTAACAACCACTAATAATGTAGTACCCAAAAAAATTTATGTTATCTTTTTCTATTCATCACTGAGTTACATTCTATTCATCACTGTGTTCCTTTTAAACAACACTGGGTAATTTAGGAGATAGTTAAAACCTTTCTATTAAACATAAATTTCTCATTTCTATGTTTGGAATTTGGAAAAATGATCATCTAGAGTTGTGTTCAGTAAGTCATTTGGATTCTAATAGAACAAACGTGATTTTTGGTTAATAGTAACATACCCTTATGAATAGTAACATGACCCTTATGAATAGTAAATAATATTATTATTTTATTTTCTTAAGGAAATATGATAATGGGATCTTGATTAATCTTTCAATGTCACATAAAACTAACTGCACTTCAAAATTGTTATTTTTCAAATTAACTATGGCCTAATTTAAAAATTAAATTAATAATATTTAGGAAATTATTTTTGAAAAATTTATTTCACTTTTGAATTCTACACATCGAAAAATGGTAGGGGTGAATTTTTGGGATTTTTCTGAAAATCTGGAATTTTTTATGAATAGTGAAATACAGTAAAATACCGTATATTCAATTTATCAGTTAAATACACTATTAATGACATCACAAGTGATGCAATGATACTTGGTTCGAACTTACATTCAATTATTAATATTATGGGTCACATGAAACCACACTATTTGGTTGTCTTGAGAGAAATAATAAATTAATGATTTTAATATTCAAATTATACCCCTCTCCTCCAATATAAAAATCCCCAACCACTACCTCTTCTCTACACTCCTATAAGACTTGAATCTCGTTAATGTTCTGCCCAATTACCCTTCCTGAGTCTCTTCCCCACGTCCAAGAGCTGCTGGTCTCATCAAAACACCAAAACCAAAGCCCTTAAGAAGGATCTCAAGGAGAAGAGATCGAGAGGTAAACAACCTCTTTTATTTTCATTCTTTTCATTCATTTTATGATATTCTCTTCCATTCCATTTGGTTTGTGTTGGGATATTTCATTAAATATTCCCCCTTACTTTCCATATTATGTATTGATGTTGAGATATTTCATTCCTATAATAAAAATATTTTTATGAAATTTTAAGAGACGTCGTTAGGCTGCAGAATTTTCATGAGAAATTTATCATGTTTTCATTCATTTTAAGATTCCTTTATTTTCTTCTTCTTTCCTCACCTCATCTTACCTAGGGGGCATGTATACTCCAGAATATGGTATTTTATGGATGTCCTAATGTTTATGAAAAATTATTCATCATTATTCTTCTCCTCTCCCACTTATTTAAGGAATAAAAACATTGTTCGTGATGTGCCGAATTACCGACATCTTGGACGATGTAATTTCAATTTACATTAATTCTTTCATGTCTGGTCAGGAAACCAAATATATGGTTGATCTAGGTCATAATAATTTTGTTTTATCTTGGTTAATGTTCTGTAATATTTACACATTCTTAATATGGAATAAAAATACAAAACAATTTTATTTAGCACAAAAACTGTCAAGCCAAATTCAAGCGTTTATCTTTAAACTCAGCGACTGAGTCATCATCATAGTATATAACCAGAATAATTATAAGACCATTTATGTCTCATTAATTTCACTAATAATGTATATTAACAATTCTGGATGTTTAACAATATTTCAAACCAACTTCCATTCATGAATATAAGTAAACAAAGCATGAAACCAAGTAAGAAAATGCTTCCAAAACAATTAAATTTTACCTCTTAAATCAATCAAAAAGGCCATTAATGAACTAAATATGGTTATACAATATCAATTATATATAAAATAGGTTCTTTAATTATGAATTAATAATCCTAATTTGTTTATTCATGTCTCTAAAAACAAGACAAGAACACCTTCAATCATAAGGTAAGGGATTCTCTCTCAAACTTTTATTCAAGAATCCACCCTATTTTGTGTGTTTTTTGTTTTTAATTTCTAATGATGGGGTAAGTTTTATCATCTCCCCAATACAGACCTTATAATATATAAGTCATGGGATAACCATTTATCTCTCATTAATCCCTTGCAAGAACACTCATTACCATGCCAAAATATTTGTAAGAGGTTTTCTCATCTCACCTTCAATTTTGTGGGATCTCCATTGTTCACCTATTATTTCTTATATGTGGTATAGGTGTAATTCTATTTGGCATATGTTATCAAGGTTCCCATTATATTCATTGTATTTTGCGACTATTTTGGTGGTTATTAACTCTTTTTCTTACGAGTCAATTGAATACAACACGGTAATGATCTTTGTCTCAATTTTCACTTCGTTGTTACATGCTTAGTAATTGTGCACCTACTCTTTCTTATGTGGTGTACCTACTACCCATTTGATATCACATTTCAATTGAAATTATATTCCATTTAAATATCCATATTATCATATAATGTATATTATTATTGTCTAATTCATATACTATTTTACATACGGTATTTATTTTGAATGTTGTTTTGACTGTGGAAATGTTGATGAATATGTATCCTCAATTATATACAAATAATGTAAATACATATTTCTCTTGTATTGAATATATTTTTAATGAATTATTTGGATTTTGAGGTGGGTGGCTCCCACTACATCCCCTCAATGTATCGGTAGGTCTCATGAGGCAAAACAGTTTGGCGACAGACCCTTCGAGTTTGTTTCAAAAAATTAAACGGGTTTCTACCCATAGAACTAAACCATTTTTACGGTATTATGGTTCTTGTGCCAGATACATGACATCCAAATAATAAGAATTATCTTTATTCATTATTGATTATTATTATTATCCATGAGGTTTTTACTATGACAAAATATATGGATGCAGTTTCATTCTCAGGTTATTAGTGACATTAGTTGATCATTTTTTCACTATGCCATATTGATTATGTCAGATTGATTATGATTCAATTATTTTTGTACTCAAGATTACACTATTTGTTACCCTTACTGAGCATTTTAACTCACCCCTTTCATTTTTTACCTTCAACAGGTTATGAAGAGGAGGTCATTTATTGAGTGCTTGTGGATGCAGTTTTTGTTTTTCATTGTGTATTGTATCTTGTAACCTTATCCAATGTAATTTATGTTAAATAAATGTATCTAGTTTCTTCAAGACTACTAAACTGATCATTCCTTCGATATTTTCATTTTTTCTAACAATTCCAATATCACAAGTAATGCACCAGCTCCTGTCTAGAGGGATCGGGGTGTTACAATTGGTATCAGAGGAATTTTAGTAGGAAACATGGAAACTAGAGTAAGAAATATATAGTAGGAAACAAAGCCCTAAGGTAGAATTTGAGGATAAACTTACAAGAACTTCCTGGTATTTTTTTAATGAATATATTATCTGGATATTTCAAGCAATACATCCCTGTCTAGATACGAGTAGGTAGAGGCAGCTTTGGCACAGATGTATCTAGGGGTAAAACCCGAAAACACCGCTTTGGGTTAGACTCGAACGGGAAAAGGTACATGACAATGAGCCTTGCTGCACTCTTGGTTACGACACACCTAGGGGATATTATTAGGATAATTCATATTTTCTTTACAAGCCATTATTAAGGAGTTTAATTTAAATTTTACCTTAGAGAAACCATTTTTATAAGATTATCTATGAATAGAAGTTAAATATATATTGAGTGCTTTTATATTTAATTTTTTTAAAATAATCTAGTTTATCCCATTATTTAGAAATGGCGTCTAATGGAAGAAGGTTAATCAATACTCATGGGCAAGGTAGGGATTTCTCTACTGATCAAGTCAACACAGTCAATGTTGGAGCAGATCATATCATGACTATATTGGGACAACTTACTCAAGTTGTAACAAATAACAATTCCACACCTTTGTTGGATCGTTTCATGCGGTAGAAGCCCCCATATTTCAGTGGGACTAATAATCCAGTGGAAGCTGAGAAATGGATCAAGTCACTTGAAAATTTATTCATGGCATTAAGATGCAATGAAAATGAGAAGGTGGTGTTGGTAGTATATTGTCTCAAGGGTGATGTTGACCAATGGCATTCCCTGATTCAGAACACCATGGAGGAAGAAGAAATAGAAGATATGGAGTGGAGGACTTTTAAGGAAATATTATTCAAGAAATATTTCCCTCATGAGTGATGAACTGAAATGAAGCAGAGATTCCTTAGCTTGAAACAAAGGGAAGAAGACAGTGTTGCAAAGTATGAGGCTACTTTTACAAGGATGGCCAGATATGCTGTAGATTACGTACGTGACTTGGAAGACAAGATTGATCATTTCTTTGAAGGTATTAAGCCAAGTATTCAGAGGGAACTGGCTTCTCAAACATTTTCATCATATGATGGAATTTTATCAAGTGCCATCAAAACAGGGAGGGAATTTGCTAGATAAAATCTTTTCAAAGGAAACCAAGATAAGAAGCGGTACTCTGATAACAAAGGAAAATGAGAAGCACTGAAGAAGAGAAATGGAACGAATAGTTTTTCATTATGTGAGAATTTTGGAATGAATCATCTTGGGAAATGCTTGAAAGGCATGGGAGTCAACTATAACTGCAGAGAAAAGGGTCATCAATCTGATGAATGAAAGGGGAAGAAACAATTCAATGATGTTCAATGCTATAATTGAAGAGAGATGGGACACTATGAAAATGAGTGTCCTAAATGCCAAGGAAACATGACTCAGAAAATTCCAATAGATCAAGGGAGAGCTTATGCGATTACAACTGTGGAGGTTGAAGTTCCTAATGATGTGGTGGCAGGTACTTTAATTGTTTCCTCAAGCACAGCCAATATTTTATTTAATTCTGGATCATCGCATTCATTTATATCATCTCAGTTTTCTAAGAAAATTATATATTTCCAATTTGATTTAAGAAACGAGTTGTCAGTCAAAAATCCCATGGGATGTATCATTGCAACAAAGGTATGTCAACTAGTCCCCCTCCAAACACCAAAATGTGCTTTAGTTTCCAGCCTTATCATCATACCCATGAATGAATTTGATATAATTCTTGGTATGGATTGGCTATCAAATTATGATGTGAGGATTTATTTCACGAGAAAGGAAGTTACAATTTTTGGAAATGGTGTAGAATCCCTTGTCTTTAGGGAAGAAACTTCACCACCTGATTCTTATCTAGAACCACCCCCAGTAGCACTATTGAATGAAATACTTGGAGAGAAAGATAAAACAATATCTATGGGAGAGGGAAGAAATATTCAAATTGAAGATGTGCACATAGTGAAAGAGTACATTTATGTATTTCCAGAGGAATTACCTGGACATCCTCTAGAGCGGGAAATTGAGTTTTCCATTGACTTAATTCCTGGTGAAATACCTATATCAAAGACCCCATGTAGAATGGCCACTTTGGAGCTAGTAGAGCTGAAGAAACAAATAGAAGAGTTGAGTGACAATGGATTTATTCAACCTAGTGTTTCTCCATGGGGAGCCCTAGTCTTGTTTGTAAAGAAGAAAGATGAATCCATGAGGCTAGGCATTGATTACAATGTAATCAATGTTATTACAATAAAGAATAAGTATCATTTACCCCGGATTGATGATTTATTTGACCAACATCATGGAGCTCAATACTTTTCAAAGATTGACCTTCAATTTGGATATCATCAATTGAGTGTGAGGAAGGAAGATATTCCGAAGACAGCATTTCGAACCAGGTATGGGCATTACGAGTTTACAGTGATGCCTTTTGGACTGACAAATGCACCATCTATTTTCATGGATTTAATGAATTGAATTTTCAAGGAATATCTTGATAACTTTGTTGTGATATTCATTGATTATATCCTCGTATACTCAAAATTCCATGAAGACCATGATATTCACTTGCGAGTTATTCTGGGAACTCATAGAAGAAATCAATTATATGGGATGCTTAGCAAGTGCGAATCCTAGATTCAGTCAATTTCTTTTCTTGGCCATATTGTCTCGATGGATGGAATCCTAGTTTTTTAGGTTAAGGCAAAGGCAATCCACGATTGGCCCGTGCCAACCAACATAACTGAGGTACGCAGTTTTATTAGTTTAGCAGGTTATTATCAGCGTTTCGTGCAGAATTTTTTCTGACTGGCTAACCCGCTAACGAAGCTCACACGAAAAGGGGTTAAATTTGTTTGGACAAAATATTCTGAAGAATGTTTCGAAGAACTGAAGTGAAGAATATTCAATGCTCTTATATTGACTCTACCATCAGGGAATGACGATTTTGTTATTTATAGTGACGCTTCAAAGAATGGACTTGGTTGTGTCCTTATGAAAAATGATAGGGTTATTTCTTATGCATCATGACAGCTAAAAGTTCATGATCAACACTATCCTACTCATGATCTTGAGTTAGCTGCTATAATCTTTTCTTTGAAGATATGGATACATTATCTCTATGGTGAAAAATGAGAGATTTATACTAATCACAAGAGTTTGAAGTATATTTTCTCACAGAAAGAACTCAACATGAGGTAATAGAGATGGATTGAACTACTCAAGGATTATGATTGCACGATAAACTACCACCCATGGAAGGAAAATAAGGTGGAAGATTCTTTGAGCAGAAATGATCATGGAGTTTTGAACAAGATGAGTGTTGAAAGGGATCCTATTTTCATGGATCTAATAAAGATAGATATGGGAATAACCATGGAATGTGAAACATCAATGCTTTTTCAAATGGTTTCCAAACCATCTCTACTAGAAAGGATAAAATGTTCTCAATCTGATGATGTGGAATTTCAAAAGAAGATTAAAGCTATGAATGATGGGAGATTGAGTGAATTCATATATGAAGATGGAATTTTAAGATTTGGGAAGAGACTTTGTGTTCCCAATATACCTGATCTAAAAATGGAATTGTTGGATGATGCACATATTTCCAATTTCTGTATAAAACCTGGTTGCACTAATATGTATAGAGATTTGAAAGAACATTTTTGGTGGGACAACATGAAGAGAGATATTTCTGATTTTGTGTCAAGATGTATGGTTTTTCCACAAGTGAAAGCTGGAAGGAAACATCCTGGAGGATTATTGCAACTTCTTCCCATACATGTGTGTAAATGGGATGATATCATGATGGACTTTGCCATGGGACTACAAAAGACTCATAGAAGGAATGATTCAATATGGGTCATTGTTGATCATCTAACCAAATCAGCACATTTTTATGCTATAAGAGAAGATCTACCACTTGATCATCTAGAAAGACTGTATATTAATGAATTTGTGAGACTTCATGGAGTGCCCCTATCAATTGTTTCTGATCTTGATCCACGTTTTACATCAAGATTCTAGAAAATTCTTCAGAAGTACCTAGATACTGATCTTCATTTGAGCACTGCCTACCACCCAAAAACTGATGGACAATCAGAACAGACTATTCAAACATTGGAAGTCATTTTGAGGTCTTGTTCACTTGATTTTCAAGGCATGTGGGATCAGTATTTAACTCTCGTATAATTTTCCTACAAAAATATCTTCCATTAAAGTATTTAGATGGCACCCTATGAAGTATTGTATGAGAGGAGATGTCGTACACCAACTTGCTGGGATGATGCTGGTGAATGAAATCTCGTGGGCCCAGAATTTTTTGAAGAAACAACGGAGAAGGTGAAGAATATCCAGAACCATATCAAAATAGCTCAAAGTAGGCAAAAGAGATATGCAGATAACTGAAGGAAGGATTTGGAGTTTCAAGAAGGTGATCACATTTTCATAAAGGTATCTCCATGGAAGGGTATTATATGATTCAGCAAGAAGGGAAAGTTAAGTCCCAGGTACATCAGACCTTTTGAAATTCTCGACCAAATTGGAGTCGTAGCTTACCGTTTGGAAATGCCGCCAAGTCTCTCCAAGGTTCACAATGTGTTCCACATGTCAATGTTAAGAAAGTACATTCCAGAACCAACACATGTACTCACTTATGAAGAAGTCGAACATGAGCCAGATCTATCTTATTGTGAAGAGCCTATCACGATTCTTAATACTAGAGAACAAGTATTGAGAAATAAGACGACTCGCCTAGTAAAGGTTCTATGGAGGAACCATAAAATGGAGGATGCAACATGGGAGCCTGAGGAGCTTATGTTAAAGACATACCTGAATCTTTTTAGGTAATATTTTTTAAATTTAGAAGATGAAATTTTCTGAAGGAGGGAATAATGTAGTACCCCAAACATTTTATGTTATGTTTCTCTATTCAACACTGAGTTACATTCTATTCATCACTGTCTTCCTTTGAAACAACACTAGGTAATTTATGAGATAGTTAAAACCTCTCCATTAAACATAAATTTCTCACTTCTATGTTTTTAATTTCAAAAAATGATCATCTAGAGTTGTGTTCAGTAAGTCATTTGGAGTTTGATAGAACAAACTTGATTTTTGGTGAATAGTAAAATAACCTTATGAATAGTAATATGAATAGTAACATGACCCTTATGAATAGTAAATAATAATACTATTTTATTTTCTTAAGTCAATATGATAATGGGATCTTAATTAATTTTTCAATGTCCCATAAAACTAACTGCACTTAAAAATTGTTATTTTTTGAATTAACTATGGCCTTATTTAAAAATTAAATTAATAATATTTAGAAAATTATTTTTTAAAAATGCATTTTCCTTTTAAATTCTACACGTTGAAAAATGTTAGGGGTAAATTTTTGGGATTTTTCTGAAAATCTGGAATTTTTGATGAATAGTGGAATACGGTAAAATACTGTATATTCAATTTATCAGTTAAATACACTACTCATGATATCAAACGTGATGCAAGGCCACTTTTTTCAAACTCACATGCACTTATTACTATTAGGGGTCACATGAAACCACACTATTTTGTTGTCTTGAGAGAAATAATAAAATAATGAATTTAATATTTAAATTATACCCCTCTCCTCCACTATAAACCCCCCCCCCCCACCACTACGTCTTCTCTTCACTCCTCTAAGCCTTGATGATCCTCAATGATCGTCCCAATTACCCTTACCAAGTCTCTTCCACTCATCCTAGAGCTACTGGTCTCACCAAAAGTCCAAAACCAAATCGCTTAAGAAGGATCTCAAGGAGAAGAGATCAAGAGGTAAACAACCTCTTTTATTTTCATTTTTTCTTTCATTTTATGTTATTATCTTACTTTCCCTTTGGCTTGTGTTGGGATATTTCATTAAATATTCCCCTTTAATGTACATATTATGTATGAATGATGATATATTTCATTCCTCTCATCAAACTATTTTTATGATATTTTAAAAGACGCCGTTAGGCTGCCGAATTTTCGTGAAAATTTATCAAGTTTTCATTCATTTTAAGATTCCATTATTTTATTCTCCTTTACTCACCTCATATTAACCAAGAGGCATGTAGGCTCCAGAATATTGTATTTTCTGGATGTTCTAACGTTTATGAAAAAATCTTCATCATTATTCTTCTCCTCTCCCACTTATTTAAGGAATAAAAACCTTGTATGTGATGTGTCGAATTACCGACATTGTGGACGATGTAATTTGAATTTCCATTAATTCTATCAAGTATGGTCATGAAAAAAAATATATGGTTGAACCAGGTCATAATAAATGTGTTTTATCTTGATTAATGTTCTGGAATCCTTACACATTCATAATATGGAATAAAAATACAAAACAATTTTATTTAGCACAAAAAATGCCAGGCCAAATTCAAGCGTTTAACTTTAAACTTATCGAATGAGTCATCATCATAGTATATAACCAGAATCATTATAAGATCATTTATGTCTCTTTAATTTCACTAATAATTTATATTATCAATTATGGATGTTTAAACATATTTTAAACCAACTTCCATTCATGAATACAAGTAAACAAAGCATGAAACCAAGTATGAAAATGCTTCCAAAACAATAAAATTGAATCTATTAAATCCATAAAAAAATCCATTAATGAACTAAATAAGGTTATACCATATCAATTAAATATAAAATAGGTTCTGGAATTATGAATTAATAATCCTAATTTGTTTATTCAGTTCTTTAAAAACAAGACAAGAACACCTTCAAGCATAAGGTAAGGGATTCTCTCTCACACTTTTATTCAAGAAACCACCCTATTTTGTGTGCTTTTTTTAAATTTCTTATGATGGGGTATGTTTTCTCATCTCCCCCATACTTCCCTTATGATATATAAATCATGGTATAATATTTTATCTCTCATTAAGCCCTCTCAAGAACACTCATTACCATGCCAAAATATTTGTAAGAGGTTTTCTCATCTCACCTTCAATTCTCTGGGATCTCAATTATTCACCTTTTATTTATTATATGAGGTATAGGTATAACGACCCAAAATTTACACGCATGGTTATTAATTTAGAATTTAAGAACACTTATTACAACATATAACAAAACTATGGTAGGACCGTACAGGTATTGTGTCATTAGAAACTGGGAATCATAAACAACTGGTTAATAATTCATCTACATTGTCTCCCATTTATTTCATCATATCTGGAGTCCATTTTGGAATATCATACTTAATAACCTTCCTCCTAACCTGGGGAAAATAAAACATAAAAAATGGTGAGCTCAAATGCTATGTAAGGGTAAAAAATGAAATATCAATCATATCATATTCATATGAACCTAACATTTTGAAAATCTTAACCTGCAAAAGAGATCATAATATCATAACATGGGATAAATCATAGTAGTGAATTGTAATCCCAATAATCATAACTTAAAACATTAAACTTTGTGGCATACACACATAATCATAGAAAATAATTTCATTTTAGTCAAGATTCATTGCCAATACTATAATAACGGACAAAGTCCATTACTGAACTGAGTTCACTCCTCGTTCCAATCCTGTATCACTGAACCGGATTAACCTGCCATTCTAGCCATGTCTATCTCATGAGATATAAATCTATACCCAATGCATTGGAGGGAGATATAGGTCCCACCAATCTCAAAATGAAACCATTCTTATGTGTGAAAAATAATCATAAATCATACATCATAGCACAATAAATGTATTAAAAATGGGATTCTTAAACATCATGACATCATAAAACAATTCATATAAGATAAAGAACTTCATAAAAATAATTCCATCACAACATAATAAAATCAATGTAATAATAGGGATAGAAACATAACCCTATATTATCTTAGATGAAAAATAATTTTGATAAAACACTTGAACTCCATTCTTGAGGAAAATATCCTTTCTACTTCAAAAAAACATTTTTCCTTTCTTAACATGTCATACAATTTTAAAATAAAAGAAGTTAATTAAAAATAAACATGAAAACTTGTAAAGGAAGCTGCATGGAAATAATTTTCTTTGAAATCATAAAAATCCATTCATGCCTTATAAGTTAAAAAAACATTCTTCTCGTACATTGGCTGGAAAATTCAAAAATTATCTCGTATTGAAAACGACAAAAGATTCCTTTCATATCTTTTACTAAAAATTTACCAATAGGTAAAATTGGATTTAAACAATTTTAGGAGGATAGAAATAATATTACATGTTGAGGAAACATGGATTTGGATGATAAACATACCCAGTAAATTCTAAAGTATAATCAATCCCGGATAAAAAAGAGATTGTGAGATTTTCCCCTTACCTTAGGTCTGATATGCTTTGTACGTATCTGAACCTCCTCTTCATCAACACGTCTTTTTGAAACCTCCTCTTAGGATACTAAAATTGGTCTTTAAAGAAGACCATGACCTCTAGTATGTTTCTAGGGATGTTTATAAGGGAAATGGGTAGGGGTTGGCGGATTCTGAATGCTCAAAGTTGTGTAAAGAGGAGAGGGAGGAGGTGCCCTTTTATAAGGGAGGAGAGGGACGCCTTAAGAAAAAGATAAAATATTATTTTATAATAAAGAAATATTTGGTTTATAATAGCTCCAAATTAATATATTGAGAAGATAAAGTTGGTATGGGTCGAAATACTCTCAACCAATAGGATTGATACAAGTTTAGGTAACTATTTTAACCTTATCATTTAGATTTAACTCTATGTTAAATAATTTAACTTTTTTTGTGTCTTCTTGTTTTCTTACACTATATGGTTAATAAACTTACTATAAAAAGACAAAAGAACCCCAAGTGGTTCATTATTAATATATATAACCTTATCTAAGTCATTTGGCCGAACCTTAGATTTTTAGGAATAGAATAACAATTAATAATATAATATTTTTTTAAACATTATTTTATGTCAATTTTGAAACTATTTGGTAATTTATTTTTGTGAAAATCATAACAGCATGATTAGTTCTAAAAAAGATAATTAAATCAATACTAACATGTCATATTATCCTAGAAAATTAGTGGAATTCATAAAAAGTCTCAAATTACATTTATTTTGGTATATATAAAATCAATTATGTTAATTTTCATTATTAAGGTAATTACTGCATCATCATTATGTCATAAATAAATTAAATTATTTGATGTATAAAAATTATAAATAAAAAACCATTAGGTAGGAAATATTTTTATATTTATAATGAATATTTTAAGTCGAATTTATCTTATCAATAACCTTATATTAAAAATGTTTTACTTATTAAATGTTGATTTTAACTCTTTTAAATCTTCTTTAAATAAAATAATAATAAGTGTCCTAATCCAATCCAAGTGGACCTAAAGGGTAATATTTTATTCCAAAGGTTTTTTTTGGTCGAATTACAGTTATCCAATAAAATTAGGACATGTGTTAGGGTATTAATAATATCATTTTTACCCTTAATTACGTCATTTAATTTTAACCGTGTTAAATAAAAGTAAAAAGTTACTATTCACCAAAAATTATTTTTATCTTGTTGAACCACATTTTACTCCTTTATTTTAACCGTGTCTCTCGGATTTTCGAAATTCAACTCACAGAAGCAGTAAAGTTAATTTTTATGTACAATTGTAAATTCTCCTAGGAGGCGGGTAAAAGACGGTGAAAAGTTCAATAAAAGTTTTATATATCTAAAATTATTATAAAATTACTCAAATGAATTACATTGAACTTATATAAGTATTATGTGTCTATTTTGACCTAAAATAAATTTAAATAAAATAAATGATTATTTAAATAAAAATTCGGTTTTAACCAATAACTCAGTGTTTTCACTATTCATCAAAAATTGAATGTTTTCAGAAAAATACCAAAATTTTACCCTAGGCTAATTTTGATCTTCGGAATCCAAAAATGAATTCCATTTTGAATGGTAAAATTTATAATATTTTAAAAAGTGGGTAATACTATTCATAATGGCTAGTGTATATAATATTTTAATTTCATATCGTTGTTTAGTAAAACTCGCTATTGCGTACAACACACGCTATCGTGGAGGGTCGCGACTGCGTGTAAAGAAAGCCAAGCTAGTTTTGTGTGTAGTGAAAGATTCCATTGATTTCGCGTATAACATAAGACATAAAAAAAATATAATTCTCATAAACTATCAGGGTATTACATTTTACCCCCCTTAAAATGAATTTTGCCCTCGAAATTCATCACTTTGTAACAAATAGATGAGGATAACATTCCTTCATTATATCCTCAAGATCCCATTTAGCTTATTATAATTGGTGGTTCTTCCATAAAACATTCACCAAGCGAGTGGTCTTGTTCCGTATAACTTTTTCTCTACGATCCAGAATCTCTATCGGTTGTTCATCATAAAATAGATCTTGCTCCAATGGTACAACTTCTGAGCTTAGTACATGTGAAGGATCAAGTATGTACTTTCTCATGAGTGATACATGGAACATATCGTGAACTTGAGAGAGATTCTGTGGAAGCGCCAATCGGTAAGCTACCTTCCCAACATGATCCAGTATTTCGAAAAAACCGATATACCTAGGGCTCAGCTTTCCCTTCATTCGAAATCTCATTAATCTCTTCCAATGAGATATTCCTAAGAACAATTTATCACCCACTTCAAAATCTAGGTCTTTTCATCGGTTATCGGCATAACTTTTTGGTCGACTCTGAGCTGCTCTTATGTGTTATTGAATTGATCAGACCTTTTCTGCCATCTCATCAACAAGATTTGGTCCTAATAGCATTCTTTCCCCAACTTCATCCCAGCAAGTTGCAGTTTGACATTTCTTTCCATAGAGAGCTTCATAAGGTGCCATCTTAATAGTGGAGTGAAAGATATTATTATAAGAAAATTATACCTAAAGTAGGTGTTGATCCCAACCACCTTTGAAATCCATAGAGCAAACTCTCAACATGTCTTCTAGAGTTTGAATTGTACTCTCAGACTGACCGTCTGTTTGAGGATGATAAGCAGTGCTGAAACTCAACTCTATATCTAGAGTATGCTGAAGACATTGCCAAAACATTGAGGTAAACCTCAAATCCCGATCAGATATAATGGAAAGTGGTACTCCATGCAATATTACCACTTCCTTCACATATATCCTGGCAAGTTGATCCAGAGAAAAATCTTCTCTAATAGAAATGAAGTGTGCCGACTTCGTAAGATGATCAACTATAACCCAGATAGCATTATTACATTTAGATGTTTTAGGAAGTCCAGTGACAAAGTGCATGGTGATGTTTTCCCTTTTCCATTCTAGTATGGGTAATGGTTATAAGATCCCCTTATACTTCTAGCTCTCATATTTATCTTGCTGACAAACCAAGAATCGAGAGACATTTTCAGCAACATCTCTTTTCATGCCATCCCACCAGAAGTACTCTTTCAGGTCCCTATACATTTTCGTGCTTCCATGATGAATAGAGAATGAAAAACTATGAGCCTTATCCAGAAACCCTATATTTAATTCTGTGATGGGAGGAACACAAACCTGATTCCAGAACCTTATTATCCCATCACAATCAATGTTGAATTTAGGAACATTTCTCACCTTATTTTGTAACTCTACATCTTATTTCTGTGCCTCTTTAATCTTCACATGCATAGATGGTTGAAAATTCATTTGAAAAAGATAAGATTTCCCCCCTTCCATTATAATTCCAAGATACATCCTTTGTAAATCCATAAATATTGGATCTTTTGAGATCCTCATCATGGATAATCTAGCGTGGTCTTATCAACTTAATGCATCTGCCACCTTGTTTGCTTTCCCAGGGTGATAATGAATTGAGCAGTCGTAGTCCATAATCAACTCCAACCATCTTATTTGGCGAAAATTCAGCTCCTTTTGTGTGAAAATATTCTTTAAACTTTTATGATCAATATAAATATCACACCTTTCACCATAAAGATAATGCCTCCATATTTTTATTGCAATGATTACCACGGCTAACTCCAAATCATGAGTTGGGTAAATTTTCTCATGGGTTTTCAACTGTCGTGAGGCATAAGCTATCACCATATCATTTTTCATGAGAACACACCCCAGTCCCTTCTTGGATGCATCACTGTAGATCACAAACCTTTCTCCACTACACGGCAGTGTGAGTACATGTGCACTGGATAACATTCATTTTAACTCTTTGAAATTCTCTTCACACTCCTCCGTACAAATGAACTTAACTCCTTTTTGAGTCAACCTGGTGAGTGGATTAGATAACCTTGAAAAATATTTCACAAAACGTCGATAATATCTAGCCAGACCAAGAAAACTTCAGATCTCAGTTATTTTTGTTGGTCTCGACCATCTTTCGATAACCTTTTTTTTGCTGGATCCACATATATCCCCTTTTTTAGATTATGTGACCCAAAAATGAATCATTTTGAATCCAAAATTCACACTTGGTAAATTTGGCATAAATCTTCTCCTTTATCAGGGTCTTTAATACAATTCTCAAGTGATCTTCATGTTCTTCCTTACTCTTTGAATAGACAAGAATATCGTCTATAAAGACTACCAAAAACTGATCAAGATAGTCTCTAAAGGCTCTATTCATCAGATCCATGAAGATATCATGGGCATTAGTAAGACCAAATAACATCACTATAAATTCATAGTGTCCATACCTTTTACGGAAAGTCGTCTTTGGTATATCCTCCCTTTTGACCCTTAATTGATGATACCCTGAATGAAGATCAATCTTGGAGAAGTATTGAGCTCGGCGTATGTGGTCAAATAAGTCATCAGTGCGTGGGAGAGGATATTTGTTCTTGATAGTGATCTTGTTAAGTTTTCAATAATTAATACAGAGTCTCATTGATCCATATTTCTTCTTAACAAATAGAATAGGTTCTCCCCAAGGTGATGCACTAGGGCGTATGAATCCTTTATCAGGATTCTCCTGGAGTTGCTTCTTCAATTTTTGCAACCCAATTGGGTCCACTCTATAAGGTTCCTTTGAAATAGCCATTACACCCAGTATGAGTTCTATTGAAAACTCAACTTCACGATTTGGTTGAAGACCAAGCAATTCCGCCAGAAAGACATCATCAAACTCCCGTACAATGGGTGTATTATTAATCATGAGTTTCTCGCCAACCATTTGAGATAAATAACCTTCATTTAGTGGAATCACGACCCATAATATGGAAGAAATTTCCAATAATAGGTCATGTTTATCCTTGCATCGATAGATGATCATAGATTGATCTGGAATATAAAACGTGACTTCCCTTCTTTGGCAATTGATATGTGATCCATATAAACAATGCCAATCCATGCCAAGAATCACATCAAATTCCACTATAGGAAGGATTACAAGATTTGCAGGAAACACTTCCCAAAAATTTCAATCAATAAGAATTGTAAACTTTTGATGCGACCATTGTGCCATTATAAGTTGTCACAACTAACTCAACATCTTATTGATGAGGTAATATGGATATAATCTTAGAAAATTATTCAGAAATAAAAGAGTGGGTGGATCCAGAATCAAATAAAACATTTTCTACTTTAGAGTGGATGGTAAGTGTACCTTTCACCACATCATTATCGTACTCCACATTGCCAATGGAAATTGCATGTGGCATTCCTTTGTCTTTAGCCTTAAGAGTTTGTTGACGTCGATCATCATCAACAGCCCTTGGATTTGGGCATTGATTGGCATAATGCCCCATATCCTTGCACTTGAAACATTGAAGTGTTGGAGGTGCATTCTGTGTATCCCTTTCTTTGTTCACATCATTAGACATCTTCTTCCCGTTATTTCGACATTCAATTTCCTGATGACCTTCCTTTCCACACGTAAAACATTTTCTTGTACCTTTAAGACAATTCCCTCTATGTTTCTTTCCACAATTTGAGAATAAATAAAAACTCATCTTCTTTTCAGTGTGGTCTTTAGATTTTGCATTGAATTACATTTTCCTCTTCTTATCGAACCCATATGACTGATGGGTTACTCCAATATCCATCTCAACCTTGAGAGCACATCGAAAAATTTCCTCGTAGCTATTGAAGTCCCTTATGGCTAATGCCCTTTGAAGACATGGTTTTATGCCACTAAAGAATCAATCGATTTTACTCTCAGGTTGGATAATAATTATGGAAGCGTACCTTGCAAGTCTTATAAAATTTTCTTCGTAGGTACCAACAGTTTCATCATCCTTTTGCTTCAGTTCAAGAAACTATTTCTCCATATTTGTTCGAATAATACGAGAGAATTACATATTGAAGAATATGTTCTTGAACTCATACCATTCCATGGACTCAATTTCATCTCTTTGCCACGTATTCTTGATAAGATTCCACCATTGATCAAATTCTCCTTCCAAATGATATACTGATAAGATGACTTTATCATGCTCAGAACATTGAAGGACTGAAAATATCTTTTCAGTGGTACTGATCTGTTTTTCAGCCACTAATGGATCAGAAGACCTGTTGAATGAAGGTGGACACTGCCTCATGAAGGATTCAACAGAATGTTTCTCCTTCCATTGCTCGTTTGGTTGTCCTGCATGATTCATAGCTTGAGAAAGTTGTGTGAGCATGGATACAAGATTTTGCATTCCGTCTCCCATAACATTTTGTTGCTCAGGTGGAAAATCATTGCATTGTCTATCACATTCATCATTAACACGGTTCCTTCGGGTTCCTTCCATTGACTAAAACCAAGAATCATAGTGTGAGAAACAATAATTACAAAAGGAAAACCACATAATCAGTAAAAAAATTCACACTTTAGGCCTTATCATAGTTTATTAATGGCCATTTATAAAACACTAAGATTATGTAGTATGCTTAGACATATCCTTAGGCTTATTACTAAGGTTTTAATATCCTAGTTTCCAAAGCTTTACTATACCTTTCCTCTGATACTAACTATAACGACCCATACTTTACATACATGGTTATTACTTCAGAATTGAAGCACACTTATTTCAACATATAAAAAAACCATGGTAGGACCGTATAGGTATAGTGTATTTAGAAACTAGAAAAAATAAACAACTGGTTCATAAATCACCTACATTGTCTCCTGTTTATTTCTTCATATCTAAAGTTCCTTTTGGCATATCCTACATAATTCCCTTCTTCCTGACCTGGGGAAAAGAAGACATACAAAAGGGTGAGCTCAAATGCTTAGTAAGGGTAAACAAAGAAATATCAATCATATCATATTCATATGAATATAACATTTTTATTATCATAACCTACAAAAGAGATCATAATATCATAACATGGGATAAATCATAGTAGTCAAATGTAATCCCAATAATCATAACCTAAAACATGAAACTTTGTGGCATACACACATACTCATAGAAAATTATTTATTCATTTCAAATACTATCATAGAGGACAAAGTACATTACTGAACCGAGTTCACTCCTCATTCCAGTCCCGTATCACTGAACCAGAATAACCTGTCGTTTCAGCCATGTCTATCTCATGAGAAATAAATCATCACCCAATGCATTGGAGGGAGATATAGGTCCCACCCATCTCATAATGAAAGCATTCTTATGTGTGCCACAAAATCATAAATCATACATCATAGCATAATCCATATAATAAAAATGGGATTCTTAAACATCGTGACATCATAAAACAATTCATATAAGATAAAGGACTTCATAAAAATAATTCCATCACAACATATTCAAATAAATGTAATAATAGGGATAGAAAAAGAAACCTACATTTTATTAGATTGAAAATAATTTTGGTAAAACACTTGAACTCCATTTTTGTGGAAAATATCCTTTTTTACTTAAAAAAAACATTTTTCCTTTCTTTACATGTCATACAATTTTAAACTAAAATAAGTTGATTAAAAATAAAATTGAAAACTTGTATAGGAAGATTCATGGAAATAATGTTTTATGAAATCATAAAAATACATTAATTCCTTATAAGTTAAAAAAACTATTCTTCTCATACATTGGCCAGAAAAGTCAAAAAGTTTCTCGTACTGAAAACGAAAAAAGATTCATTTCATATCTTTTACTAAAAATTTACCAATAGGTAAAATTGGATTTAAACAATTGTAGGAGGATAGAAATAATATTAAATATTGAGGAAACATGGATGTGGATGATAAAAATTCTCCAGTAACTTTTTAAGTATAAACAATCTTGGATAAAAATGAGATTGTGAGATTTTTCCCTTACCTTTGGTCTGATATGCTTTGTACATATCCAAACCTCCTCTTCTTCAGCACGCCTCTTTGAAACCTACTATTAGGATACTTAAATTGGTATTTTAAGAATACCAGGACCTCTAGTATGTTTCTAGGGAATTTGAGAAGGAAAATTGACGGGGGTTGGCCGAGCTTGACTACTCAAAGTTGTGTAAAGAGGAGAGGGATGAGGTGCCATTTTATAAGGGAGAAGAGGGGCACCTTAGAAAAAACATAAAATATTAATTTATAATAAAGTAATATTCGGTTTATAATAGCTCCAAATTGATTTATTTAGAAGCTAATGTAGGAACGGGTCGAAATACTCTCAACCAATAGGTTTGAGATAGGTTTAGGTTACTATTTTAACCTTATCATTTTGATTTAACTCTACGTTAAATAATTTAACTTTTACCGTGTCTTCCTATTTACTTACACTATATGGTTAATAAACATAATATAACAATCCAAAAGAACACCAAGTGGTTCATTGTAAATATATATATCCTTATCTAAGTCATTTGGCCGATCCTTAGATTTTTAGGAATAAAATAACAATTAATAATATAATATTTGTTTTAAACACTATTTTTTTTCAATTTTGAAACTATTTGGAAATTGATTTTTTTTTAAAATCATAACAGCATTATTAGTTAGAAAAAATTTAATTAAATCAATACTAACATGTCATATTAACCTAAAAAATTATTTTAATTAATAAAAATTCTCAAATTACATTTATTTGGGTATTTATAACATCAATTATGTTAATATTTCATTAATAAGGTAATTACTGCATCATCATTGTGTCATAAATAAATTGAATTATTTAATGTCTAAAAATTATAAATAAAAAACCATTATGTAGTAAATCTTTTTATATTTCTAATGAATACTGATAGTCGAATTTATCTTATGTATAACCCTATATTAGAAAATGTTTTACTTATTAAACTTTGATTTTAACTCTTTTAACTCTTATTTAAATAAAATAACAATAAGTGTCCTAATCTAATCCAAGTAGACCTGAAGGGTAATATTTTATTCCTAAGGTTATTTTTGGTCAAATTACACCTATCCAATAGAATTAGGACATGTGTTAGGGTAATAATATTATCATTTTTACCCTTAATTACCATATATACTTTTAACCGTGGTAAATAAATGTAAAAAGTTACTATTCACCAAAAATTATTTTTATCTTATTGAACCACATTTTACTCCTTGATATTAACCGTGACTCTCGGATTTTCGTAATTCAACTCACAGAAGCATTAAAATTAATTTTTATGTACAATAGCAAATGCTCCTAGGAGGTGGGTAAAAGACGGTGAAAAGTTCAATAAAAGTTTTATTTATCTAAAATTATTATAAAATGACTCCAATGAATTAAATTGAACATATATAAGTATTATGTGTCTATTTTGACCAAAAATAAATTTAAATAAAATAAGTGATTATTTAAATAAAAAGTCGGTTTTAACCAATAACTCAGTGTTTTCACTATTCATAAAAAATTGAATGTTTTCAGAAAAATACCAAAATTTCACCCAAGGCTAATTTTGATATTCCGAATCCAAAAATGAAGTCCATTTTGAGAGATAAAAGTTATAAAATTTAAAAAAGTGGGTATTACTATTCATAACAGCTATTTTATATAATATTTTAATAGCATATCGTTGTTTAGTGAAACTTGTTATTACGTACAACATACGCTATCGTGGAAGGTCGTGATTGCGTGTAAAGCAAGCCAAGATAGTGTTGTGTGTAGTGAAAGATTCTTTTGATGTTGCGTATAACATATAACATAAAAAATATACATCTCATAAACTATCAGGGTGTTACAATAGGTGTACTACCATTTTTCATATGTTATCAAGGTTATCATTATATTCATTTTATTCTGTGAATCATTTGGTGGTTATTAACTATTTTTCTTACGACTCAATTGAATAAAAAATGGTAACGAGCTTTGTCTCAATTTTCACTTCATTGTGACTTTCTTAGTAATTGTGCACCTACTCTTTCTTATGTGTTGTACCTACTACCCATTTGATATCACTTTTAAATTGAAATTATATTCCATTTAAATATCCCTATTCTCATATCATGGATATTATTATTGTCTAAGCCGTATACTATTTTACATACGTTATTTATTTTTGAATGTAGTTTTGACTGTGGAAATTTTGATGAATATGTATCCTCTATTCTATATGGATAATGTAAATATATATTTCTCTTGTATTGAATCTATTTTTAAATAATGATTTGGATGTATATGGGGTGGGGCCCTCTAAATCCCCTCGATGCATCAGTAGGTCTCATTAGACAAAACAGTTTGGCGACAGACCCTTCAAGTTTGTTTCAAAAAATCAGAAGGGTTTCTACCCATAGAACTAAACCGTTTTTACTGTATTATGGTTCATGTTCCAGATACATGACGTCCAATTAATAAGCATTCTCTTTATTCATTATCTGTTATTATTATTATCAATGAGGTTTTCACTATGACAAAATCTATGGATGTCGTTTCATTCCCAGGTTATTAATGGAATTAGTTGTTCATTTATTCACTATGCCATCTTGTTTATGTTAGATTGATTATGATTCACTTATTTTAGTACTCATGCTTCTGCTATTTGTTACCCTTACTGAGCATTTGAACTCACCCCTTTCATTATTTACCTTCAACAGGTTATGAAAAGGAGGTCATTTATTGAGTGCTTGTGGATGCAGTTTTGGTTTTTCATTATGTATTGTATCTTGTAACCTTATCCAATGTAATTTATGTTAAATCAATGTATCTAGTTTCATCAATACTACTAAACTGATCATTCCTTCGGAATTTTCATTCCTTCTAACCATGTCAACATCACATGTAATGCACTGGCTCCAGCCTAGTGGGGTCAATGTGTTACAAATAACCCCTAAGAACCACTAATAAACCCAAATAACCCTAAAAACCACTATTAAACAATAAAAACCCTAATAAACACTGCTAAATCGTAATAACCTATAATAAACCCTAAAAAACTCTATTAGACCCTAATAAATGCTAAAAAAGTCCTAAAACCCATAATATACAATAAAAACACTATTTAACCATAATAAACCCTAATAATTACTAAAAACCAAAACAAAACCAACAAAACGCTACAAAAACCTCCAAATAATAGCCTACAAAACCCTACAACCCACTAATAAACCCTATCAAACCCTAATAACCCCAAAATAAATTGTAACAAATCCTAACAACCCCAAAAAATCGTAGCAAATCCTAACAATGCCAAATAAATCGTAACAAACTGAAACAAACCATAACAAACCCCTAATAAACCGCAATAAACCCTAACCAATCATAATAAACCCTAATAAATCGTAATAAAACCAAATACACGTTACTAAACCCTAATAAATAAAATAAACCCAATAAACCCTAATAAATCCTAAATAACCCTAAAAGGGTTGATAAACTCTTGAAGAAGCTATCAATGCCTACCAAAGCCCAATAAAACCCTAATATACAATAAAAAACAACGAGAAACTGTAAAAATTCTTAAAGAACACTTATAAATTCTAAATAACCCTAATAAACCCTAAAGTACCACATTAAACTCTAAAGAACTCTAAAAACCACAAGGAACCCAAAAAATTTTAAACACATTATATAAACCTTAAAAACAACTAAAATACCCAAACAAACCCCTAAAACAAACTAAAAACCCTAACAGCCCCTTTAAATCCCAAAAAAAACCCATAAACCCACCACCCCCACCCCCCCAAACCATTAAAAAGCCATCAGATACCATAAAAACCCATAAACACCCATTAACAACCCTTAAAACACTAGAGAAAACTACAAACCATAAACAACCATTAAAACCCTAAAAAGGCTTCAAATTGACACACAAACCCTAAAAACGTTACAAAAATCCTTAAAAATGCAACAAAAACCTTAAAAACGCAACATACACCAAAAAATGCAACATAAACCCAAACAATGCTACAAAACCTTTAAAAGCACTACGTAAACCCTAGAACTGTAACATAAACCCAAAAAATACAACATAAACCCTAAAAACGCAACATAAACATTAAAAAACAATACATTGTACCTCAAAACACAATATAAACCCAAAAAAACTACATGAACCCCAAAAATGTTACATAAACCCTAAAAAATGCAACATAAATGCTACATCACACCTAAAAACGCTACATAAAACCAGAAAACGCAACATAAACCCTAAAAATGCTACATAAAACCTAAACCCAAAACATGCTACATAAACCCTAAAAATGTTTCATAAACCCTAAAAATGATAAATAAAATCTAAAACTGCTAACTAAACCCAAAAAATGCTACATAAACACTAAAAATGCTACATCAACTCTAACAATGCTACACAAACCCTAAAAAATTCTACAAAAACCCTAAAGACGCTTTAAAACCCTCAAAAATATTAAACCCTATTATACCATAATATAAAAAATTAAACCCTAATAAACCCCTAATAAACACTAATAATCCCTAAAAACACCGTATAATCCCTAAAACCCTATGAAACTCTACTCAACCCTAATAAAACCCCTAAAATACCTAATATAACCTAATAAATTACAATAAAACCTAGTAAACCCTACAAAACGTTAAGAAAGCCTAAAAAACCCTAACCAACCCTAATAGGCACTAATAAACACTAATAAACCCTAATAAACCCCAAACAAACCCTAAAATGCCCTAATAAACCATAAATAAAGCCAAATAAACCCTACTCAACCCTAACAAACCTTAACACACCATAATAACCCCTAATAAAACCCCACAAAATCCTAATAAGGAAAAAAAATTCTAGTATACCTTAAAAAATCCATACAAACCATGGTAAACTCTAATATACCTAATAATCCCTGAAAACTCTCACAAACAATAAAAAAATGATCCCAAAAAATTAAAACGCGCTATATTACCTAAAAAGACCTAAAACACTAATATAACATAATAAATACAAATAATGATAATATACATTAAAAATCCCTAGAAACCCAAATAAACCATAATGTACTCTATTATAAGCTATGCAACCCTAAAAATGCTCACAAACAAAAAAAAATTCTCACAAAAAATAAAAACATGCTATATTATCTAAAAAGGCCTAACAAACACTAATATAACTTAATAAAACAAAAAAAACAAATAAACCCCTAACAAACCCTAATAAACCCTAAAAATCCCTAATTAACCCTAATGAAAACTAATAAACCCTAATAAAACCACAATAAAACCCTAAAAATTACTTCTCAACCCTAATAAACCATGAAACACCATAAAAAAGCTAATAAAACCCAACTAAACCCCAATAAACAAAAAAAAAACAAACCATTAAAAACCCTTGAAACCATAATAAACCATAATAAATTCAAATAAAAGCTAATAAACCATTAAAAATTCTCTCAAACACTAAAAATGCTAATAAAACCTAAAAAGGCAAAACAACCCCTCATATATATTAACAAAAACTAAAAAACACTCACATACCCTAATAAAAACACAAACAAAACATATTAAACCCTAAAAATGCTGAACAAACCCTAATAAACCATACTCAACCCTAATAAACTCTAATAAAACCTTAAAGATACAGACTCAACCCAAATAAAACACTTAAAATACCTACTCTACACTAATAAACCTTAACACACTATAATAAACTATAATAAACCCCACTAAACCATAAAATGGAAATATACCATTAAAAAGCCCAAAACCCCTTAATAAATGCTAATACAACCTAAAAAAAGCTTCTAAGTACTAATAAACCGGAATAAAAACTACTAAACACTAAAAACCCATTATATATCCTCTTAAAAATTAATAAACCATAATGAACAATAATAAACCCTAATAAATCCTAAACATACCCAAATATACCATAATATACAATAATATACCCTAATAAACCCAACTCAATCCTAATAAAACCCTAAAAATACTAAATAAACCATGACACACAATAATAAAGCCTAATAAAATCTTATTAACCCCCACAAAACCCTAAAAAATGCTAATATACCATTAAAAACATTAAAACCCCAACAAACCATAATAAATGTTAATAACACCTAAAAATTATAAAAAATGATGGTAAACCCTAAAAATACCTATAATAATAATAGTAGTAATAATTCATGTGCATGTGCACATCCATGTGCATGGTTTAAATAATAAATCATAATGTAGGTGCATGTGCATATGCCTGCGCATTTTCATGTGAATGATAATAAATTGTAAATTATAAATAGTAACGCATGTGAATTGCACGTGTATGTGCATGTGCATGTGAATGATAATAAATAATAATTTATTATTCATATACAAGTGCATGTTCATGTGCATGTTTATGTGCATGTTCATGTTCATTTTTATGTGCATGTGCATGGTAATAAACAATAAATAATAACCAACTCCACATGAATGTGCATTTGCATGTGAATGATAACAAATAATAAATAATAACACATTTGATAATAGAATAATGCACGTTCATTGTGTGTGCATCTGCATTAGAATAAATAATAATAACACATATGATAATAGAATAATGTAAGTGCATTGAATTTGCATGTGCATGATAAAAAATAATATATAATAATGCACGTGCAGGTTCATTTACATATAATGATAATGATAATGATGCATGCACGTGCATGGTAATAAATAATAAATAACAATGCAAGTGCATGTGCATTTGTATTTGATGATACAAACGACAACAACAAAAATAATAATAATACATATAATATTAATAATAATAGAATAATGCAAGTTCATTTCATGTGCACATGCATGGTAGTAATTAATAAATAAATAATAATAAATAAGAACACGCATTCATGTGCATATGCCTTTACATTTGATGATAATATTAATAATACTAATTGTAATAATAATAATAATAATTCATGCACGTGCGTGGTAATAAATAATAAATAACAACCCACATGCATGTGCATTTTCATGTTATAATGATAATAATAACGATAATGATAATAATAATAATAATAATAATAATAATAATAATAATACAAGTGCATTTCATATGCAAGTACATGGTAATAAATAATAAATAATAACACCCGTGCATCTACATTTGCATGTGATGATAGTAATAACAACCACAGTGGTAATAATAGTAGTATTAGTGGTGATAATAGTAGTATTACTAATGCATATGATAATAGAATATTGCATGTTCATTACGTGTGCATGTGTATGGTAATAAATAATACCTCTCATGCATTGCATTTTCATGTGATGATGATGATGATGATAATAATATTATTTTTATTATTAATATTAATAATAACAATGCATGTGAAAATTGAATAAGGTATGTTCATTGAATGTGCATTTGGATGTGCATTTACATGTGATGATAACCACAACAACAACAACAACAACACAACCACAATAATAATAATAACAATAATAATAACAACACATGTGATAATAAAATAGTGTGTGTGCATTGCATGTGCATGTGCATGGTAATAAAAATATAATAATAACTCATGTTCATGTGCATGTGCATTTGCATGAGATGATGATAATAATAATAATAATAATAAGAGTGATAATAAGTTATAGTTGTTTGAAAAAACAACACAGAGGACAAAAGTGCTAGATTTGGTGTCTCGAAAAACCTAACAAATCACAGAGTAATTAAAAAAAGCATAAATTCTTCTTTATGTGTCCATTTCCACACCATGAATAGTCAAACTAAATCTCATGGAAAGAATTACAATAAAAACAGGTGTCAGAGGCCGAACAGACACACAGATCAAAAGTTATGACTTTTTTAAGAAAAATTTGATAGTGATCCGGACACGGAAATGGAGTTTTGGAGGCCTTCTGATGGGTTTTTGGGATTTTAGGGTCCCAAATATTAATTTAATTTTGTTAACGTTAGCCTTTTGCATAGACCTCTTCGTTGCCTTGGATTTGATATGTGGTAGAGCTCAAATAGACAACTAGAGTGAAAGTTATGACCGTTTTAATTGAACTTTTTTTGGAATAGTATAACAAATATATCTTTTGTTTCTTTGATCTTATGATAGTTTCGATTAGACTGGTCCTCATTCATCTCAAGAGATTCGATTTTACTAGTCACAACACTCAAACAGACACCCGAAGGTGAAGTTATGCCTATTTTAGTGAGTTGTGGTTTTCTTAGGTTTTTAGGCGCTAGGAGGGTTTCCCAATTAAAAATGACAATAACTTCTGCTATGTGTGTTCATTTTGGCTCTACAACATATCAAATCGAATATTGTGAAAAGATACACAGTCTAGTAACCACTGGAACCCATTCTGACAATCTTCAACCCCCCAAAAGACCCAAAATCGCTTTGGATGGTCAACCGATTGGCTTCTGGTGTCCGTTTTGCAATGAAATCTTCTATGGGTGTCTGTTTTGCCTCTACCAATATCAAATCAAAGCTTGAGACTAGACCTACACTCATATAACCACTAAAGCACCTTCTCACATCCTTGAAGGCCTAAAAAGGTACTTAAACCCTCCAAAATACCATAACATCTACTCTGGGAGTCCGTTTTTCCTCTACCATATATCAAATTAAGGCTTTCGACAAGATCTACACCTATGTGACCAATAAGAACACCTTATCAAGATCTTAAAGAACCAAAAGGTCCATAAGTCCACCATATGACCATAACTTTTGCTCTGGGTGTCTGTTTCACCTCTACCACATATCAAATTGAACCTTACGACTAGCTCTACACATATGTGACAACCATGAACAACTAAATAACCCTAAAAATGACGAATAACACCATAAACACTAAAAACCATTAAAACCCACAAAAAACCCTAACAAACCCTAACAAAACCTAACAAACACTAACAAACCATAATAAACCCTAACAATCCCCAAAAAAACCATAAAAAACATAAAAAACCCTAACAAACCCTAACAAGCCCTAACGAACCCCAAGAGGCACTAAGAAACCCCAATAAACACAAAAAACCTGAAAAAAATACTAAAAACCCCTATGAAACCATAAGAAACCCTAACATAACCTTAAAAACCCTAAAAACCCTAATAAAACCCTAATCAAACCTAAGAAACACTAACACACCCTTATAAACCATAACACGCCCTTAGAAACCCTAACACACCCTTAGAAACCCTAGCACACATCTAGAAACCCCAACGCACCCATAGAAACCCTAACACAACCTTAGAAACCCTTAGAAACCAAAGAATGCCCTTAGAAACCCTAACCCACCCATAAAAACCCTAACCCATCCTTAGAAACCCTAACACACCCTTAGAAACCCTATGAAACCCTTAGACACCCAAAATCACTCTAATAAGAACTAATAAATCCTAACAAACCCTACCAACAAATTAATAACCCTAATAAAGCCTAATAAACCCCAAAGCCCACTACAAAACCCTAATAAACACTAATAAATCGTAATAAACCCTAAAAACCCTATTAGACCCCAATAAATGCTACAAAATACCTAATAACACAAATATACAACAAAAACGTTATTAAACCATTCAAAATGCTAATATTCAAAAAAAACCCTAACAAACCTAGAAAAACCTGACAAAACACAAAAAAACCATAAAAACCCAAAAAACCAAAAAAAACCCTAAATAAACCTAAAAACCCTAAAAACCCTAAAAAAATCCTAAAAAACCCTAAAAACCCTTAAATACTCTAAAACCCTTAAAACCCGAAAAAGACAAAAAAAAAACCATAAAACAAACCTAAAATACCCTACAAAACCTCAAAAAACCCTTAAAGACCTAAAAACCACTAAAAATGCTAAAAAACCCTAAAAATCCTAAAAATTCATAACAAAACCCTAACCAACCCTATAAAACCCATAAAACCCATAAAACCCCCTAGAAAACCCTAAAAACCTCAAAAGAAACCCTAATACACCTTAAAGAACCCTAAAAACCCTAAATAACACTAAAGAACCACTAAAGCCACTAACAACACTACACATACCCAATCAATTTCTACAATAACCCGAAAAATGATTCAAAATCTACAAAACGCAACTAAACCCCCAAAAATGCTAAAATAACCCCAACAAAGCATAAAAAATCCAAACACACCCATAAAACCCATAATAATGCATAAAACCCCAAACAACTCAAACAAACTGTAACAAACCCTAAAAACCCTAACAAAACATAACAAACCCTAACAACCACTATTAACCCCTAATAACCACTAATAAACCCTAAAAACCCTAAAACCCCCTATTAAACCCTAAAACCCCTAATAAGCACTAATAAATTGTAATAACCTCTAATAAACCCTAACGAGCTCCATTAGACCCTAATAAATGCTACAAAAGCCCTAAAACCCCTAAGATACTATAAAAAACATGACTAACCATAATGAACACTAATAATCACTAAAAACCCTAACAAACACGAAAAAACGCTATAGAAACCTCCAAATAATAGCCTACAAAACCCTACAACCCACTAATAAACCCTAAAAACACTAATAACCCCAAAAATCGTAACAAACCCTAACAACCCCAAATAAATCATAAAAAATCTTAAAAACTCCAAATAAATCGTAAAAAACTGAAACAAACCATAACAAACCCCTAATAGACCCCAATAAACCCTAACAAATCATAATAAACCCCAATAAATCATAATAAACCCAAATACATGTTACAAAACCCTAATAAATAAAATAAACCCTAATAAACCCTAATAAATCCTAAATAACCCTAAAATGGTTCATAAACCCTAGAAAAAGCTATTAATGCCTACAAATGCCCAATAAAACCCTAATATACAATAAAAATGCTAATAAATTGTAACAAATCCTAAAGAACACTAATAAACCCTAAAAATCCTAATAAATCTTAAAGAACCCTATTAAACACTAAAGAACACAAAAAACCCTAAAAAACCCAAAAAATGATAAAACACATTATATAAACCCTAAAAACTTCTATAATACCCAAATAAAACATAAAACACACTAAAAAAAATTCTAACAACACCTATCAATCCCAAAAAAACAAATAAACCCATAAAACCCCCCAAAAACCATTAAAAAGCCATCAGAAGCCATAAAAACCATAAACACCCGTTAACAACCCACAAAATCCTTAAGAACACTAAAAACCATAAACAACCATTAAAACCCCAAAAAAAGATTCAAATAGATACATAAACACAAAAAACGTTAAATAAACCCTAAAAATGCAACAAAAACTCTAAAAATGCAACATAGACCAAAAAACACAACATAAACCCAAAAAACGCTACATAAACCCTAAAAGCACTACATAAACAGTAGAACTGTAACTTAAACACTAATAAACATAACATAAACCATAAAAAACTCAACATAAACATTAAATAATGCTACATAAAACCTAAAAACACCATATAAACACTAAAAACACTACATGAACCCTAAAAATGTCACATAAACCCTTAAAATGCAACATAAATTCTACAACACCCTCAAAAAGGTTACATAAACCCAGAAAATGCAACATAAACCGTAAAAAATGCTACATAAAACCTAAACCCTAAACACGCTATATAAACCCTAAAACGTTACATAAACAATAAAAATGATACATAAAACCTAAAACCGCTAACTAAACCCTAGAAATGCAACATAAACACTAAAATTTCAACATAAACTCTAACAAACGCTACACGAAATCCTAAAAAAAGCTACAAAAACCCAAAATATTCTTCAAAACCCTCAAAAATATTAAACCCTAATATATCATAATATAAAAAATTAAACCCTAAAAAACCCCTAAAAACTCAAATAATCCCTATAAACACCTTATAATCCCTAAAAACCATAAGAAACTCTACTTAACCCTAATAAAACCCCAAAAATACCAAATAAACCCTAATAAATGATTACAAAACCTAATAAACACTAAAAACTTGTTAAGAGAACAAAAACAACCCTTACCAACCCTAATAGACACTAATAAACACTAATAAACCCTAATAAATACCAAACAACCCCTTAAAATCCCTAATAAACCATAAATAAATCCAAATAAACCCTACTCATCCCTAACAAACCTTAACACGCCGTAATAACACCTAATAAAACCCTACAAAACACTAATAAAGAAAAAAAATGCTAGTATACATCAAAAAATCTCTAGAAACCCTGATAAACTCTAATATAACCTAATAAACCCTAAAATGATCACAAACAATAAAAAGAGATCACAAAAAATAAAAATGCGCTATATTACCTAAAAAGACTTAAAAACTCTAATATAACCAAAAAAAGGTAAAAACGGTAATATACCTTAAAAATACCATGAAACCCTAATAAACCATAAAAAACTCTAATATAACCTATGAAACACTAAAAACACTCACAAACAAAAACAAAATGCTCACAAACAATAAAAACATGCTATATTATCTAAAAAGACCTAACAAACACTAATATATCCTAATAAAACAAAAAAAACTAATAAACCCCTAACAAACCCAAATAAACCATAAAAATCCCTAATAAACCCTAATAGAAACTAATAAACACTATTAAAACCATAATAAAACCCTAAAAATACCTTCTCAACCCTAATAAAGCTTGAAACACCACAATAAAACCTAATAAAACCCTACTAAACCCCAATAAACAAAAAATTGCAGAAAACCCATTAAAAATCCCTAAAAACCTAATAAACCATAATAAATTCTAATAAAACCTAATAAACAATAAAACATGATCACAGACACTAAACACACAATAATAAAACACAAAAAGTCCTAACAATCGCTCATATATATTATCAAAAACTAAAAAAACACTCATATACTCTAATAAAAATAGTAACGTACCCTAGTAAACCCTAAAAATCCCTAAAACCCTAAAAAACCCTACAAAACCCTAATAAACCCTAATAAAACACTAAATATACCTACTCCACCCTAATTAAACCCTAAAAATAAATATTCAACCATAATAAACCTTAACACGCCATAATAAACCTTAATAAACCCCACTAAACCCTAAAAATGCAAATATACCATTAAAAAGTCCTAAAACACTTAATAAATGCTAATAAAACCTATCAAAACTTAAAAGCACTAATAAACCCCAATAAACACTACTAAACCCTAAAATCCCCTAATATACCCTCTTAAAAATTAATAAACCATAATGAACCATAATAAACCCTAATAAATCCTAAACATACCCAAATATACCATAATATACCATAATATACCATAATATACCCTAATAAACCCAACTCAATCCTAATAAAACCATAAATACACCTAATAAACCCTAATAAACCTTGACACACCATAATAAACCCTAATAAAATTCTTATAACCCCCACCAAACCCTAAAAACGCTCATATACCAATAAAAACCCCTAAAACCCTAACAAACCATAATAAATGTTAATAACACCTAAAAATCCAAAAAAATTTATAGTAAACCCTAAAAATGACTCTAATAATAACAATAGTAATAACACACGTGCATGTGCATATGCATGCGCATGGTTTAAAAAATAAATCATAACGCATGTTCATGTGCATATGCCTGCGCATTTGCATGTGAATGATAATAAATAATAACACATGTGAATTGCATGTGTATGTGCATGTGCATGTGAATGATAATAAATAATAAATAATTACGCACATCCAAGTGCATGTGCATGTGCATGTGCATGTGCATGTGCATGGTTATAAACAATAAATAATAACCAAGTCCACATAAATGTTCATTTGAATGTGAATGATAATAAATAATAAATAATAACACATGTGATAAGAGAATAATTCACATGCATTGCGTGTGCACACTGATACAAAAACGGCCTTTATCAGTGATAGAAAAGTGCTTTAATAGTGCTAAAAAAAGTGTTGTTAATCGAGACGAGGATATAGGAGGTCCCTTTTATCAACGCTTAGAAAAGTGCTCATAAAGACACCTTTTATCAGTACTAAAAAACGCACTGATAAAAGACACCTTTATCATAGCTTTTTTTAGAGCTGATAAAAGGGATCTTTTATCAGCGCTTTTAAAAAGGGCGGATAAAAGTCAAAAAAATAATAAAAAAATTATATAATGCGGGGGGGGGGAGGAGGGGGAGCTTTTAACTACGCTTGACCCCCCCCCCCCAATCAACACTAGGCGGACCCACCTCAATCTCTCCCGCGCGCTGCCCTTCCTGGGCATCCGCCACATGCGCGCACCTCCTTGCTTCCACCCGAACTCGAACCCATGACCTCTCCACTTGCGTGCCTGCACCATTACCACTAAGCCATTTCCTTTTTTTCTCTATTTAATGATATATCTATTTATTTAAATATATATTTATATTTATTCATATATTAATATAGATTAATATTAATAAAATTATATTTAGTTATATTAATACATATATATTTATTCATATAATAGTATATATATATATATTCATTTTTATATTTATATATATTTATATTAATATGTTTTTTATCCATATATTTATTTTTTAATTAATATATATTAATAAGATTAGTTTTAAAAACATTTATAAATTTTTTTTTGTTTATAAATAAATAAATATATAAATATATACAACACACACACACACATAGACACATATATATTTATGAATAAATACAGATATATGTGTATTTGAAAAGCCATAGAATGTTAAAATGACCATAACTTCTAATCTAGAAGCCCGTTCCAACTCCATAACCAGTCAAATAGATGAAAATGAAACAATCATCGATATGATATGTGGTACGGGCCTAACGGTCATCCGGATCAGATGTTATACTTGTTTGAATGTTAAAAAATTGGGGTATCCCGACTAAAGCCACTAACAATGCTATATAAACCCTCTCAATTGCTACAAAAATCTGAGAATTGCTTCAAACCCCACAAACACCCAAAAATGCTAAAATAACCCTAACAAAGAATAAAAAATCCAAACACACCCATAAAACCCAAAAAAACACATAAAACCCCAAACAACTCAAACAAACTGTAACAAACACTAAAAACCCTAACAGAACCTAACAAACCCTAACAACCACTAATAACCCCTAAGAACCACTAATAAACACTAATAACCCCTAAAACCCACTATTAAACCCTAAACACCCTAATAAACACTAATAAATTGTAATAATGTGTAATAAACTCTAACAAACTCTATTTGACCCTAATAAACACTACAAAAGCCCTAAAACCCCAAATATACAATAAAAACACTATTAAATCATAATAAACCATAATAATTACTAAAAACCCTAACAAACCCGACAAAACGCTACAAAAAACCTTTAAATAATAGCATACAAAAACCTAAAAACCACTAATTAACCCTGAAAAATCCTAATAACCCCAAAATAAATCATAACAAACCCTAACAGCCCCAAATAAATCTTATCAAATCCTAAAAATTCCAAATAAATCATAACAAACTGAAACAAACCATAACAAACACCTAATAAACTGTAATAAACCCTAACAAAGCATAATAAACCCTAATAAATCGTAATAAACCCAAATACATGTTTCTAAACCCTAATAAATAAAATAAACCCGAATAAACCCTAATAAATCCTAAATAACCCTAAAAAGGTTGATAAACCCAAGAAAAAGCCATTAAAGCCTACAAATGCCCAATAAAACCCTAATATACAATTAAAAATGCTAATGAATTGAAAAAAATCCTAAAGAACACTAATAAACCCTAAAGAACCCTAATAAACCCTAAAGAAGCATATTAAACTCTAAAGAACACTAAAAACCATAAAGAAGCCAAAAATGCCAAAAACACATTATATAAACCCTAAAACCCGCTACAAAACCAAAATAAACCCTAAAACACACTAAAAAACCTAACAACCCCTATCAATCCTAGAAAAACAAATAAACCCATAAACCCTGCCCCCAAACCATTAAAATGCCATCAGATACCATAAAAAACCATAAACACCCGTTACCAACCCTTAAACCCCCTAAAACAATACAAACCATAAGAACCCATTAAAACCTTAAAAAAGGCTTCAAATAGATACATAAACCCTAAAAACGTTACATAAACCCTAAAAATGCAACAAAAACCCTAAAATTGCAACATAAACCAAAAAACGCAACACAAACCCAAAAAAGGTACATAAACCCTAAAAGCACTACATAAACCATAGAACTATAACATAAACTCTAAAAAACAAAACATAAACCCTAAAAAATGCCACATAAACATTAAAAAATGCTCCATAAAACCTAAAAACAAAATATAAACCCTAAAAACACTCCATGAACACAAAAAACGTTACATAAACCCTAAAAAATACAACATAAAAGCTACATCAGCCCTCAAAACGCTACATAAACCCAGAAAATTCAACATAAACCCTATAAAATGCTACATAAAACCTAAACCCTAAACACACTACATAAACACTAAAAAGATTACATAAACCCTAGAAATGATACATAAAATATAAAACTTCTAACTAAACCCTAAAAACGCTACATAAACACTAAAAATGCTACATAAACTCTAACAACACTACAAATACCCTAAAAAATTCCACTAAAACCCTAAAGACGCTTTAAACCCCTTGAAAATATTAAACCCCAATACACCATTACATAAAAAATTAAACCCTAATAAACCCCTAATAAACATTAATAATCCCTAAAAACACCTTATAATCTGTAAAATCCTAAGAAACTCTACTCAACCCTAATAAGTCCCCAAAAATACCTAATAAGCCATAATAAATGATTAGAAAGCCTAATAAATCATAAAAACACGTTAAGAAAACCTAAACAACCCTAAAAACCCTAATAGACACTAATAAACACTAATAAACCCTAATAAACACCAAAAAACCCTAAAAGCCCTAATAAACCATAAATAAAGCCAAATAAACCCTACTCAACCCTTACAAACCTTAACACACCATAATAACCCCTAATAAAACCCAAAAAAGCCTCTAATAAAGAAAAAAATGCTAGTATACCTTAAAAATCCCTAGAAACCCTAATAAACTCTAATATAACCAAATAAACCCTAAAAATGCTCACAAACAATAAAAAATGATCACAAACAATAAAAATGTGCTATATTACATAAAAAGACCTAAAAACTCTAATATAACCTAATAAAGACAAAAAACACTAATATACCTTAAAAATCCTTAGAAACCTTAATAAACCATAATAAACTCTAATATAGCCAAAGAAACCAAAAAATGCTCACAAACAAAAAACCAACCGCTTACAAACAATAAAAAAAATTCTATATTATCTAAAAAGACCTAACAAAAACTAATATAACCTAATAAAATTAAAAAAAACTTATAAACCCCAAACAAACCCTAATAAACTCTAAAAATCCCTTATAAACCCTAATAAAAATTAATAAACCCTAATAAAATCCTAAAAATACCTTCTCAACCCTAATAAACCTTGACACACCATAACAAAACCTAATAAAAACCAACTAAATCCCAATAAACAAAAAAACGCAAACAAATAATTAAAAAGACCTAGAAACCCTAATAAACCCTAATAAATTCAAATAAAATCTAATAAACCATTAAATATACTCACAGACACTAAAAACATGCTAATAAAACCTAAAAGTCATAATAACCCCTCATATATTTTAACAAAAACTAAAAAACTCTCATATACCCTAATAAAAACACTAACAAACCCTAGTAAACCCTAAAAATCCCTAACAAAACCTAATAAACCATATTCAACCCTAGGAAACCCTAGTAAAACCTTGAATATACCGACTCAAGCCTAAAAAACTAAAAAATACCTAATCAACCCTAATAAACATTAACACAACGTAATAAACCATAATAAACCTCACTAGTCCCTAAAAACACAAATATACCATTAAAAATCCCTAAAACCCCTAATAAATACTAATAAAACCTAACAAGGCTTAAAAGTTCTAATAAACCCGAATAAACACTACTAAACACTAAAAACCCATAATATACACTCTTAAAAATTAATAAACCTTAATAAACCCTAATAAATCCTAAACATAAACAAATATACCATTATATACGATAATATACCCTAATAAACCCAACTCCATCCTAATAAAACCCTAAATGTACTTAATAAACCCCAATAAACCTTGGCACACCATAATAAACCCTAATAAAATCCTAATAACCCCCACCAAACCCTAAAAAATGCTAATATAGCATTAAAATTTCTTAAAAACCTAACAAACCGTAATAAATGTTAATAACACTTAAAAATCCTAAAAAATTATAGTAAACCCTAAAAATACCTCTAATAATAGTAGTAGTAATAACGCACGTTCACGTTCGTATACACGTGCATGGTTTAAATAATAAATCATAACACACGTGCATGTGCATATGAATGCGAATTTTCATGTGAATGAAAATAAATAATAATTTATAAATAACAACGCATGTGGATTGCATGTGTATGTGCATGTGCATGTGAATGATAATAAATAATAAATAA